>CM052454.1:3584642-3634998 GCA_028533085.1 Varecia variegata
GAGTGTGCAGCCCTGGAGGTTAAGAGCAGGGACCAGGGAGTGCCTGGGCCTTATCTCCCCGCCGCACTTACCAGCTGCTGTGACTTTGAGAAAATTGTCCCTTTTCTAGGGCCCTCGTTTTCCTTATCTATAAAGCAGGGGTGGTGATACTGTACTCGGCTTAAGGACTCGTGGTAGGAATTAATTTAATGTGGGTGAAACACTCAGAGCAGGACCATGTAGATTGTGGGTGCTCAGTAAATTCATATTACTTAAGAAAATTATTTGCAACACTTGCTCTGTGGCCCGGGCTAGAGTGCCATGGCATCAGCCTAGCTCACAGCAACCTCACACTCCTGGGCTCAAGCGATCCTCCTGCCTCAGCCTCCCGAGTAGCTGGGACTACAGGCATGCGCCACCATGCCCGGCTAATTTTTCTCTTTTTAGTAGAAACAGGGTCTTGCTCTTGCTCCAGGCTGGCCTCGAACTCCTGACCTCAAGCGATCCTCCTGACTCGGCCTCCTAGAGTGCTAGGATTACATGCGTGAGCCACCACACCTGGCCTGTGATGGGGCTTTAATATATGATTGTTACTGAGTGTCTCAAGCATGTGTACTGAGGGAACATGATTGTATTTGGGAGAAAGTCATCTTTATGTGAATCTCCAAGTGAGAGTGCAGGGTCCCATCAAGTTGCTATGGGCTTTAAGGCATGGGGATGGCCAGCTGTGAGGTGTCAGTGCCCATCTGTCAGCTGGAAGCAGTTCTCACCTTGACTGGGTTCTAATTGACTTAGCAGGGGAAGTCCCTTCCTTCCTGAGCACATAGGAAATACTGCAAACCTCAAAAACTCTATTGCTACAACTTCTGTAATTTTCTTAAATGAATCCTCAAACATAATGCCTAAAAGTAATGATTTAATCAGCTCAATAACTTATAGCTCTGTGATCATGAACATGTTTGATTGGTTATTTTTTTATTTTTATTTATTTATTTTTGAGACAGGGTCTCAATTTCGCTATGTTGCCTAGCCTGGTCTCGAACCCCGGGGCTCAAGCAATCTTCCCACCTCAGCCTCCTGAGTAGCTGGGGCTGTAGGCACACACCTTGCTTTAATTGGTTATTAATCAACTTTTTTGTTCTTTAGTTTCATTATATTTTCAAGATATTTAGGATTTAGAAAATAGAGTAGCCTTTTCTTTAAATTAGTAAATGCTTAGGAAAAAAAAAGATTTTTAAAATACAGTCTCTCCTGTAGGGTCGCACAGGGTTGTAGTCATAATAGGTGCTTAACGGATGTTGATTTGATTTAGTTTTAATCATCCTGTTTTGCATGTGACCTAGGTAGGAAGCAGAGTCCACAACAAATAAACCTCAAATAAAACTCCCCCGAGTTTTTGAAAGAGAGCCTCAGTCCTCAGATGAAATGTAAAGTTTGTACCCCAATTTTGGTTTTAAATTGTTTGGACATTTGCTGGGAATAAATACAGCACATTTAGGGCAAGCTCTAGGTATCACAGAAAATGCCAATAGTTGACATTACCTCTTTGATGTGTGGGGTGACCAGATCTTAGTGTAATTTATAAGCTACAATTTACTGATCATTGTGGTTTGTCTGTAAAAGTAATTTTTTCCCCCCTACAAAAGGAAAAAACATCCCTACAGAGACTGGGAAATATCTCCTATAATCCAGTTCTTACATCCTTCCTCTTATGTGAGTTCAGGAAAATTTGAGGGTAATTTGAAGGGATGGAAAAGCCCCTAATTCATAGCTGTCTGCACCACGGTATTGTTTAGTGATTAATAGTTTACAAGACCAGTGCTCTAACCCCTGAGCTATGGAGCCATTGCCTAATAGTTTAGACTGAATAATGGGAGTGATATTGGTCACTTATGTTTAAGAATTCTTAAGTGTCATGTATTTTATAATGCTGTGCTTCTCAGATTTTAATGAGCGTATGAATTACCTAGGAATTTTGTTAAAATGCAGATTCTGATTCAGTCGATTGGGGATAGGATTTAAGACTCTGCATTTCTAACAAACATCACATGCTAGAGGGCTGCTGTTCTGTGGCCCTCACTGGGAGTAACAAGGCTGAGGTTAAGCTTGGCCGCACACTAAATTGCCTGAAGACATTTAAAAAATACTGATATATGCGTCCCACCCCCAGAGATTAATTGGCTTGAGGTGTGGCCTGAGAATGTCAGGAATTTCTAAGTCTCCCCAGTTGATTATCCTGTGTAGCCAAGACTGTGAACCGCTGCTTAAGCTAAGGGATCCGAATTGTTTTCATTAGTTCACATCTGTGGGGAAGTACCTGCGTGCAAAGCCATGTTGTCTTTGTGATTTAAATTACTGTTTTGTATTATCTTTCCCTTTTTTTGGACCTGTGTTTTGAAAGAGTCCCTCTACTAAACAAACCCCATTCAAGCAAGCATTTGTGCTCTTATTTTTAAATTAATCAAAGCACGTGAAGTTTGCCAATTAGACTTCCTGATCAGCGTGAGCTAACTGATGTTAGCGCCCTGTGTTGGCCTAAGCTCCAGAAGGTTCCAAAGCAGAGTCCTTCACACACTCTTTTTCATGCTCAAATATGTGGTTTCCTTTGGATTGTTTGAAATGTTGAAAACAGTTCACTGATCTTCACTTGCTCCACTTGTGTGGATCCAGGCCAGAGTCCGTCTATTACACAACGAGAGAACCCTCCAGATCGTGCCAAGTTGGGGGCAGATCTTACCTTCGAACTTGTAAAAGGAAATTTTCCCAGCTGCGACTGTAGCGCAGGGTTCTTTGCAGTTTTGTTGCAGTAATTATCTTTTGGCTGCCCTTCTGCTCCAGCAAGCAAACATTCCCCTTGATCCCAGCTAACCTCATGACTCGATACGCATGAACGCGGGGAGCTTGTGGTAGTTGAAGAGTGAAGGTTACGCTGTCAGAGGAGGCTTCTGAGAAGAGCTGCATTTGTTGGGGTTTGGATAATGGTAGAGGGTCTTCAGCCGGAGAAGGGGGAAAAGAGCATTTCAAGGAAAAATATTCTCTGCAAAGGTTGGCGTCATGAGAGAAGTGTCGGGCTGGAGGGACTTCGTGGTAAAGGGGTGGGGAGGGGACAGGAGTTTGGTGCAATGCATCCCTTTTTTGGGAGGGTAAGGGAGTAACCTCTGATGTGTATTTTTGGAATTATATATTCCATATTCTGGCAGTATTGTTGAAGGCTGAGGAGAGAGACCTGGCAAGAGAAACCAGTTCTCATTAAACTATTGAAAAAGCATGGGTTTTATAAGAGAGTGGTAGGGGGTCCAGAAAGATCAGAAGACTTTATAATAATTATTTTTAATTTTAAAAAGATGATAGTGTCAGCTGTGAAGTGATGCAATATTGACTCTAAACAGAGTTTAAGAATACGCACTGTTAACCACAGGGCAGTGGTTTCTGACGTTGAGTGTACAACAGTATTGAAACTCTAATTGCTGGTCTCTACCCACGGTTTCTAATTCTGCAGGTTTGGGTGGGGCCCGAAATTTTGCAAAAGAATGCAGGAAAGGAGCAACAGAGAAAAAATAGGGAGGGACAAATGGAAGACAAACAGCAAGTTGGTAGAACTTAAACCCAAACAAATCAATAATTAAATGACTAAACATTTCAGTTACAAGGCAGACTGGGTTTTTGCTCAACACAACAGTCTGGTTGCAGTAGATGCCGCTAGGGTTTGAATATTTGTCACCTCCCATCCCAGAACTCATGTTGAAATTTAATCCTCAACGTGGCAGTATTGAGAGGTAGAGGTGACTGGGTCATGAAGTCTCTGTCCCCATGAATGGATTCATTCATTCCTGGACTAATGGGTTAATGGATTACTGGGTTATAATGGGAGGAGAACTCGTGGCTTTATAAGAAGAGGAAGAGAGACCTGAGCTTGTATGAGAGCATGCCCAGCCCCCTCACCATGTGATGTCCTGTGTCACCTCCAGACTCTGGAGTCCCCACCAGCAAGGAAGCTGTCACCAGATCTGGCCCCTCAACCTCGAACTTCTCAGCCTCCATAACTGTAAAAAATAAACTAAACTTTTAATAAATTACCCAGTTTTAGGTATTCTGTTACAAGCAACAGAAAATGGACTAAGATAAATACATTTTAAATTAAAAAAAATGCTTATTTAAGGGAAAAGCATAGAAAAAGATAAACCATCAAACAGTAAATGTAAGAAAGCTGAGTGCACAGCTATATTAATATCAAGAGGGCCCAGTAGAACCAATGGAACAGGGCCACAGGGAAGCCCATTTTAGCTGTGCGGGGGACAAAAGTTTCCAGTGCTAGTCATCGCCCAGCTGTGGACGGGGCTGCCTTGTCATGACAACAAATGTCCCTGGAGACAGGCACACAAGCTAGTCTCGGTAGAGAAAGAGCATTCTTGCATGGAGAAGTGGATTAGATGACTCTTGTCTCCTTCCTGGAGCTAAGATTTGATTATAGTTGTTTTGTTTTTACAGTGATTGTGATTCTTTTTTTTTTAAATGACTACAAAAACAGGTGTGTGCTTATTTTATAATATTTAGAAAATGTTAAAATGCCCAGAAGAAAATAAGTCATCTAATCCTTCCATCCAGAGATACTGAATGCTAGCCTTTTGCTACAGAGGCCCAGTTAATCTTTTTAATACACATATTTAATTTAATTTTGATGAAGTGGGATCCTAACAAACACATTGTATTATACCTGCTTAAAAAAAAAAAACCTTTATGTTACGAATATCTTCCTTGTCAATATTTTTTACAAAACAAGAGGAGGAGGAGGTGGTGGTGGTTGGGGGGAAGAATTAGAGATCAGTTGTGTAAATTAAAAACTATAGAGAAGTATCTAAAGTGAGGATCTCCCCTCTCCCAGCCCTGTGCTTTCACTATCCCAAGGACTCTGTGAGGTTTTGGTGGCAATTATGTGTGAAGAATGAGCCAGGAAAAGGAGTGACTAATCCTTAGTTTGGGTGATTGGTAATTCCCGGATAAATAAGGGACCAAGGGGAAGGGAGTGGGCTGGCGTTGAGGCTAGTTAGGTTGATTGTGGCCCCGTCCAGCCCGGGGTGGGTGGGACTCACGGCATGGCAGGCCATTTCTCAGACTGACTTCGTCTCTTTTCCTCATCTTTTCTTTTTAAAGCCACCATTACTCTGCACACCGTCTACAGCTGTTACTATGCACAGTCACCAGATTTTCCTATGTAAAAAATGAAGGAGGCCAATCTTATTTTAAGGAGTTTATTATTAGTTTATTATTATTAGCTGATCGTTAGTTAAAAAACACATAAGATACAGACTTTTTTATTTTTGGAGAGACAGGGTCTTGATATGTTGCCCAGGCTGGTCTTGCACTCCTGGTCTCAAGAGATCCTCCCACCTTGGCCTCCCAAAGTGCTGGGATTACAGGTGTGAGCCACCATGTCCAGCCTTAGGTATGGGACTTTTTAAGTTTTGTGTTATCCAGGTATCTCCTGACCTGATAATGGGAAACCCTCTTTGAATTCTGCCTTCTGCTTTTATTCCAAAGGATGGAACAAACTAAATAAGCACTGTCCTCCCCCAATGCTTTCTGATCCCTTCTTTGGTGAAGGAGTTATTGTCTCCTTCCTGTATGGAGAAACCATTCTTTGCAGACCTAAGAAGCAGCTGAGGCTGAGTGATAGGTATCTCTTGGCATCTTCTATAACTGCCTCCAGATGGGGTGACACACTAAGTGAATGATCTTATTGGACATCTTCCCAAGTGCCTTCTCATGCCCAGGAAGCTGTTTTGGGGCGACTGTAATAAAGAATTGTCTTGGAGTTGTGGGGAGAGGTTTGGACTGGAGTTACACATTTGGAGAGTCACTGATGATGTTGTATAAGACAGTATTTAGACTGAGAGGAGACAAGTGAGATTCTCTAGGATTTTATCCTGGATCCTAGATGTGAGCAGAAGGAATTATAAAATAGGAAGAGTTGTCCACAAAAACAGAGCAGTGTCCTCAAAGTCCACAGAGAGCTTTTCATGGGAGGTGGGTCCCTGGGGTCACACAGGAAGCAGACTTCGCTTAGTCTAGGAACTTTGGCTCTGGTGGCAGAAGATTGGATGGAGGCCGTTTTAAGGAGAAGAAACTAGTGTGTTGGGAGAAATGGTTAGTCTGGGGTGCAGAAAATAGAAGATGAGCCTGGAGCATCTTGTAGAAAGTAAAGAGTGCTGAAAACACAAAAGGATGGAGCGTGTAAAAGAGCTTCCAGTGGCCCAGGCTGGAACAATTTGACAACAAGACAAACCATGTAGTTTTTGATTATAACCCAGAAGTTCAAAATAAATACCCATGAGACCATACTGATGTAAATGATTGAACAGGAAAATAAATAGAGGAGGCAAATCTTTCTTACAGAAGAATTCCAAATGTGTAGAGCTACTGCCGTCTCCCATACCTACACAGGAGCTGGGACTTAATTCCCTCCCTCCTCTGAAGGGAAAAACATCTGACAAACCCAGATCGAGGGACATTCTACAGGATACTTAGCCAGAATGCCTCAAAACTGTCCAGGTCGTGAAAAACAAGGAAAGACTGAGAAACTCTCACAGACATGCAATGTGTGGTACCGTGGGCCGGGCCTTGGAACAGAAAGAGGACTTTAATGGAAAAACTGATGAAATCAAAATAAAGTCTGAAGTTTAGCAATACACCAGTGTGGATTTCTCAGTTTTGACAAATGACAAAAGGTAGTTTAAGAGATAAACAGTGGGGAAACAGGCTGGGGGGAGTATATGGGAATCTTTTGCAACTTTTCTGTAAATCTAAAATTTATTCTAAAATAAAAAGTTTATTTAAATACTGTGTGTGTTGGGAGGGAGTAGGGGAACTTGAGCTATAGTTTGTAGGCTGAGAGTGAGTTATTGGTACGGATGGGTTAGGGACATTGGGGAGGGTGAGGAGGAATTTTTAAAAATAGAGATGGGGTCTCACTATGTTGCCCAGGCTGGTTTTGAACTCCTGAGCTCAAGTGATACTCTTGCCTCAGCTTCCTGGGTAGCTGGGACTACAGGTGCATTCCACTACATCCAGCCATGGAGGGATGTTTTGTCAGTGCACAAAAAGAAGCAACTAGGGATAACTGTAGACCAGAAGTAAAGAAAAAGACATTTAGTGAAGAAAGAGGTAAAGTTGAGCAGTAGTTTTTAAACATTTTTGCTTGTTTACTTCCTAAAAGAATGTTGAAAAACCAAGTCCTCACTTTTGACCTGATCAGTTGAATCAGGCTTACTTTATTAAAGAAAGTCTGATTTCTGATGGTCCCATACATCTCATTTCATAATTCCAGTTCATACGTAGCTAGTAGGCAAGGCATGGGTAAGGCCAGTTATTTTGAACTTTGGTTATGATCCAAAACGACATGATTTATTTTGTCATCAGATTGTTCCAGCCTTGCCACAGGTTTGCCACACAGATGTGTTCAATGAGGATCCATCTGTTAATACTGATTGGATTGCAAGGGACTCTCTCTGCAGAGAACTGTTCCTTTGGGGGCCTCCCAGGTACTTACACCTGGAGCCGTGCACCATTTTAAGATTGGCTTGGGGTGGATGAGAGGACTGCTTTTCTGTTTCAAGTCGGGAAAGCCAAGTGGGAAGTGAGAGCCTGGGTCCTGGTTGCAAGAAAGAGTGTTTAGAAATGAAGGACCTGGAAATAGATTTCCTGAGAACTCTTTTTGCCCTCATACATCTTGAGACTCTCTAGTTTGAAGACCAAGGACCTGAGAGGTGTGGAATAAAACTTTAGAACAGTGCCTGGGGAACGAGAGAACTTTCTAAGGACCATCTAGGAGGGCTGCTCTGCGTTGAGGTCCCAGCTGAAGGGAGAGCCAGTTAATTTCCAGTGGTGGTTATTAGCACTGTTCCCCTGCTGGCCCTGCCCTCTGGGGAGTGCCCATCTTTTTTTCTCCTGTTTTATCTCTCCTCCCCTTTCCTGTGTCTGCTTTATTTGAGATCCTCCAGTGGCAACCTTGAGCACCCTTCTTTGGGCAAAGTGATTTTAGCAGTGTCCCCATTAAACATTCCATTGAAATGAAGTAGCAGTTCTTAGGGGATTTGACCTGTGTAACTTTTAGACCAAAAATGCTATAAAGAGTAGAATTGTTGAATGATCATTGTGGTGCAAATGAGTACACTGACTTAAATATTTTAGCGTTCTGAATAAGGCACACCTGTAAGATAGGAAAGATTAGATTACAAAGATTTTTGCCTCCCGCCTCTTCAATTCAAAAAAGAAAATATATTTTGAAACATTTAAAACATGCATATATATTAAATCTGTCTATATTTTGCCAAGTAAATGATGTAGTGCTTGAGAGATTATTCCATTTTTGCTCTTGGATAAACATGATCTACTGCACATTATGATTGTGCTTAAGATGTGTTACAGATACCACATATTGTTATATGTGTGCAAGGGTCATTTATAAAGCTCATTAATTTAAAGAGCTAATAAAAAGGTACCCCTGTGATTCAAGAACCCATTTCAGATAGTAAAATGAGCTGTCTCACTCACTGTATAAATTCTGCCGTGATTGTTAAATTATGTCCCTCACTCTTTTGGTTTTAGCACATTTGATGACTGTAGGATTAATAAATTAAGAAATTGTAGAACTGATGAGCCTATTATCACTGCACAGGGAAACTTGTTATTTTGTTATGTAGATGAAGAAGTTTTGTCATGCAACATCTTTCCATTATTTTCGTGAGAAATCCTTCACCATAGTAGGCAATTATTAAGACAGCTCTAAGTTTTTAAATGGGCAAGAAAGGTTGATGAGTGATCTTATTCCTTATTTGTAAGGTAAATTGGGTCTATTGGCTGGATGAGGGCCCAGGGATTCTTAACCTGAAGGCCACAGAGCATCAGGTGCTTCCTCAGTGTGCTCCAGGGGAATTGTGAACCACGCCAACGAAGTATAGCACATGTTGTATGTGTGGGTCTGTATCCTCAAATTTCATCAGAAAGCCAAAGAATTCTGTGCCCCTCAAAAGGTTAAGAATGCCTTCTGTTCATTTTCACTGCTGAACAGGTCTGTGGGTTGGATACAGTGGTGTTTTCAAAACATTTGGAAATAATAATGCCTGTGTTTGTGTTGCAGTACTTCTTCACCCACATACAGTATCCTAATTCAAGAATAATTTCTCCTGCACTTCCCTCTGGTAATTTTAGATCTCTTACAGATCTAGTGTAATCCCACTTCTGTTTCAAATTACCCTCACTAATTTACATTACAGAGAATCTCAGGTGTAATCCGACTCTGGTGTTGATTCCCTGTTTTTTTTTGGGGGGGTAAATATTTGCTATATTTTTTTTCATTTCTTCATATTTAAATGATGTCAGAACAATTAGCACAGTTCACAGAGAAAAAGTGTTATTTTAATATCAGCACCGTTACATTTCTAGCCTGTGGTAAATGGGAATTTTGTAAGTAAATGCTATTATGAAATATTGTTTCAGCGTTTATGTCTGATACCAATTTGTTTATAGCATAAATAATGACAATCGGTGTAGATAAAACAGCAAGAGGAAAATGGAAAGAAACACCAACGAAAAAATTGTTGGGAGTAGACTTTTGCCTGAATTTATACTTTGTTTCCTTGAAGATTTTTCACTCTACTATTACAAAGGAATATATGTGTACAATGATATTTTATTGTCTGATATAAATTTCTTATGAAGGAAAATAAATGCTGGCCACTTGCGGTCCTTAAAATGATCCAGGGATTATAAATCAATACTAGATCAAAGAACTCTCTACATGACTTTCTAAATATGCATGATCTGGGTAAGTGGTTCTCAACTATAAGCAGACCACAAGCATTACCTGTAGAATATGTTGAAATCTATATCCCTAGGACCTCACCCCACAAGGATTCTGATTCAGTACTTCTGGAACAAGGATCTGGAGTCTGTTAACATATGCCCCAGATGATTTGACCACATTTTGCCAAAAGTGATTTAGGTGCTAAGAGGTTATATGGGAATAGCTATAATATAACATTACCTTTAATATAAAAGAAGAAATGATGAATGTGGAGAGGGGAGAGATAAATGGAAGTATTAGCAAAGGACATGGAATAAAAATTAGAAGAGTTGGCATTATTTTACATTTGGGTACATCTCTTTACTGTTTAGCTTAACAGAAGACAGCTAGGTTCCAATACAGGTTGTGTGTCCCTTATCAAAAATGCCTGGGACCAGAAGTGTTTCAGATTTTGGAATATTTGTATTATATATACTTGCTTCAATGAGTATTTTCCTTGAGTGTCATGTTAGCACTCAAAAAATTTTGGATTTTGGAGCATTTTGGATTTGAGATGCTCAACCTGTATCTGCTTCTCTATTCCATCTGTTGCAATGTTTTGGTTTAAGTCTATGAAGAAAATTCAGCTTTACGCACAATGGAATGAGTATTTTAACATTAACTGCCATGTGAGTTGTATTTAACTCACGCTAGTTTTGAGCTTGGGGCCTCATGAAGCATATGTAATTCACATGTCTGTTTACCTTGGGACCCGCATGAACTATTTCCAAGTTGCATATAACTCACTTGCAGAAAATAATAAAAAGTAATTTTTTCATTAAATTAGAAAGGATTATTTTGTTTTTGAAGTTTTTATTCTATTTTCATAATAAAACACTGTGGCTCCAAGTAAAAATTTTTTTTTTCTAGTGTGGCAGTCAATGTGTTAATACCTTGTTTGCTATACCAAAACTCCACGTCACAGTTTCTTAACTAGTTGCATTGTGGAATCTGAGCTTTAAAAAAACAAAAAACAAAAAAAACTTTGATATATTAAAATCCATTGGTCTGTCTTGTATTTTTCCGTGGACCTTTTTACCCATGCATGATTTTGTTGGTCATTTGGAAACTAAGTTATGCAGATCTTTTAAAGTCACATTCACTACTGTCACCCTGATCTCATCAGGAAAGTCTTTATTAGGAAGCTGTCAAACTTACAGTGGCAGATTCCAAAATGCTCAGAAGCTCAAATTTTATCATTGGCAATAAAGACCGTCCATTGTTTTCCTCGAAGAAACAGACTCAACTTTGTTCATTTTTAAGAAAAAGGCTGCCAAATACCCAAGTCAGAATAATCACAGTTTGCGGATTGTTCCTTCAAGTAAAAATGGTAGTCTGTGGGAAAAAAAAAAAAAAAAAACCAGCCAGTTCAGCTTGCAACTCAATTACACAAGTGCTTTTCTTCTAGACAGCCATTGTACTTCAGTGTGCAGCCGAGTGCTTCATGGGTACTTCCCATTTTTGTCGCAAAGAACACCAAAAAGACCTGTGATCAAGGGTCAAGATTTAATGAAAGCAATAATTCTGACCGCCTGCTTCATTAAAGACATTCATAAAGGAAACTGGCTTTTTTTTTTTTTAACTGCTGATGTGTGGTGGTGCAGAATGTAGTGACTACTGGTTTCAAATGCTGCTGCCTTAGTGCTCAGGCGCCAGCAGTTGCCCCATAATTGCTTTTGCACCATCAGTGCAAATGTCAGCCCAGTGAAAAGACAAATAATGTCTTTGTGTTATTCTAAAAATAGTTCTGACCTCTGGGAAGGTCTCGGGGACTCCCAGGAGTCCACTGACCACACTTTGAGAACTCCTGATGGAGATGCACTGGGCCTGCCTCCCACGCCCACGCTCCCAGCCTGGCGGTTTTAGTGCCAAGACGTGAACACGTCCGTATTCCACGACTCCTTAGTAATAGCCTGCAGATGGGCATCATTGTCGTCATTCCAGGTGGAAGAAGGGGGAGCGCACTGCGCAGGCATCATTCGTTCAGCGTTGACCTAAGAGTTTCCGGCTCCTGCAGTGGCCCCTGTGAGATGCCCAAGCACAACTTCCCACTGCCTCTGCCCCTCGAAGTTTTTTCCTGCGTTTTCTTTAGGGCACGGTTTAAATGCCTTCCCCGGTCCTCCGAGTAGGACGTGATTTTGTTTGTGCTTGTTAAAGTGCTTGCTGTATTGCATTTTCAGGTTTTTTACTTTGTGTGTGTGCGTGAATCCCTTTATTGCATAAGGACTAACATGAGTTACTGTTTTCTTTATAATCTGCATGTTGCCCCCCAAGGGGAGGGCGTTTTGTAAATATTTGTCTCGGTGTAAAGAAATCAAAACTGAAAGCAGAGTGAAACAAGTGCGCGGCAGTTGCCGGTTTGCCAGGTGCCGGCGTTGGCACGATCGGCAGGAGCCGCTGTGGTTTGCTGCTGCTCCCTGCGGCCTTCAGGTCCCAACATTCAGCCGACCCTCAAACGGGAGCGGAGTCACGAGCGGCGGGGCACTGCGTGTTCGGACGCTGCGGAACCCCGGCGAGAGCGCACGAGCCGGGCGCCGCAGGCGGGGCCGGGCCGCGGGGCCGGTCGGAGCGCCGCGCGCCCTGCCCTTTTAAGGAGGCGGGCCGTACCACCGCGACTTGCCTGCCGAGGGGTGTCCCGGCGAACCCGCGCGACGCCCGGTCCGCCGGGACGCGGTCGCTCTTCGCTCCCAGCTCGGGCCCGGGGGGAGCCGAGCGCGGCCGGGCTGGCACCGCGCGCCCCTGCGCCTCCCCCGCTCGGAAACCCGCCCGGGGGCTCCCGCGCGCCCCGACCGCGGGCTCGTGCGAAGTGCGGGGCGCCCGCGGGGGCGCCAGTGCCCGGATGTCCATCAGGATCCGCGCGAGCCAATGCGGCCGGCGCCCGGGGCTGCGCTGAGCACGCCCGCGGCTCGGAGCAGGTAGTCGGTGCCCTGACAGCGGGGCGCCGTCCCCGCCCGGCTCCCGCTCCCGCGAAGGGTGAGCGCGGCGCCGGCGGCAGCGCCCGCGGGGGGAAGGCGCTGATGGACGCACGGCGGCGGGCTCTGTAGACTGAACTATGGCAGCCCGGCCAAGGTGAGCCGGGCACCGGGGAAACTTTTCCGACGTGTTGGGGGCCGGGGGACTGAAGGCTGCGGGGGCGGGTTGGGTGCGGGGAAGCAGCCGGGCAGGAAGCCGCTTCGTCATTGCGCTCTCAGCATTCCCGGTGCTGGGGCTCACGCCTGAGTGTCAGGTAGAAGACAGTTTGCACGACGCACTGGACGGTTTCTGCACCGTGGAGAGAGCGATCGAGTTGGAAGTTCAGATTAAGGTTCACCATCGCTCTTCTTCCAGAAACGACTGTAATTTTCCGGGGGAAAGGAGTTAATTTCACTTGTCCCGCCTTTGCCCAAATTTTCATTTGGGTTCTTTGTGCACCCCCCTCCCTTTTGGTTCTGTTGGGGTTACCGGTGTCTCGCGCGGAATTTTGGCAGGACGAGTGACGTCAAGCATAGTTCGCCTCGGGAGAGGGTGGGCGAGGATTTGGTGATTGGAAATCTGACGGCTGGAATGTACGAGGCCACCTCAAACGGCTCCGCTTGCGTGAATCTGCTGAGTAGGCAAAGGCCGGAATGCGCGGGGCTGGCGGGGGGGAGCGAGGCTGTCAGCGCTGTTGTAGGAACCGCCAGCCCTGTCTTCCCATGGTTTGTAACTGGTTTTGTAATGAGCGTTAAAAAAAAAAGAGCAATGACAAGGCGTTAGTGATGATGGTGAGATTCAAACTGTTGTATGCGGTTTCATGTTAGTTGCGACAGCAGTTGGTGCTGATGGAAACTTCAAGTGAGCCGGAAGGCTCCTAAGCGTTATATATACACGTTCTTTTTCGCCTCTCAGTTTTATTAACACTCGAAAGCAGCTGGGCCTCCCCTATTTAAAATAATGGCTCTCCAAGCTGATAGTTGATGTGGAATGGGGATTTGGGGGTGTCTCAGAAGGCTAAACAAATTTCAGGTCTGCAGACGCAGAGTGTGCTCAAGTGTTGAAGTTTGGGTTGGATGACACGGACATTTTTTTTTTTCTAAGAGATAGAAATTTCTAGGAAGAAAAGAACTTCTTTTTAGAGAGCACTTCCTATGTGCTACCTGCTTTTTGTATTTAATCCTCTCAACTCAGTGGCTTATCCTCTGCCTCCATTTTATTGATAGTTTGAAGAAAGTGGTTCTTAACGTGGGGGCAAGTAGTAGAAATTGGATGAGAAACAGAAGTTACATCTTTATTTTTGTTAACCTCTAACTGAAATTTAGTGTTTCTTTTTAGTAGGAATATAGACCCAAAAAAATCTATAGTACCGGTACCTGTGATGTTATCACAAATAGAAGCCATATATGTTTTCATAATGTTAGTATGACTCTTGCAGATGCCTTAAAATACCTTTTACCCTTACCATTTCTATGAAATTAAGGAGCTACTGTATCTTGTTTCATTCAGTAACAAAGAAAAACATAGTACTATGGCATCCATTTGTCTTTTAAATATTTGGTAGATATATTCTTGTATAATTTGTTCCCTTTGCATCACGTTTTTACCTTATTTAAGAACATTATTCTCAGAGTGCCATTATTCATCAAACTGCTACAGAGATACAACATCTTAGATTATAAAATACCTTCTCTAATTCTTAAGTAAATGCTATCTGACAGAGCTTAGTAATAAGCGCTGGGATTTGAACCCAGGTGTGAGTGATTCAGTGCCCGAACTCTTAAACTAATGATAAAAATAAAATGAGATAAAAAGCTAAATTAGACACTGCTGTGGGCCAGGCACAGCATTAATCTGCTTTAATTGGATTAGCTCTTTGGCTCTTCTCAGTCACCTAAACCGGTAAGTACTTTTATTATCTACATTTGGTAGTTCAGGAAACTGAGGCCCTGCTAGGCTGTTTCTTGCCTGAGGCCACAAAAGTGGAGCAATGCCCACTCCACCTCTGCTCTGCAGCGGCCCTCTTGCTTGCTGCCTCTTTCATTCTGAGGTGAGATGTCAAAAGGGAGCTGCAAAGCAGCGGAATAAGAGTACAAAAAGCAATTTCCATTAACATTTTGTTTGTTGCATGATGCAATAATCTGAGTTATCAGTATGGTGGTTCAACTTTCCAACAATTAAAATAGGAGGACTGTACCTACTTCTGATCCTCTACCTGGCCTTCAGACATGCCCTTGAACTGGGAACAAAGCCACAAGGCCCTTACGTTTGTTTTTTAGCCTGCACGTTGGGAGTATGTCTCACATGTTGTAAATATTCATTTTCTTCAGTTACACCTAGAATGTGGTCCAAGCTCATCCAGACATTATGCTTTGTGGGAGTGTAGTCTTTGAGATCCAAAGAGAGAATAAATACAGAAGATTCAAGATATTTTTGGATTTCAGGGAAACCCTAAAGCTGGGCCAAGTTGCCCTAAGTAGTGCTAAGAGAAACTGAAACATCCCCTGTGGTGTATAATCTTGGGTAGTAAAATCTTGACCATGTGCCACATGTAGTGTTTGCTCTTGAGACAATTAATTTAGACTGTCAGACTGATTGGACTTATAGATTCATAGCTCAATGTTTAACCATAGTAGTTTCATTGTGCATTGTTTAAATTTGATTTTTTTTTTTTTTTTTTTTAGTAGCAGAGGGAGTTCAGAATTTATGAGATACTGAATTTTGTAGCAGTCGTAGTGAATATAGGAGCCAACCCGTGGCACTTTTCTCTCATTTGGCATTGCTATAGGTAATGTCATTCTTGACTTGATACTGATGGGTGGTATATGACTAATTATTCATGTGAATGGGTTGGGCTGCTTATTCCCTTCTCTCTAGTCAGCTCCCTAAGGCAAGAATTGTCTCGCACCCATTAGTATCCCCTACATACACCACAAGCACTTTGAATGAGAGGGAGTGACTACCTAGGTATTTCTTGGCTTGTGAACTTTTATAAATCTAGGCTATGTATTTGTCTACCACATTTCAAAACCTAAAAGTAGGAAATTACTTTGCTTTTGTTGATTTCTTCTCTTAGAATTGGAAGACATTTATTGAATAAAATGTGAATTGTCTAACTTTTAAAAATTAGATTTTTTTTGTATTTTGAAAACAATGGATATTTGGCTAATTGAATTATCAAAGTTCTGGAGAAAGGTAGTCAGAAATGCAACATCAGTTAAAGCAGGACAGATGCTCGACCTCAGCTCTCAGATAAGTGTTGCTTTCTTTGGAACCTATAAACATAACAGACACATTGAATACACTTCCTTATGGGGATTGTAACAAACTTGCTTTCTTTAATGTGAAATAGTCACAAATTGTGCCTTTAGTGTCCAGATTCTGAGCCTAAACTACATGAAGACTATTCTTTTATATCAGTATAAAAACTGGCATTCCCTCATTTTGAGAACCAGTAAGCCTGGCGGTTTACAGATCTTTTCCTACAAGGATTAGCTTGCTTTATACTGAGGAGTGATGTTGACAAAGGAGGGCTCATTGAAGCAAATCCCTCAGTTCTAGAAAGGCATATGTACATACCTTCAACTGCTGTCAGGGCTTAACCAGTGTTAAAACTCACCTTGTGCTGAGAGTCCTGGGGGTGGGTGTATAGATGGGAGTGGAGACGTTGAACTCTTTGGGAGAGTTGCATCTGGTGGCCGAGCTCATAACTTCTCAAAAGAAAGCACTTGTAGACAAACTGCAAAAGGAAATTAGGTTTAGTCAAGCCTCCCACAGTTTTTACTTTTGAATTTGGCTAAAGTTAATGTTAATGAAGCTTTAAAAAAAAATCAATAAATAAGGAAAGTCAGATTGTTCCCGAGATGATTAAGAAGCTGGTTTTCAGTGGATTGCTTTTACTCTGGTGAGAGAAACTCTTCCATTGCAAACAGCAGTACTCTTAAACTGGTGTAGAACCAGTTTTGCTCTGCCCTGTGCCCTCACCTGTGATTTATGAGCTACTGATGACCTTGGAAGAAAATGCATGAATGCAAAGCAGCTCTGATTAAATAGGAGCCAATATCGAAGAATGCCTTGGTATTTTGGAAAGTGCAGTTCAGGGAAGAGGTTTCCAGAGGGAAATAATTGATGGACTATTTTGATCCAGTGAATATTCTCATTTTTTCCCTTATGACACCATTGTAAACAGCGTCCTTACCAGAGAGAAACACAAACAGGTCTCCTAAGTGATTCTTTCTAGTTCCTCCTGAGAGCCCAGTTGAGCTTCCTGACTCACAGTCTAGAGCTTCTTCCATGACAAAGACTGCAGGGGTAATGAGTCATCCTTTTTAAAGTCAGCTGGTTTATAGGGATGTTGTTTTTTGGCCAAATTAATGCAAGTGATTTCCCAAGAGAATTAGGGGGTTCTATAACATTTCTATAACATACCGTGAAAAGGTATTCCGTAGCTGAATTTACACTCTTGTTGAAAATGGGGTTTAAGGAGGGCTGCATTTAAAAAAAAATAAATTTCGTATATAATCAGGAATGAAAAATAATATCGTAATCATGGATGAGAGAGAAATCTATTCCTTCATGTTGGTCCTGTCCTTTATTTGTGGTGATCGTCTAAATCTGTGTGTTACCTAATAGCTGCACAATAGAGGAATCAGAAAACTGATCAGCTTCACTACGCTCTGAAGTATGACATACAACTGGATTGCTTCTTCATATATAAACTTAGTTTTCAGTGAGCAAACTTCTCCATTTCATTTCATTTTCAAGATTGGCAAATAAACTCATGCTAATTCTGTATGTGAGATACAGTGGTAGAACAGTCATCACCTCTTTGGGACAAAGTTTCTTAGACATGTTTCTTGGCTCAGAAGTACAAACGTATAGTGTGAGCTTGAGTATCATTTCTTTGTTGTGGTTCAGTTACATTTTGGTAGAGGGTGAGTGCACAACCTTTACAGGTTAAAGGATTGCCTGTCTTTTTTTCTTAAATGAAAAAAATTGGGGGGAGAGCTGAAGTGGTAGTATTTCAGCTCTGTTTCAGATTGTTCTTAATGCATTTTACTATGAATCTAACATGTACTCATTTGCTCAAAATAATACAGCAGGTAGAATGCACAATGTCTTGCTCAAGTGTAAATGTATCAGATGAAGTTTTGATTTACACCTCAGTAGAAGATAAGGTTTATAACTTTTGGTGCTGAGACCCTGGGGAACTGAAAGTAAAGATTAACTTTAAAAACCATCCAAATGCTGACTTTTTGTGTCTTGGCATTGATTAGTGTTGAGAATCCTTTCCCTGTGCAAACTTTTCCCTTTTCCTATCTATTCAAACTGAGTTAAAGCTTAACCTGATGGCCACAGAGCCGGCAGACTTGGTATCCTGAAGGTCTTGTTCTTTGCTGAATGTTTGTTGTTTTCTTGTGTTGGTTTATTGGCTTAATTTTTAATTTAACCAAATTGAACTCCTGTCAAATTCTTAAGGCTGTTTCTAAAGCAGTAATTTGGTGTCAGATTTACTATATTGAGAGGAAATCCCAGTGGTGACAATATCTTGTCCAAAGAAACTCAAGCAAAGAAAGGAGAAATAAATTTTATTGACACCTAAATTGTCTTTATTTTGGCATTAGGTATTATATCCACATTCTAAAAAGGACCAAGAATTGCTTTCCCTCCACAGTGGCTCATGGATGAATGCTTGCAGAGCTGTCCGTAGGCCACACCATCCTTTGTTTGCGTGGGCTGCGGAAGACTGAAGGTTGTGACTCTTGAGTCACTTGCTTGCCTTTATTTTACCCAAAAGGATCTTGCCTTTCTTTTCAGTCTTGCTTACTGCTGGATTGCCATTCAAACACATGAAAGTGAAAGAATATTTTAGGGATAATATGGTCATATTAGGTTCAGGGTTCTCAAACTTGATTAGATGTAAGAATCACCGTGGGTGCTTGTCAACATGCGGATTATGCTCCTCCTCCCCTCTTCTCCCCATTTCAACTGGGTAAGTCCAGGGAGGAGCCTGGGTGCTGCCCTGCTGGCTCTGAGGCTAGGGGCCCACAGACCATCCTTTGTGAAATGATGTGTGTGTGTGTGTGTGTGTGTGTGTGTGTGTGTAGGCATGCATGGGGTGAGGGGGGGAAGGGGAGAAATATAAACAATGCCGTGCAATGCAATTAAAATTTGATTTTATATATATTCCTGTCTATACAAGTCTTTTCCATCCTATTGAAACAGACTGGAGATTGATAGAGATGGTAGATACCTCCATAAATTTATCCCCATACTACAAACTATTAGTTGAAATGCCCAGATGAACCTATATTTAAAAAATAAAAGCAAGATACCGAGAGGTAATGCCCAATGTTTGATCATACAGCACTTTCCCAAGAATTGTTTTTTTTTTCTCAAGGGCCTGGATATTTAATTTACCCTTTTCTTTGCCCTGTGGGCTTCCTTCCAAAACTACTAAGTGCTTCTCTCTGTACCACACGGGCTCCAGTTTATCAGGTGGCAGTTGTTTTCATTCCCGGGGCAAAGTTACAACTGTTAATTGGTCAATTATGTCCCAACATGAAACTGAAATGAACGGGTTTTTTTTTTTTTTTTCTTGTTGGTTGTTTTTTAAAAAAGCTTTGCCTAAATGTACTGTTGAACAAATAATGTTCGAGAAATTTTATATGGAACTCCTACTGGGAAGTAAATGTTAAAATTATAGCAGATGTCACTTCCTGTAACAAAATTCAGGAAACAGTCTTTGGTATGTGGGTGTAGTAACTTTTCAATTCTTGGAACTTTCCTTCAGGAAACTGTCCTGTCAAAGCAAAGCAGTCAATAAAGTATGAAGCACAAGTCAAACTGTTGTGCAGTGTAATTAAATTTTGATTTGATGCATATGTTTTTGTGGTCACAGCAGACCCGAGATTATCACGTGACTTTCATCCTGGATAATGTGTGTCTGGATAACTTGTTAAATTGTTTCCCTGCTCTTGTTACTTTAAAACTACAGGTGTATCTGATTTACTCTGGAGGTGAATTTATGGAAAGTAGTATAAAATGAAATAGTTCTCATTGCTTTGTACAAAACTATGAAACCTGTTTCTTACTCAGCTTTGCAGAAATTACTTAATTTTGTCTCTCAGTTAACAAAATTAACAACATTTTGTCTCTCAATTGGACATTTCTAAGTAAGATGGCCTATGTAGTGAGTTGGCAGCTTTGAGCTTTGATAGAAGTTTGAGTCTACAATACGATTTAAAATTTTTTTTTTTCCTTAAAGGAAAACTGATTATCTGAGTTAATATGCTGAGTTTAAATAGGTTTCCTTATTGGCTAAAAGGATATTCACTGGTACAAAGTTAGCTAACGCTTTGCCATGTTATAGTTTTTGAAGTAACTTTGACCTAGCAATTATACTTCTAGGAATTATGTTTTCCTGTTACTCTTTAGAGTCTGTGTGTCTCCCCTTCCTCTTCAGTCACCTTTTAGAGTTAGACTATACTTATGTTAACTCTCCATTTAAAAGAAAAACTGTATTTTACTTTACTTAAACCTTGTACCACTGGGAAGGAATTAGGCAGTAACATTCACTAATATTAGAAAGTAGAAGGATAAAATGATACCGAGTACATTATATTAATTTATAATTGAGGTTCTGCTACCTAAATATATTGTAAAGAAGAATTAGTGTTCAGATTAGTGTCTTCTGCCTATTTTGTGACTTGCTTTTAGTAAAATTCAAAGTACCAATTAAATTTAGTTTTTGTTTTTAGATGGAAACTATGCCCAGTGGACAGAAAGCCCTAGTCTGGTGGTTATAACAGATTGAATTTGATAATTCTATCCTTGCTGATAATAGCGTGGTGTTTTTATCCTGACCCTCAGAACAGGGGCCTATTCTTGCAAAACTTTCATTTCTTTCTTATTGTAGCAGTCATGTTTCCTTGAGTATAAAATAAAAATCATTAGATTTACTTAACTCCGAGTTTAATTTGTAGGCTTTTAAAAAAATTCTGACAGTTTTCAGGATAAGCCCAGTATAAAACTTGGTTTTTCTCCTGAGGTCACCCATATTCTGTGATGACACCTCTAAAGTATTGGTGTAATCTGTTAATATAAAGAGTATTTTAAAGATTGAAGTAGAAGCTTCACTCCTACTTGGTCTTTTGGTAGCTTGGTAAATGATCTTTTCTGGGGAAAGAGGGAGGGGAGTAGTTTAGCTTTAATCGGTACATTCCCTGCCACGCAGATCTTTCATCTCGTACATTATATCTCCTTTTATGAATGTTTTTTTCGAGCCCATTTTTTTTAATGACTTTATTGAGGTGGATTTTACATATCATAAAACTCATTTCACATGACAATTCAGTGATGTGGTTACTTTACTGGCTGGTGCTACCACCACTGTAAACCGGTTATAGAACATTTTATCCCCCTGGTAAGATTCCCTCTTACCCATTTACAGTTAGTCTCTGTTCCCAGACCCTTGCAACCGTTAACCTACTTTCTGTCTGTAAATTTGCCTTTTCTGAGCATTTCACATAAGTGGAATTAAGCAGAGTGTTGTGGTTTCTTGCATCTGACTTTTTTCACTTGTGCATATATATGTATGTATTTAAATGTACTATCCAAGGCACATTCTGGCCATAGAAAAATAACTTTTTGAGGTTCATCACGTTGTATCAGTTCTATAATTTTTATGGCCAAATAGTATTCCATTGTGTGGATATGATGGACAGGTTGTTTCCATTTCATTTTTTTTAACTATTATGAATAATCCTGTTATGAGCTTTCATGTGCAAATCTTTGTATGGACATATGCTTTCCTTTTTCTTGGTTAGATACCTAGGGGTGGAATTTCTGGGTCCTGTGATAGTTTTATGTTTAACCTTTTGAGAAAATGTTGAGCTGTTTTCTTAACTATGTACCCCGCCCTAGCCCACATGTGAACTGATCTAATTCAGTCAGTTTCTTGAAAGTTATTTAATGTCTTCATAGTCATTTGGGCTATGAAAGTAGTGGTTCTGAGGTCTG
This sequence comes from Varecia variegata, assembly GCA_028533085.1. Classification (NCBI taxonomy): domain Eukaryota; kingdom Metazoa; phylum Chordata; class Mammalia; order Primates; family Lemuridae; genus Varecia; species Varecia variegata. Next base: position 3,606,436 of record CM052454.1, read on the forward strand.
ATTAATTCTGTATTTTACTATCACAAAATGTTTTAATGTTATTTAAAAACAATTTTTTCCCTGTATGGAATTCTTTATAGTATTTCTTAAATTGGTTGGGCTTTTGGATAGAGCAACTCTCATATCAAGGAATGTTCATAGAAAAACAAATTACATTTACAATACCAATGCATGCTAATTGTTAAAACAGTAAATGAAACTCTTAACCCATTACTCAAAAACCCCCTCATAGCAGAAATTTAAGTCGTTTATTTCATAATTGCAAAATGGCCCTAGAAATTGTTACTTCAGTGTGCTTTGTAAATAAAAGCATTCAGGCAAAAATTAACTGTTCTCGTTCACTAGCGCCTCCTGTGCAAAGATAAGTTATCTATATGAAGCTTCTGGAAATTATCTTTAAAACTTGGGTCCTGCCTGGGGAAGGTAGTAGCTGTGTCTGTGGCGTGTGCAGGGCTCTATGTTGGTTGAGATACACACATGTCTCCCTCCTGACAAGGAGCTCGTACTTTGGTGGGAGAGACAGAAATAAGCAAACGAACTGACAAGTAAAACAGGTGCGAGTTGTGGTGAGCACTAGGGGCAAAAACCAAATGGGGTGGCAGAGAATAATGGGGTGTGCGGAACTTCGGCTTGGCCTGGACCAGGAGTACCTGTAAGGTGACCTGATGTGGAAAAAAAGCAAGTCATGACACTTTAGAGAAATACAATTGTCCGTCCACAGAGTACATGGAAATAAGTGGTGATGGTGGGAAGGGATGGCATTTCCAAACAGAGCAAGTATGGTGTTAGGAAATTACAGATCATGTAGCAGTTTCCTGAAATAATTGGATTGATTGTTTTAGTGGATTACACTTCTACCAAAACAAAGCCCTGTTTATTTTATTTACTTTTGTAGAAAAGATCTGGCTCTATCACCCAAGCTGGGGTGCAGTGGCCTGATCATAGCTTACTGTAACCTCAAACTCCTGGACTCAAGTGATCCTCCTGCCTCAACCTCCCCAGTACCTGGAGCTACAGGCATGCACCACCACACCTGGCTAATTTTTAAACATTTTTAGGGGGGAGACAGGCTCTCACTATGTTGCCCAGGCTGGTCTCAAACTCCTGGCCTCAAGTGATCCTCCTGCCTTGGCCTCCCAAAGTGCTGAGATTATAGGCTGTTTTAATTATCTTATTTCAGTTTGTTTTAATTGAGGCAAAATGAGTACCATAACAGCCTAACTTGAACTGTAAAATAGAGATGATAGTTTCTAAAAGTTAGCTGTAATTGGCACATAAATACCATCTTTCAAGTGTTGAAATTTGAGAGGATATTTTTCTTTGGGAGCCATCGAGTAAGGGATGTGGTAGATTTAGAGAGTTCCCAGATCAGTGAGTACAGTCATCAGGAAGTGAAGATTTAGACAGGAGGGCAGTTAGCCTGGCTATTAAATAATAAGGTTAATTTACAAAATAACCTTTTATACATGTGAAGGACTGTTATGGGGAGTGGAGTGAACGATGGCCTCTCTCTCTCTGCCAAAAACAGATCGTGAAGAGATAATTTATATATTAAAAAGTTTAAGCAAAGCCCAGGAATGAACTTCTCATTGGGGATAATTAAATATGAAAACACAGAAGTGGTGGTCTTTTTAATATATTTAGAGACAGAAAAGAATCTTCTGCCTTGGATATTTTAGGAAGTAGCAGATGGTTTAAGTACCTTTTTCTCAAGGGTTCTGTGGCTTCTTGAAAAAAAAATGTGATCACAACAAACTTTACACTACAGGAATTGAAAGTTTTTGTCCTCTGTGCGTCACAGCTATATTTGATTATATAAAGTTGCTTCAAGGATCCTGCATTCATTATCTTTTTTTTTTTTTTTTTACTTCTTTTATCGTTATTTTCAAATGATTGTATTAAGTCATAGACCTTTTCTGGTATAATATAGGCTTGTTCTTATGAATGTTCCATGATCATATAAAAAATAAGGTATTTTATTTATTTTCAGGGTCCAGGGTTAAATGTGGGTTTGTGCATTAGACCTGTCTTTGTATCCTGTGTCCATTTTTTTGTGTCCATTCGATTTGCCATGGACTTGAGAGATGAATAAAAGTCTCATGCAGTTAATGGATTCCTATTTCTCCTAGTATCCTGAGTTTTCTTGCTTTGCAACCGTTGATGCAGTGATTTTGATACTCACAATTGGTATGTCTTTTTTTTTTTTTTTTTTTTTTTGAGACAGTCTCACTCTGTTGCCCAGGCTAGAGTGAGTGCCGTGGCATCAGCCTAGCTCACAGCAACCTCAAACTCCTGGGCTCAAGCGATCCTACTACCTCAGCCTCCCGAGTAGCTGGGACTACAGGCATGCGCCACCATGCCCGGCTAATTTTTTCTATATATATTTTAGTTGGCCAGATAATTTCTTTCTATTTTTAGTAAAGACAGGGTCTCACTCTTGCTCAGGCTGGTCTCGAACTCCTGACCTCGAGCGATCCTCCCGCCTCGGCTTCCCAGAGTGCTAGGATTATAGGCGTGAGCCACCACGCCCGGCCGATATGTCTTTTTAAATCGCCCCCTTTGGCAGTATTAGTTTCTAATGTATTCTTCCAGAAGATTTCTTTGAGTGTAGGAGATGTTTTTTAAAAAGATGTGTCTTTAAATCTCTCATCCGTGTGGACTTTGTTTTGGTTTAAGGAGTGAGGGAGGATTCTAGAACCCTTCCTCTCTCCCCCAAAACTAGCTTATTTTGTTCTTTGTATTCAGAGCCATCATCAAAGTCACTGTACCTTTATGTTTTAACATGTGAGGGGCTGATCTCCCTTTTTTCTCTTCTGAAGCACACTTTCAGAATTTTCACAGCTGTTTAGTGTATTTTTCCAGATGAATTTGAGTATTTTGTCAAACAGCTTGTGGCTTTTTAATAGGATGACTTCCTAACAAATTTGTAAAACCTCATCCTGTTTTTCAGAAGTATTAAAGTTTCAAACAGGATTACTGTGTTCTTTGCAGGTTTTCATGGAGTGGAAAAGGCTGACACAGAGTACCAGGTACACACACCTGCGGCACTGGCCGGACACCACTCATTTATCTTGTACGCAGTTGAGAAATCCTGTTTGCCTCAGGTTCTGTGTAAAAAAGTAAAGGTGTACATTTGCTCTTGTCATAAATGAATATACTATTAATGTAACTCTTAAGAGTAGAGTCATATTTCTATAGGTGATTTACATTGGCTTTAGGCAGAAGAAGCATTATACAGTCTTAGTGTTGTGGATAGATAGTATCTCACTTTCTAGCAGATTCCTTATTCAGTCATTCTTCCCTGACAATAATAGACAATTCAGGCTCTCTGAAGTATTATTTGTAGTTCAGTAAAACAAAAGCAGTTTATAAAGTTTAATTGTAATTAAAATGAAAGAGAAAAATCTTCCTTAATCTCAATAATTTGTTCATTTTCTTCTTGTTCTTTCAGCTTTTTGTCTACACATTAAATATTTTCACATAGTTGAATCATTCTTTATATATGTTTAAATGATTTAGTCAACACCGAGGGGGAAAAGGGTTGGGATTACTTTATTTTTATTTTTGTGTGTGTGCCCCCTCCCCCACCCCAGGATTACTTTAGATGTAAGATTTTTGGGATTGTCATTTTGTCTTAAATTTGAAGAGGAACAGGTAAGTCTTGCATATCTTTTATGCTTAGAAATGCCATGCAAAACATACATGTTGAAAGAGCAAAAATAACCCAGTTAATATTGACTAAAGCAAGGTGTTATTTTATACGTGGCGTTGGGAGGCATGGTGGTTACAGAGATACTAACACATGAATGGCACTTAGGTTTAGTGTCACAGATGTCATGGTGTGTTCTTGATGCTGGCGGTGGAAAGTATACTGGACACCATGCTTAGGAGCTTCATTCATTCATGTTTGTTTATAAGATCGTCATGGTATAGCCCACAAAATCCTAATAAACGAGGACCCCCTTCTGGGATGTTTTCTACTTGCACTTGTAGTAGATACCCGTACGTGCATGCTGGCACAGGACTCAAACATTGCTGCAACAGGATAATTTGGAATCACATGCAGACTGAAATAATTTTTAACTGTGTTTTTAAATAATAGTTTAAAATTAACTGGTGGAAAATGGTATCTGTTTTTTTTTTTCTTCCAGTATCATTTCAAAATTGACAAAGAAATAGATTTGTGGCAATTGTCTTTAACTTTGTGAATCTTAAACTAATTTATGTTTGTTTAAATTATCAGGAATAGAAAATTCAGAAACTTATATTTTTATAGACTCCCTTTAAAAATTGTACCTAAACTGAAGGACAGAAAGAACCACTGAAATATTTATGTGAGGGGAAATTTTCTATTAATTCAAAAAGTGAATGTTTTCACTATATTTTCATAGTTGAACTGGTTAGAGTAGATGGTTATTTCCATAGGTGTTGGAAATTTAAAGAGAAAAAAGTGTAGATGGTTTCCAATTTACTAACAGATTTTCTTCCAAAAATGTGTTTGGAACACAGAAAATATTTTGCAGAAGCAGCACTGAAAATCATGTGATGAAAGTTAGGCCCTAAGCTGAAGCCAGAATGTTTCTTAACTTGTGCCAAAATGTCAAACGTTTGGAACAATAACGGAAAACTGCAATGGATGAAACAAAGCATAAAAACCATGCTTAAACGAGAGGGTTCCCTGTACACTTATTTTTACACTTTTAGTTTTTTAGGCTTTTTTTGTTTGTTTTCTTGTTTGGTTTTTTGATGGAGGGAGGCGAGAAGAGGAATGGGGTAAAGGATCTTCAGGTTTAATTGGAGGAGAGTGTGGAAAAAAGTGTTCTTGGCAGGGGTAGGTATTTCCAGTGGTGAACTTGGGTACCTTGAAGGACAGAGGTTTCATGTATAACTTGATCTGTGATAATAACAGTCTTAAGCAGTCATTTATTGAGTGTTCTGTTCTGAGCTCTGAGCCAGAACTTTGCATATTTGGTATCATTTAATCTGCAAGGCAGAGATGATCAACTCCATTCTACAGATAAAGAAACTGAGGCTCACGGAGATTAATTGACCGTGGTCACACAGCCAGCAAGTGACAGTTGATACACAGCTTCCAGTCTACTCCAGCCTGACGTGTCTCTGTCCTTCACACACTCAGGAGGTGTGGCCAGGGCTCTTTGGTTTACTAGTGGGGTACACGGGAAGGACAGAGAAAGGGGAATCTGGGTGGGGTGTCTATCTCTGAACTGAGTTATGACTGTGAAACAGCAAAAGGGGTTGAGCGTAGAGAAACGTGTGTGTAAAAGTCGTCTTCCAGTGACGAAATGTGAGATCACTGTTTCCCAATGCCGGCCACCGGGAAGTGCCTTTCGCCCCACGCCTTAGTTAGTGCGTGGGGAATTTGGAGAGAGATGATGCATCTTTTTGTAGTTGCAGGATATTTGTAACTCAGGGAGCTCTAGCAATATTTGGGAAGGGGGATGTGGAGCCTTTTTGTATAAAAGGTGTGAAATCTCTTTTACCTCTCGTCTTCCTTCAGGATCCTGCTTCTTTAGAAGGAACTGATTTTAGGATGAAGCAGATGTTTTTCCACCCCTTCCTTTTTAGCATGAAATGCGTGCATGCATTGGCCTCTGCTGCCAGACACCGAATTTCATGCCGTCCTTGGATTCTCCATTTTTCTTTGGTTCTCTTGTCCTGCTTCATAAGCTGTCAGTTCCAGGGACTGTCATGTTGTGTTTAGTATTGAGTTGTCTTTTCTCCTTAGGGAGGAAATGGATGGGAGAGGAAGGGCATAGAACAGGAGAAAGGGGTACCAAAGCCTGTGCCTCTTTTCTTGGCACGGCTGTTAGATGTGTATGTATATTAATAACCTAGTTATTGATCACTTCCTATGTGCTAGGCGCTGGGCTCAGTACCAGGTCTGCATTAGTTAATTCTTACAACAGCCCCAGACCTTTAGTCTGATTATCATCTCTATTTTAGAGAAGAGGAAACTAAGGTTTAGAGAGTTTGTGACTTGCCCTGTTGGCTGTATCTAATAGTGACAGGATCTCATAGGCACCTGTCACGAATGTAGCTATTGGAAAAGATTTCCTTTTCTCATTCTTTCCATCCTGCACTATTGTGGTGGCTGCTGTCACAGTAGAAATGTAACAGTAACTTTGGGAATATTTGTCATTCTCTACAGCAGTGGTTCTCAACAAGGGAGGAAATTTTACCCCCACCCCCTTTCCCATCACCCTGGAGATATTTGGCAATGTCTGGCAGACATGTTCAGTTGTCACAACTGGGGGGGTGTATGTGTGCATGTGTGCACACACACTGCCATCATCTAGGATAGAGGCGAGGGATGCTGCTGACATCCTGCAATGTGCAGGACAGCCCCACCACAAAGCATTATCTGGCCCCAAAAGTCACTAGTTGAGAGCCTTTGCTCTACAGATTGCCCCTGGTTGATATGCATGGGGATGTTTGTGCTTCCGAGAGCGTCTGTACGTTGTAATCAGACCCTGAGTCGTGCTGGCCCCAGGTGTCAGTTACTGGGCCTGTATCTGCCTAGGATGCAGCACATGCAAGACACTGCCGGGTGCTGTGTTGGTTACAGGGCCCTGCAGAAAAGGGAGAAGTTTGACACTTCTCATAGGAGTTAAGAAAATGGAGGAAACACCTGAGTGGGGTGGTGAGGAAAGGGTTGAAGCAGAAGGAACAAGGGGTGGGCAGAGGCTTAGATGGAGTTTGAATGGGACAGATGAAGCAGAGCTACTAATTATGTAAAAACCTGAGTGGGGTGGGTACAGAGCACAGTGCTGTCAGGGCTGGGTGTGCAGCGGGGGACACTCCCCCTTCTCTTGCCCGCGTGAGTGCTCTCTGTTGCTCTCTGCACTTGGACAGTCATTAGCTCACCTGTCCTCACATCAACTTTATGGAGTCGCTGCTATTATTATCACCACTCCCCTTTAGTGGCCTTTAACATTGACCCCCATTTAATGGGTAAATAATTTGCCCAAAGGACCACAGCTAGGAAGCGGCAGAGCCCAGGTTCAAACCCTCCACCAGCTCCAGACCCTGTGCTCTTCACCAGCCTGCCATGCCGGCAGCCGGAGTGTTTCCCCCTGGGGATTGGTGCTAAACCTCCTCTCCGCCTTCCTCTCATGCAGCAAAGCCACAGCAGGACACTGACAAACAGTGCTGTCCCTTTGCAGACCTTGAGTGGCCATCCCGTGGCTCTGCAGCAGGTAGGGCTGGGGTCAGAGGTGAGGGAGGGCTCGTTTGCAGAGGACTGAGGTGAGCCTTGTAAAGGATCGGCAGGGAAAGGATTCTGAGTGACGTGGTTCCTCAACATGTCTGCAGGAAAGAGGTTGATTGCTTCAACGTTTTGAACTAGCTCAAGGGAGAAATCAAGCAGGAAGGGAGCTTGGTACATGTAAGGTAACCACCTATTATGTTACATAGTTAACCTGTGTAAAATGCTTTTCTTAAAATCCACACCTTTTGTATTTTTGATATCAGATGTAACTCGAACTCTAGGTAAAATAGAACCACAGACTCCATCCCTCCTTAAAGCTCAAACAAAGCTTTCTGGCTTGGTAATTTTGTGGGGGAAGGACTTGCAGGAAAAACTCTTTGAAATATGAAGAAGGAAATGTGATTCTGGTGGTTGCTTTATAGGCACTAAATCAGTACGGGAAGAACTAGGACAAGCACCAGAGAAGATTAACTTTCAGAAACCTCTCGAACACCCTAGTCCCAAATAGGGAAAAGTAGCAATTTTTAGAGGAATGAATGTTGGTGGCAGGGGCGGGGGAGAAAATGGGGGGGGGGGAGGTGTATTGTCTTCACAGGGGCTGCTAAGGAGATTGCCCCGAAAACGTTCGAGATGGGAACCTGAAACTTACTCCTGCATATGTACGTGTGTGTCTCCACTGGATCGCTTGTGGTTTCACAGTAGAGCAAAAAGCAGAAGCCAGAGCAAGATTTGGAAGGTGTTAGGTGAGGGCTCTAGTTTTGCTTTGTGTGCATGAACAGATACGCATGCAACATGCACGCTTCAGCTATTTCAGTTCTGCCCACAGCTGATGAAATCGTGTGTCTCGCAAGTTCAGGGACTACTCTCTACTTCCTTGCAAAGATCTGCTGTGCTGTTTGATAGATACATTTGTGCTTCCAAATTACTTCTTTATAATAAAACTTGAGATTTAGCCAGAAGCCTCTAGATCCCTCAGAGGAGAGTCTGATGGAAAGAGGTGGGTGCACCTGGTGGGTGGCAGCCTCTCAGACCCTACTGTAGTGCTCTGACCGAGTTTAACAGTTCAGTCTCATGGTGATTTTTCCTAACATAAAAATTTGCAAACAGAAACATTTGAATGAACCCCACAGTAGTAAAAAGCCTTAATCTCAGATTGTAACTGCAGGTTGAGTATCCCTAATCTGAAATCCGAAATGCTCCAAAATCTGAAACTTTTTGAGTGATGACTTTGTCACTCAGAGGAAATGCTTATTGGAGCATTTTGGATTTCGGATTTTTGAATCATGGGTGCTTACGATGCAAATATTCCAAAATCAGAAATACTTCTGATTTCAAGCATTTCAGATGAGGGATGCTCAGATTTATTCATTTCTTCATTGCTGTATCCATCCATTGATCTATTTTTATGCTTGTTATATAAGTTTCAGATACCAGTGTACTTTCCCGTATGTAACTTATATATTATTATCTAAAGTTGAGTATTTATAGTTTTTTTCTTTTTCTATAAACATGCGATGAAAGGCACAAACCTTAAATGTGCTGGTACGTCTGGCAGTGTATACATCAGTGTAACCAAACCCCTGTTAAGATTTGCTACTATTTATTCTTAGGGTTATTTTTTGGTGTCTCTGTGGGAGGATAATTAGACGATGAATAAAACGTACACATACCTGGTTTGTTTTTCCTCCTCTCACAAAGTGTCCTGTCTATTCTAAAACTGTCAGTTGAGTCGTATGTGCTCAGTAATATCTCATTTTGTAGAGATTGTTTAGGTGGTTTCTTGAGGTCTCAGACCAAAACCCTTGGATTAAGGAACATTTTTCTTTACCCAGTTGCCTCTTGCTGAGAATTTAAGATAAATTTTTTGGAACTAGCCCTCCCCCCAGTGAAGATGCTTTGTGTGGGGGAGGGGAGACCCCTGCTCATTCCTTAAAGCCTCTCCGTTTTTAGGTAATCGTGAAATGCATGAGACAGCATGTAATGAAACCACCCCCTGCTACTTCAAGAGTGCATCGATTAGAGAAAAGCTAAGATAATTGGGTTGTGTTCTTCCAAGGTTACATTGTTGACATTGTTGGCAGGCGGGCGGGGTCTCCTCCGTAGGAGGTGGCCTTCCTTGGTGTCAGTCATCCTACACAGGTGGGGTCTTTTATTTCAAAGCCAGGGTTCTTGGAGCCTTCTTTTTGGGCCAGGGTGAGAAAAATCTGGGGGTGATTGTCCTCCCAGGCAGCCTAGTGGATCTGTAGGTAACCAGGGGCCCCGGGCTTAAGTTGGGCAAGTTGTAATTTGTCAGTCCAATTACCTGGTTGCATTGTCCTGTGTTTCTTTCTATTCTCCACCTTTTGGTAAAATTTAATAGACTATTCTAGCCATTTCTCAGCTTGTTTTTTGTAAGGGAACAGTTGAGAGTTTGTGATTAGACTAGTGTCGTAAGGGAAGCAAAGTTCCCTTGAGAGCAGGTGGGAGGTAGAAGTTTTAAACTGGAAGGAACAGGCCATAAGAAGGTGTGCACGGCTCACTGTACACCATTTGGAGATGCAGGTTTAATTTTAGGAAGGCTGTCAACCTGTTCCCTCTTTAGACGGTCCCTCTTACAGATGTCCTTTTATTTAAATAGAGGTATTCAGATCTAACAGTGCAGCCTCCCACCAGACTTTTAAAGAATCAGGACATTGGAGGAACAGTAAGTTCTGACCTTTAATAGCAGCCACTGGCTTAATTCTTCATATTTTCCGAAAACCACACCCGCCTGCCAGAGCAGATAGTTCAGGGAAATTGGATGGACTCGCTGTGCCTTGGGAGTCTGTAATCCCAGAGCGTCTCCTGATGTTTTCTTTTGCTCTGCAGTCTCCTTCATATCCTGTCCCTTTCACTTGATTCATCCCAAAATTATAAAGAATTTTAGTGTGAAGTTTATTATTCTATTGAAGATGCAGCCGGGAGCAGTGACTAGAATGGTTTTATACCTCATATTTGTCCCGAACTCCCACCGGCATGCTCTTCGCTGCACCCCGGAGGCTGTCGATAGGCAGAGTTTTGGAATGGGGGAAGTCGAGTCCCAGAGATGTTACGTTAACAGTGAGCGGAGGCTGCCAGCTTGGCACAGTTTCCATCGCAGATCACATGGTGCTCATCTCTTGGGATGAGGGGGGTAAGGCATTGAGACGAGACAATTAGAGATAAGAATGGAGATTTTCAACTTTTCCCTGCTCAGGAAAGCAGCTAAGGAGAACTGCCTAGTCCCGGAGACATGATTTCAGAAGCAGTTTCTACTCCTTTAGGGCTTAAAAATGAACTTAAAAGAATCACCGCTTGTTTTTCTTTCTAAATAATATAGGGTCTAGTTCCCAGGTCAAAAAACCTTTCCTGTAAAGGACCAGAGGGTAAATGTTCTGGGCTCTGCAGCTCATGCAGTCTGTGTCACAACTGTGGTGGGACCAAAGCAGCCATGAACAGTAGTAAACAGATAGCACAGTGTTCCAACAGTATTTACAAAAACAGGCGGCTCCACCAGGGATAAGTTTGCCAGTCTCTGGTCTAATCTGTCTTTTTATGTCTTGCTAACTTTGTTTATATTGTACATTTTTAAGTTGAAATTTAAGCATCTATCAATGTTAAATCAAAAATGAATTTTTTTTTATTTTTTATTTTTTTTTGAGACAGAGTCTCGCTCTGTTGCCCGGGCTAGAGTGAGTGCCGTGGCGTCAGCCTAGCTCACAGCAACCTCAAACTCCTGGGCTCAAGCGATCCTCCTGCCTCAGCCTCCTGAGTAGCTGGGACTACAGGCATGCGCCACCATGCCCGGCTAATTTTTTTCTATAAATATTTTTAGTTGGCCAGATAATTTGTTTCTATTTTTTAGTAGAGACGGGGTCTCGCTCTTGCTCAGGCTGGTCTCAAACTCCTGAGCTCAAACAATCCACCCGCCTCGGCCTCCCAGAGTGCTAGGATTACAGGCGTGAGTCACCACGCCAGGCCCAAAAATGAATTTTTAAAAAAATTTCCCCCCTTTGCCACGGGGAGTCTTACTGTCCTTGAACTAATTTTGCTTACAGGAGTCTGAAACTTCTGATCTAAGCATGTCAGGAAATTAAGGAACAGTTTGAGGAGTGAGTCTAGTTAACCAAAATGTTCAATTAAAATTTATTACTAAACTTTTTTTTTTTCTCTCTCTCTCAATCTGCGGAATCGCGGGTGCTGGCTCAGCACACAGAATGATACTTGGAGGTCGTGAAAAGGGTGTAAAATCATTTGAATGAGGAAGTCAGGCCAGACTTTGCATAGCAAGGCTGAGAGCAGCGAGTGTTCTGGTGCCCCGTAGAGACGCTTTTGGGCAACGAGGAAAAGGCGCCTAGGGATGGTGACCATCTGAGGCCTCAGTTCCGTCCACATTTGCATTTTAAACTCCCACATCCCCAAAACCGACAGCTTTCCAGGTGCACAGTAACCTGAAATCATTCTTCCTGGCTGAGGAAAGCCCGCAGGCCATTGCAGGGGGATTGTGTAGACTAGGCCAGCCCAGCGGAGTGGGTGGCTACAGGAAGTTATTGTCCCCACCATGGCAGGGATGCTTTTGGAGCCATCCTGGGAGAAATTTGAGTGGGGTGAGATGGGTACAAACACCCCAGGGGGTGTGATCACTCCCCCATACCTTAAATGCTTGGGGTGGGGGGTGGAAATGGAGGCCCTTTCCCCTCTTGGAAACGTCTGCTCATCCACTAAGACTCAACTCAAATGTCATGGTTCTTAATTAAATCACCCAGGTCCCTGTTTCTGTCCTTAGTCCTTTAGCAGTTGTTAACCAACCTCTGCAATCACTCTTAGAGTTTTGGGGTCTTGTTTTTCTCCATCCTTTGTGTAGCTCTCTAGATTGTGGAATCCTCACTCTTTCTATCCTGAAGTGCAGCACTTAAGAGGGAATCAGTTTACTGGAGATAAGTGGATTTTCTGATCTCATTCTGTGAGGCCCAAGACCTTGAGTTAGACTACAGAAAACCATAGACAAGTGCGTTCGAGCTCTCAAATAACTCTAATGAAGTGATGTGAATAATATTCCAAATTGCAATTCTGTTTGAAGAAGTTATTTTATAACCAGAGGTCTTGTGAAATATAAATTATTGTTTGCGTATTGGGCAATTTTGAATGTTTGCTTATTGCTTACTTAGCACAGATGATACATTAGCCTCTGCTTTTCAGGGAGTAAAAATGAAAAGTTGACAGCATTAGCAAGGACGCGATCTCCAAAATTCCTCAAGTGTGCCTCTTTTCTTTTTCAATTAATGGAACTCTCAGATTCTAGTTTAAGTTGAAGAAGGTGGAGAGATGCTTGAAGTTAAATAGCCTTTGCTTTATGCAAGTGAACTGCCTATTGGTGGTGATGGGGAAAAGATGTTATGTTCTGCTTATAACAAAATCCAGCCTGAAGAATCCTGACCAGCTTTCTAAGTCTCATAACACCGTTTAGCAGAGGTCAAATGAAGGGAGACTTCTCCAGAAAAACAATAACTTACTGTTTAGCTTTAAGGAGATGCCAATTATCGTGGGTGGTAGGAGGTGAGGTGGGGTTGTGATGAAAATGAGAATATTTAGAAACATGTAATTGTTGCTTGTTGCCATATAAAATACCAATACATGTCTCCAGCTTTCTTCTCCTATAATAATATCCCTGTTCTTCCTACTTGAAATGTCTGTGGAATGAAATGGGATGGAACGAAACTGTCTCTAGTTTTTATGACATTAAGCTTTCTTTCTGTGGAAACAAGTGTGGTGTGTGTCATTAAATAACCAAAGGGGGGATTAAATATAAGTGAAGACGAAAAGAAATGCTGATGATTCTTTAAAAACATTTATACGGACGATTTATGCCGTTTTTGTTGGATGCTTTGTGTTATATGCAAATAAGGTTGGATATCTGCTTTGTGTTTGTGTCCATGTGTTTGCTAGGAGCCTGAAAAAAACTTTCCAGTTGTAGGAAGTTCATCTCCATGCACGAATGTGTACACAGCAGCCTGTTTAACCAGGTTTGAAATAGAATTGACAGTAGTTTCTCATACTAGAAGTTGTGTACTAATGGGGGTCTTTTTTTGAGATGGGGTCTCACTCTTGTCACCCAGGCTGGAGTGCAAGTGGCATCATCGTAGCTCACTGCAACCTCAAACTCCTGGGCTCAAGCAATATTCCTGCTTTGGCCTCCCAAGTGGCTGGGATTATAGGCATATGCCACCATGCCCAGCTGATTTTTCTATTTTTTGTAGAGACCCAGCTGATTTTTCTATTTTTTGTAGAGACGAGGGTCTCACTCTTGCTCAGGCTGGTCTCGAACTCCTAAACTCAAGCGATCCTCCCACCTTGGCCTCCCAGAGTGCTGGGATTACAGGTGTGAGCCACCGCGCCCGGCCTCAGATACGGAGCTGTATTTTATTAAGTGGAGAGGGGAAGAGCCCTATAATTTTTTTTGCTTTGTTCTATAATTGAAAAATGTGTTGTTGGATCTCTGTGTACTCATTTAAAGAATTAATGTTTCTTAGTAGTTTGTTCTTTAGAGAAATAAATTGCATCTTGCCAGTTTCCTTATTATCCCATTGTTCCCCACTGTTCTTATCAATACACAGACATTGCTTTTCCTTTCATTTTCCAAGTGTAAGCCTTTTCCTGTTGCTTTTTGCTGCTGGTTAGCAAGTCTAAATGCTGAGCATTTGTTCTGGCTGGAGCTGTGCTTGGTACGCTGGCCGGGTTTCAAGCCGTTCTCCTTATTGTGTGTGGTGCAATTTGTTCTCTGGAATGTGTGTGTGAGAAGTTCACTCGCTGGGAGGGACTCTTCCTTTTGGAATGGCAAATCCTGTGCCATTTTCCACACTGTCGTTCTGTAGCATGTACCTTGTTCAGTTCGGGGTACGTTGGAAATCATTTGGTGTTTAAATCGTTCAGGGACAAAAATATATCCACTTAGTACATTTGATCTGTTATGGACTGTAGAGTTAGTTGTTCCTTAAAACAAAAACAAACTTGCTCCTGAATAATTTCTTGAGAGAGAAGAGTTGCTTTTGAAAAAACCCCCCTTGGGGACATCTCAGCAGTCTCTTGAGACACAAGACGAATTTGGGAACGATTTGTTTTTCCCTTGCTTTCTGTGCGGTACTTGAAAATTTGTTGATGGATTAATCAGGTTAGAGAACGCCGTTCATACTGCCTAGTTTTAAAAACGTGTTATGAAAATGCTTACGTTCAAAACGTATGATTTAAACAAACAAAGAAAGCAACTATTGCTTGAGTCTCTGCATCTGGGTGTAGAGTAGGTCTGCGGAATCCCATCCATTCAACCAGGGTTCTCATGGCCTGATGGGGGGGTGGGTGCTGGGTCAGTAAGGACCCACAGCGCTTACATTCTCCCGGGCATGGGTGTGGGCAGTCAGGGAATTGAACAGATAAGTGAGGAGGAGATGAGCTCACTGTAGATAGTGACAGCAAGAGACAAAGTGCCAGAGAGCACCTGCAGGTCGGGGGGCTGCGGGGAGCTGATACTTAACCCTGCGATGCCATAACCTGAGATACCAGTGAGAAGAGGAGGCCGGTCGTCCTCAGCTCTGGGCACAGAGGGTGCAGACTGGGATCAGCAGCCTCAGCCTGACCTGTCCCAGGCATGAAGAGAAGGGCCAGTGTGGCTAGTATTCGGGGGCGGGCAGGGGGAGGATGGCATATCTCGGAGGCAGCAATTAAGGGAAAGTATGCTGGGAATGGGGCCTTGTAGACGAGGCTTCTGGATTTTTAATTTTGAATGCTTTGGGAAGCCTAGGGCTTTCAGCAGAGGAAGGAGCCACTTAATCTGGTTTCTATTTTAAAATTATCTTTCTGGATCCTGTATTTTCTTGTGTTTTTCCCTGTGATGCATTTTTAGCAGCATGGACACGTTTTTGTGTGCCTGTGAGTTTGTTTGTTTTTTTTTTTTTTTTTTGGTCATTGCCAAAGTTTTCATCCTAGATGTCGCTTTTAAAAATTATTCTGAATCTGTTGATTTAAAGTTAAATGTGTATTTGCTATAAATGTTACCCAAACATTGTTTCTTTTTTCTTTTTTGTAGTACACTTGGGAGTTTTATGACTAATGAATCAGTCTGATAACCTGAAGAATAAAACCTGTAACATTCACTGATAAACACATGGTGTTAGCTGAGGCCGATTTCTTGGCTAATCTAGAAAAGGGTGATGTCAATTTCCTTCTAGGTTTGAGTCATTGGATGGGTAAAACAATTTGGTAAAATCAGTTTTAGGTATCAGACAGTGAATCACATTTTGTCATCAAATAATAGCCTGGCAGAATCCAGGAGAATTCTGGATCATTTGAAATCGAGTAATGCTTGAATGTAATCATTTCAGTCAAAGATACGTGTTCAGCGTTGCATTTTGCTAAGCACTTGTGCTCGGTTCCGTGCCCTTGGGAACAGTCCTTACTCTTAAGGAGGGGCTGGCAGTGTAACAAGGAAAATCCACAGGCATGTAGAAAGTCCATCTGGTTTTGGTGAATGTGAACACAGCAGATGTATCCCAGAGATAAGGCGGGCAGCGATATTGAGGAAGACTTTTGAAAGGCAAGTTAGGAGTTCATTAGAGAACTGGCAGAGAGAAGATCTGTGCTTCCCAGAGCCTCCTTCCTTGTGCTTGAAGGATGGAGAGGCCAGGCACTATGCAGAAAGTGCGTTCTTACGTGCATGAGAGTTGAATACTGTAGGTAGCCGGGCTCATACCCACCCAGGGCTGCAATACCGTAGGTAGCTGGGCTCATACCCACCCAGGGCTGCAATACCGTAGGTAGCTGGGCTCATACCCACCCAGGGCTGCAATACTATAGGTAACTGGGCTCATACCCACCCAGGGCTGCAATACCGTAGGTAGCTGGGCTTCACAGATTTAATGCCCCAAACAGTTTTTTTTTTTTTACAGTTGGGGGACAAATTAAATGAAGTAAGCAATAAAAAAAATAGACTTTAAACTTGCTTGTCTACATTCTGTCTTAGTCTGTGACTGTGGGATTTTTAAAATTTGTGGCTATAAGGAGACTGACTTTCACAGCCTCGTTATTTTATGGGCTGTGACGTGGTCCTCCACGGTCAGTCGCGTGCACGTGAGAAGCACGCATGGCGATGCGGTTGGGTCTCCGGTTGATGCCTGCACGGACCAGACTTGCAGGGGAAGAGCTGGCAGCTGCTGTCCGAATTGCTCACTGGCTGGTGCCAAATAGCAGTGCCAACAGGGCAGGCGGGCAGAGGTGGCTCTGTTCACCCAGGACCTTTGTAACTAAAGGAGGAGACACAACTATTCAGGTGACAGTTTATCTCCAGTGAGTCTGTTGCCATGACTGGAGGTAATTTCTGTGTGTCCCTCCACTGGACTGTATGTAAACACTCTCATTTACCTGCAGTCTCCTTTTAGGGGACCCACCTCAGAGACTGAATTTTTCTGGATTTTGTCAGTAATGTTAATATGTTCATGTTTCATGTAACATTAAAAATATATTTCATTAACCCCTAGCTATAGACTGTGAAATCTTTGAGGTCAGAAGTGATTTCTTTTCACTCGTGTGGTTTATATAATTGTTCTGTGTGCAGGATGGCCTTGCTCAGTCAGTAGTGGGTTTTTTTATTTCTTAAACATCTTTGGAAGACAAGAGACTTGACGTCCTGTACGTGGGACTACATTAGCTCACCTGTCT
This sequence comes from Varecia variegata, assembly GCA_028533085.1. NCBI lineage: Eukaryota > Metazoa > Chordata > Mammalia > Primates > Lemuridae > Varecia > Varecia variegata. The sequence continues at coordinate 3,623,369 of CM052454.1, forward strand.
CCTCTCTCCTTGTCCTGCTTTTCTGCTGGAGCTGCGTGTTCCCACCCATGGTTTCCCATCCTCCCCCTTCAAAACTGATTGGTGAGGAAGACAAGTTCTTGTGCTTTTCCATATGTAGGGTAAAAAATGCCTCTCAAAATATATGCTCTAGTAAAAGAAACAAAATGGGTAATATTGACTACCCCGGTTAAAAAACATCAGCTGCTGGTGCTGGAATGCTGAAACATACTCTATAATATACTTTAGGTTGGGAAGTTCTGCTTTATGTAGTTGGGTCCGTAATTATTTGGTAACAATCCAAGACTGAGTCCAGGACCCAAAAAATCAGTTTTCAGAGCTTCTAATGATAGTTATTGCAGAAATGATTAACACCCCATTATTTCTTTGCCCCGGTCTGATGTTGCTATATGTATATGAGGCTCTTCTGCTTTATAGTCAGAACTTTATACAGATAATAAATGAATACTTGCTTGTTGCGAAAAAAGGGTTAGAATGTTAACAAATGCTCCACAAACCACATTAGCACTTAGCCTCCTTTACCCTAATCTCAGGCTCTTCTTGATAAGTTTCTGTGAGATGTTTCAGATCTTTGCCGCACATTAACAGGCTTGAGAAGTACCTGGCAGGTTCATTTTGAAAGATAAAGTTTGCCCAGGTAGAGTCTGTCCCAATTTAAAATTGCAGTATGTACTTAAGATATGCAAAATATCTTACTGGCCCTGAGTCCTAGAGAGAGTTTATTATGATGGGAAACAAGAATGTAAGTTTCACTGTCATGTGTCACCCTCTCGGAGGAGAATGAGTTGGCAAGAAGTTATGTGAGCCGCGTTTTCAAGGTTGATTTAATTTTGCAAAATGGGGTCACATAAAACTATTTTTTAAGTATCAAATAAGGCTGAACCTTCTGTGGCAAACAGAAGTGAACAGCAGAGAGTGCTAATATATTGAGATAATCCCCTGGGGGCTCCTCCAGGCAAACAACTGACTTAATACTATTTTGTCATTGCAGTTGGCTGATATTTTTTTTTTTTTGGTATAAAATCAGATGGTAAGATTTTGTGTTTTAAGATTAAGTCCTTGATATTTTTCTTTATACACATGAAGAGCATTGTGCATGTTAGGTGATCGGGGAGATACCCGCTGAGAATGAAAACCTTGGAAGATGTAGCTGAGTGATTTTTTTGTTATGAGAAAGCCTGCTGCAGCTTCTTTAACGTGGGTGAAATGAGAGAGGAGGAATTCTCTATTCTTTGAAGCAACATTTATTCTGTCTTCAAACCCGGAGCCACTTTGATTTCTCATGTTCAAATTGTATCTGGAAGTGGTATAGTTTAATGACACACACTAATATGGTGCTTTGAAGTATGTTGACATTCTTTTTGTAAAGCCAGTGTGTGAAAAATGTTTCCTGGATGTGAGATGGCAGGACTAGAGGAGAACCGTGGACACAGAGGGCCAGAAGATGGACTTAAAAAGTTGAGAGCTGACTTTCAAACTAAAAAAGTCACTTGCATGATAAGCACCCTGTCCTTTCCTCTCCATCTCTTTGTGACATATATTCTGCAAGTGAGAGTTGCCCAACTTTTGTGAGTTTCGTGTGTTGCTCTATCCTTTGCACGTTCAAATCCGAATGGTACAGTGCTTCCAAAACAGTAAGAAGACTTGATCCTTTCCAAAGTTCATGGACACTGTTGATTTTTAGGATTCTCCCCTTCCTTCCTGCCAGATGTCTCTTCCATGCCTCTGAAAAAGATAAATACATAGGAGAAATGACAGTCTATCCTCCAAGGGAGGATTAAAATGTTAAACTCGAATTCTAGAGAGAGTTGGTGACGTCCATCAGAGGAGGGACGATGTGACGTGACCAGTCAGGGGTGATCAATGGGTAGTCAGCTGTGCACTGCAAGCCCTGTGGGCTGTGGGTTGCCATGGAAGCACCGAGTGGCATTCAGAGGTCCTGCGTGACTAACCTAGTTTAGCAGCAGGCCGCGGGCTCCAGACCGGGAGAAGGTCTTGCTCACAGCCAGAAGATGCCAGGGCCGCGCTCTGCCCCACATCGCAAGCCCAGCCTGGGCCTTCCTGTTACCATCTTTGCCTCTGCCACATATACTGTTTCTCTTTTTAGTGCAAGGAAAAGAGAAAAGGGAATCACCCTCGAGAATCCTCCCAGAGTTGTGATTTCTTACGGTTTATCACGATGTTTTAAACGCACCCACCCCTGCCCCCAAGGAGAAGCATTTGGAAAGTCAGAGTAAATGTGTCCTGACAGGCTGCAGCCTGGGGTCGGCTAAGGGACTGAGCAAGCAGCTCTCCGCCTCTCTGAAAGTGAGGGCATCCTAGCGTGGGTTGGGTTCCCAAAGTTGCACTCAGGCCCCCGCGCTGAGTGAGGGTGGGGAATTCAGCCAGCGAAGCTGTCCGAGTGGCACAGTCCCCCTCTATCGATGTGTGACTGTTGTCTCCCCGGGCCCTGCACACTGAAGCCTGCGGTTCCCTCCATTGTTCTTTCTCGTTGTTCACTGAACTTAAAAAATATATAAACATATAGTGGAGGAGGTGGCGTGAGGCAGTCCGTGGAGATGTTTTTCATGCATCAGGTTGAACCTCAAGCATGGCAAACAGTAGTAGATATATGATCAGAAAGCAAGAACTTGGCCACTGAAAGAAAAGTCATGTAAAGACATTTTTGCAAACTTATGGTAGAACTCAGGATATCTGCAGGGTGGTCAGCCTTTGTGCTCTCTCCCGCCCGGGGGCACTTCAACACTTGGGCTTGTTTTGTGGACAGTCCCTGCTTGGAATCACCGTGTGACTTGATGTTTTTTTCCTCCCCAGGTGGGGACTCCTAGCTGACCAGAAAGCTGGCATGGAGGCCCCAGGAACATGGCCCAGGCCAGCCTGCCCGAGGTTAATGTCAGCAGAGCCCAGTGCTGGTCCTATTTTGGCTACTGTGGTACCAGTTTATTCTACAGCCTGTCCTTGAAAGAAATCGTGTAGAGTCCCTTAGCACAGTAGCCGCAACCTTTTTGGCACCAGGGACTGGTTTCATGAAAGACAATTTTTCCACGAATGGGGGCTGGGAGCTCAGGGGAGAGCTCAGGCCACTGTCATGCACTGCACAGCCTGCGATTGGGGACCGGGGACCTCAGCCGTGGCACATTAGAGGTGACTTGTGAACCCAGAGGCTACGATGGGATCAGGGACCTCAAATCTGTAAATTTTAAAAAGGCTCTAAAATAAGAATCGTAGCACAGTTTTTATAACTTGAGGAGCAACCGCAGCCTGTCAGCCGTCCTTTTCCTAACGGGGCTGTCTGTTAGGTCCCTCGTCACGGACAGACCTGTGTGGACCCGTTTAACCAAACGTGTATTTTGTGTCTCTGCGATTTCTCTGTTGGCAGGGGTAACACACCGAATTGTTGATGCGTACCTCTTTGAAACTAAAGAATTACGAGTGATTATAAGTTAGTGCACTTTAATGCTCCTTCTTTGTCGTTGTTGCCCTATTTGGCGCAGCCGGGAAACTTTTCAGGCCAACCTGTGGCTGAGAACATAGCTTTGTTGCCAGGCATTTGGATGTTCAGGTCTACCATTTTCCTAGCAAGTCAGTCTCTGAGACTTGTGTTTTTGTTTTTGTTTTTTTTTTTTTTCATTTGGAAAATGGGGTAATAATCCCACTGTGACAGGGTTGTTGTGGAAACTAAACAGGAGACTGATGTGATGTGTCTAAGTCAGTGCTGACCTGGTGACAGATGCTCAGTGGTGCCAGGCTGCTGCCGCTGCTGTCATTGCTCTTGTTTTTGGTGAACCCCAAGAGATGCACTCCCTCGACTCCTCGGGACCACCTGGGAAATTGCTCAACTTACAAACCTCAGGCCCCACCTCGGGTCTACTGAATCAGAAACCCTGTAGGTCTCGGTAACCTGTGTTTTAACAAGCCCTCCAGGTGGCTCTGACTTTCACTTGAGCTTGAGAACCTCTTACCTAGTGCAAAGTGCTGTGTAGAAATCGGCTAAGGAGAACTTGTACCTCCCTGTGTTCTCTGTTTTGCACAGTGAGAAAGTTGAGCCAGGCTGATGCTGGGATGAGGTTATGCTGGGTGTGTACGAGAGCGAAAACATGTTTTTCCTCAACATGGGACCAAAAAAGGCCACTTTTAATTAAAAGTGGTAGTTAACTTGTAATTATTCAGTGGTAATTACAGGGTTTGTGAATCATGTAGGCCATCTGCTGCTTCCTAAAAATTCCCTTATTTAAAAAAAATCCTTCCTTGCTTACACCTTGGTTGACAAAACAATGATGGGTATAGGCTGAACAGAGGTTTCCTCATGCTATGAATTGTGTTTATTTTTATTTTTTAGATTTACGTTGCCCCTGCTCTCAAAGTGGAACCAAGAAAAAGAAAATACTCATAAAAAAAACTTGCCTGGGAACTCATAGCAAATCATTCCCTAAGCCATTGCACGCACAACAAGCAAAAGCCAAATAAACCAGAACGCCACCCAGGGCGACTGGCAGAACTGTGAGTTGCGAGGAGGAAGGAGGCAGCGCAGAGCGAGGTCTCACGGGCTACCCTCTGTACCCGTGCAGACTGCCGGCTCGTTGGCCTTGCTCTGCCCTGGCCAGGAGCCTTGAGCAGTGAGACGAAGGTGGAGTTGCCCGACAGCCAGTGTGGGTGAGAGTGAGTTTCTTGCAGAGTCTGGACCTCATAAAACTCATTCTGTCAATGGTATTCATGATGTCTTTTCCCTCTGCGCAGATCTCTCCTCCCTGCTCCCCTTCTGGTCCATGGCCTGTTAGGAGCCAGCTGCAGGGCAGGTTCACCTGTGTTTACAGCCACTCCCATCGCTCACAGCCCCCCATGAAGCTCCGCCTCCTGTCAGGTGGGCAGCAGCATCAGATTCTCACAGGAGCACGAACCCTACTGTCAACTGCACCTGAGAGATCTGGGTCACACCCCCTGTGACAATCTAATGCTGCTGATCTGAGATGCAGCTGAGGTGGTGATGCTAGCGCTGGGGAGCGGCTGCAAATACAGACCATCGTTTGCAGAGAGGTTTGACGGCACAATAAATGTAATGTGCTTGCATCATCCCAAACCATCCCCTCCAGCCCCGTAGAAAAATTGTCTTCCATGAAACCAGTCCCGGGTGCCGAAAAGGTTGGAGACGGCTGTTTGACCTCACCACTTATAGGGTTTTCAGGTGAAAGGTGATGGGGAATAAAAAAAGAAATTCATCATGTGTGTCAAAATTGGTGTAGAATTACACGTCTGCCAGTAAAATCTTGGTATGGGTTTTTAATTTTTTTGCAACTGATGAAGCAGAACCTTAATTAACCAGAATCCTGAATTTAATAGGATTTCCTCCCAGGGTGAGGCATCTTGATTTTGGAATCACTTAGTAATAAACTGGTGTTAGGAATTTTGTGAAAGAATGGCCTAATTGGGTTCTTCTGGTTATTTCTCTAGCACTTATTATTTCAGAATGAAAATCTGGAAGTGTGGTGAAACCCAACTGATGGTGAGAGAGAAGGTTGAGCCTGATCGATTTTTGAAATAGTTCAGTGATCTTAAACCAGTGTAACTTTGCTAAAGGGTAGTCGGGGGTGTGAAATTGATGGGAAAATTAAGCAAAGGACCCTGAGCAGCCTATTAGTTGAGGTGCTGTTGTTCACACCCTCACTTTTTGATCCTGAACTTAGAGTTTTACCATTTGGAATTCTCTTTTCTGGGACAGAGGCAGTGATTATTTAGAAGTGTGCAGAGATCTGTCCTATGAAGCAGAGCCAAAGGCTGTCTGTGAGCACTTTCCAGCGATAGGGACTCCACTGTTGCAACTGGCAGTGCTATTAATAGAAAGGGGAGAGCTCCCTTAGCAATGACGACAGCTAAGCAGATGCCCTTGGTGAGCCTCCCACCCGAGAGCCTGTCCTGACTGCCCCCAGGTGTGTGTGCCCTGGGTGGTCTTTGGGAAGAGAAGCTTAGGTGTTCAGGTTGCTCAGCGGATAGTTGCATACCCAGCCCTTCCCTGCAAACTGGCTCAAAGTGGCTATAAAACAAGTTTGAAGGAAAAAAGAAGTTATTTCCTAATCAACTCAGCTTCTATGGTTATATGCTAATGACGTATGATCTTTTGAAGCAACAAGAGGAATTATCAGGATCATAAAAGAATTCTTGGAGTGGTCATTGAGTCAGTTGTGCTACTGCCAACCTGCCAGTCAGAAGTAAGTTGAACTTCCCAAACATGAGTCACACTCTATTAGAGAACACTCCACAGCCAGTTTCTGGTTTCGTTTCTTCTCTTCATTTTCAGTATGTTGACCGACATAAGTTGTTGACTTCTGGTTATAAGAGTTCTTTTAAAATCTGATATCATGATATCCATCATCTGGGAAGAGTTTTTGATACAAAGGTTTCAGCAGATAATTCTTACTGCATCCTAGCAAATTCAGTCTGGTAGCCTAGCTCCCCACCCGCTAGGTCCTTAGATTGAAAGGCTAATAGCAGATCAATTTTCGATGGTTATAATTTTCTTAAAAAATGCTTTTATCTGTGTCTTCCAGAATTAAATCTAAAAAGTTGTAAATTTATAAAAATATACTATAAGCATAGTGGCTGTTTTTTAATTTAAAAATATTCAATGAGTAGCTTGCTATGCAAAGGTACCATGCTTTAGCACCAAGAGAGGTAAATATAAGAGGTTTTGTTCAGATGGAGTTCACATTCTAGGAAGAGCGGAGGAGGAGGAGGAGGGAGAATCAGTTAGCACATATTGGGTGGATGGGAGGAAGCCTTTTAGCGTGGGTGACATTTGAATGACTCCAGAGATTTGCTGTAAACTGAAAATTAGGGATGGGGGGGTGTGCTTGACAGAGAGAGGCAGTGGAAATTTGTGATCTGAAATGAAAGCAGCATCAAAGTCTAGGATATCGCTGAAGAGCAGGGGAGGAGTCTGGTGGGACTGGAATACAGATGCTTTGTGAGAGAGTCATGCTGCCTGGGTAAGCTGGTCCTAGAAGAACTGGTTCTCTTTCAGTGAAGACAGTCTGTGCTGGGAGGCCGCCTTACAAGGTATGTTTGGGGAACAGACATGACCGCTACCAAGTAGAATGCGGGTGGCAGGCCTGCAGGGGGACGGCGGGATGATTTCTAGAGACTAGATCTGTGCTAGATGATGGGAGGATTTTAACGCCAAAGCAAGGATGTGTAGAGTTTGTTCTGCAGTAGTTAAGAGCCATCGAATGCTTGTTAGTTTAAAATATGGATAGTGACCTGTAGAACCAGGGCTTCCGATCGGGTTTCTTGTCATGAGAAGGCGGAATTAGAGGGACAAGATGTGAGGGAGGCAGGAAGACCAATAGGCTCTTGTCAGAGGAAGCAAGAGGAGAAGTCACAAGAGAGCAGTGGCCAGGCAGGAGGGTGGGGGAGGGTGGCTGACATGGGGGCTGGGGTTGCTAAAGGTACCTACAGTCTTGCCCATTAAATGCTGTTTTCCCATTGTTCGAATGGCACTGGGGGAAAAGATTCAGTAGATGCCCTAGAAGCAGGTCTATGAAGACAAAAGTGTTTTTAGAGTTCTTATGTTCATTATTTATTGTATGTCGTACATGAGGCCCCGGGGGGATGGCCTGTGTTGCTGACAGTGGGGTTAGAAGCCGGCTTTGGGTTTATGTGCCGGCTACTGGCACTTCCTTCAGTCTGCCCCTCTGCGATTTGTTTCTCAGTGAATGCACTTTAACCCCTTTGGTGCCAGTGCTGGTGATTGGGGATACGATTTCATGTTGATTATATAGGGCAGTCAGATTATAAAATGTTCTCTGCAGGTAGAGCTGACATCTGTAATTGGCTTTTTTCATCCTTGACATTCGAAATGTGAGAAATAAAAAATCATCTTTTTGGGGTTTACATGCCAAGACAGTCCCAGGAGAGGAGGCTGAGAAGAAAGTAAATGCTGTTTTGGGTACCTGGTAATCTTTTAATTACGAAATAAGCCTTTTGATTTTAATCTTCCAAAATGCACGCTACTGATCCAGGAAAACAGCCTTTTGAAAGTTCACATCCTGCTGACTCCTTCAGATGAAAAGCTTCTACCTCTACCCCATATTTTGCAAGCTTGAAAGTAAAAATATCGTTAATCTTGTCTCAGTTCCACCGCTGCCTATAAAAATCTGTTCAGTCGGTCCTGCGCCATGATGGAGACCACAGCCCAGAGTGAATGCCTGTGTTTCCAGAGCCAGGACTCGCAGTGGCTGGAGGGTCACAGCTGATTGACTGAGGCCCCAGTCTGGGAGGGAGTTCAGGGACCTAAGCTGTCGTTAAACCGCAGCCCCTGTCATCACTTCTTCCTAGACCTGTCCTCGCCCGCCTGCACACGTGTACGTATGCACAGCAAAACTTGGATACATACTGATAAATTTTACTGTTTTGGTTCTTTTGCGGCATCTGAAACAGTTTGTACAATGATGACAGAAACCTGCTTCGAATTAGAGAGAAGGAAAGACGAAACCAGGAAGCTCACCAAGAAAAAGAGGCATTTCCTGAAAAGATCCCCCTTTTTGGAGAGCCCTACAAGGTATTTATACTAGAAGGTGAACGTCTGATTTATCACCATGCTGAGCTCTGTGCTGAAACGATTCGGTGTAATTGAGTTGGAACAAGGATCACAGCTGTGAAAATAAGATGACTTACTTTATAAATTGTTTTTGAAAACAAAATAGGAAAATTCTTTGAACGTTGTTAGTCAGAATTGCCAAAGTTTGTGGTTTTCTTTTGTAATGTTAGTCTCCTATAATTAGTAATATGTCTCCGTGACAGGCTTTTCAACAGAGGAATTGAGTTAAAACCGCACATTAAATTCTATGTTACACATTAAATTGAGGATTTTTTTCCCCCTTGATGATGTTATGTAACATAGTTTATTAAATGATAATTTTCCTTAAATTTCTTTTTTTTTTTTTTTTTTTTTAATTATTCTCTAACTCTGCTGTCTTTTTTTCCAGACAGCAAAAGGTGATGAGCTGTCTAGTCGCATACAGAACATGCTGGGGAGCTATGAAGAAGTAAAAGAGTTCCTTAGTACCAAGCCCCACACTCATCGCCCGGATGCTTCTGAGAATAAGCTGGGAAAGCCGAGATATCCTTCGATTCCCGACAAGGGGAGCAGCATTCTGTCCCACTCCTTCCACGCTAGTGTGCACCACCAGTCCATTCACACTCCCGCCTCTGGACCACCTCCTGCTGGTGACAGCCACAATCCAAAGATGGCGCAGCCTCGAATGGAACCAATGCCAAGTCTCCATGCCAAAAACTATGGCCCACCGGACGGCCAGCACCTGCCTCAGGACCGCCTCGGCCAGGAGGCATACAGCTCTCATCAGCACAAGAAGGGTGACCGCAGAGCTGACGGAGGTCACTGTGCTTCAGTGACAGACCTGGCCCCCGAAAGGGCGCTTTCTCCCTTGATCTCCTCTCTGCCTTCCCCAGTACCCCCGTTGTCACCTGTACATTCCAGCCAGCAAACTCTCAGCAGAACGCAGGGAGGCAGCAAGGGGCACGGCGGGAACAGTAACAGTAAAGGCTACTGCCCAGCCCAATCTCCCAAGGACCTGGCCGTGAAGGTCCATGAGAAAGAGGCCCCCGAGGACAGTTTGGTGGCCGTTGCCAGCCTCGGGGTCGCCCCTCCCCAGCCGCCTTCTCAGACGTTTCCGCTGCCCTCCCTCCCCTCGAAAAGCGTGGCCATGCAGCAGAAGCCCACGGCCTACGTCCGGCCCATGGACGGCCAAGACCAGGCCCCCAGCGAGTCTCCGGAGCTGAAGCCCCTGCCCGAGGACTTCCGGCGGCAGGCCTTCGAGAAAGCCGAATTGAAAGCACCCGCGAGAGCCAAGCTCACCAAACTGAAGATGCCTTCTCAGTCGGCTGAGGTGAGTGGACTTCCTTATCTTGGACGACTCCAACTTGAAGACAGGCTTGAGGGGGAAGTGCCTGAAGAATGAGGATGGTGAGTCCCTGGCTCTGGGGTAGAGGCATTCTTTTTTTGGCTTTAGGATTCCACAAAAAAACTCAAGATCCCAAAGCCAAAGGGAAAAACATGCACACCTGGAGAACCTACAACTCAGTCAAGGTAGAGAACATATTTATTACCAGAAAGGTTTTGAGCTGTCTTTGTTTGTCTCAGGGAGATCCGGGCTTAATAATGTGAAGAAAAAACCACTTTTGATTAACACTTCCTCAGCCCCAGTTAGTTTTTCCTCTGACTAACTGCCTCCCCCTCCCCCCTCAGCCAGGAACTCTTGGCAAGACTGTAACTAGTGATGTTTGTACAACCAAAGACTCTATTTTGTGGTTTAAGGAGAATAAAGTTGATTACGTTTAAAAAAAAAAAAAAAAGTAAAAACAACTGGATAAAATGTTGAAGGCAAAGTCTTTTTTTTTTTTTTTTCATTATTATTTTTAAGATTTGTTCCCTATAAATTGTAAGGAACTTTGAAACTAAAGTTGTGTTCTCATTTTTTATTTACCACCTAACAAAGAAGAGTTGGGTGTTTGATGATCTCTCATTTGAGACCGAGCCACAAATAGAATACAGAATTCAACTATGGGTTTTAAAAGTAACCCAAATACTGTATTTTTTAAGCCAAGAAAAAAATTTCTACTCCTTTGATAAATGGCAGCATTGTGTTTGAATGAGGAGCATCCGAGCGTATATCCTAATCACCAAAATTTTAAAATAGTACCAGCTTCTCCAAAATTAATAGTAGTACAAAGTGAAATGTTTGAGGGGAATTTTAAAACGTCTCTGTTAATGGAAATTCTGTGTTTTATTGCATCTGTTGTATAAACATTCTAATTTGCATATCCATTGCTCAAAGATATCTGTGCCTTCCAGAGACCAGTCTTACATAATGCCAGAAGGTAAAATTCTTTAGGGTTAAAAACCAAAACCAAGAAGGACTTTCAGCATCCTTACCTGGAAAGATAACCCTTATCTTCAAGGAGGAAAATCTGTTTGTTTCTGGTGTCAGCTTTTGGTGTAGAGAAGGAGGTTGGGGTTCTGTCCTAAGTTAGCTCTTGAGCTGTGAGTGCCTCCAGATGTTGTTTGGGGGCTGAGGAAAAACGAGCAAGGGGGCAGTAAAGCAAATGGCAGAAATGATCAAGAGGACAGAACTGTACCTTTGACTCTAATTTATGCAGATTCAGTGCCGTGTGCCATTTTTGGACATTCTGTGCAGGGATGAAGGTGAGGATGGGCAGCTGAGTGATGGCAAAGTGAGGTCCCCCCTCCTCAATGGTCAGCCAGCCTGTCTTCTAATTCAGACAATAAAGAACTTAATGAGGGTTTCTTTGCTTTATTTATTAAACAGGGCTAAGTGTATGTTCTTAGTTTGCAGAGAAAGAACAATTTAATATCCTTTCCAGAAAAACTAAAAAAAATTGCTTTTGAACAACTTTAAGACAAATTAGCAAGTATGTTTGCATTGTCTACCAAACACCCAGCCGTATGGCTAAGGCTGGATGCCAGGGAAGTATGGGTCCCTGCCCCGGGAGAGACTACAGTGTAGTGTAGAGATCCGTCTACACTCATGAAACAAGTAGGAAACAATTGAATACAAACTATCTGGTACTAGGTGCTTAGA
>CM052454.1:3635498-3679940 GCA_028533085.1 Varecia variegata
AAAAAAAAAAAAAAAAAGAAAGAAAGAAAAGAAAAGCAAGAAACCAGAGTATCCTTCCTCTAGAATAGGAGTGGACAGACCACAGCCTGAGAATCACATCTGCCCTGTGCAGCTAGTTTTTGTAAATAAAGTTTTATTGGGACGTAGAGCCGTGCCTATTTGTTTATCTGACCTTTATAAAAAAGGTTGCTATTGCCTGCTCTATAAAAATGCTTACTATTCCCTGCTCTAGAGATACTGAATATTATCTTGCGAAGAACCCATAACTAAATTTTCCCGAAACGCAGAGAAATAAGCCTGACTATATTGCCACAGTACTGTAGAAGAAGCAAGGTAAAATTAACTGATATCTGCTAGGGGAGATTGGGAATCCGTTTTTCTCAATATCTTGGCAGCCAATCCAAGGACAGGTGACCAGTGTAGGGGCACAGTGTGGAGGTGGAACTCCTGCCTGGCTGTGGATAGGGGTGCCTTGTGCCCCCTTTCCTCTCGAGTCCCCTTCCTCCATCTGCCAGGGCTGCCAGTCACGCAGATTGCATGCCTGCCACTGGGTGGCTCGTGGCTTGCACCACTGCGACTCATGGCTGAAAAAGAACCTTGAATCCATTCAACTATTTGAGTTCCCCCCTTTTGCTGGGAGGCTCTGTGTGGGCCAGGGATGGGTCACCTTCTTGCCCTCATCACTGTTGTGAGCAGGTGCCGGGCCCTGGCGGGTGTCCTGTAGGTTGTGGCTCACCAGCCACTAACTGCAGGGTCTTTTATGGTCCTGCCACTTTGTCTTGGTGTCCAGGGAACCTTGTTTCTCTTTGTGAGGATGTGGCCTTCATGCGTTCTCTTATTCCTCACCCCCAACTGGAGGGGTCTAATTGGAGGTTGGATAAAGAGGGGGTGGGGTATGGATGGAGACAATTTCCAGCGACAAGTAGAGTACGACACACATTTCTCAAAGTACGCCCAACAAGAGAGCTCTGATTTCTTCAACGCTGACCTTGTGGAATTGGTACGTAGGTTTTGGAGTCTGTGGAGAGGGCAGGTGTAGTGACTTGACTTGGATGCCTCACTGTTTATGTCCATGTTTGCAAAAGGGGCTGGCTAAGGATAACCGGAACCTGTGGCACCCAGAGCCAGTCACGATGGTCGTGGGGCGGTCCCTGTGAATGGTCAAAAGAGTGACTTTTGCCCCCGCAATTTGTAGTTTTGGTCCTAGTTTTCTAGGCAGAAGGGGAGGCAATTTGACAGTATCCTATAACATCACTTCTGAGCCTTTTGGCCAAGATCAAGTGAAAATATCATATAAGAGCTGCTGCCACCATGAGGATAAAGCGATTCATTGCAAATAGGCGAGGATCTCCACACGACATTTGTGGGAAATACCACTCACCCCGCCCGAAAGGCACCCGTGTTTCCTTCCCACTTCCAGGTCTGTTTCAGGTTCCTCTTACTTCCTGTCTAGCTGAGCGCAGCTGCCTCCCAGCTGGTTTGCTGCCTCCACACTTAAAATGTCCTGCTGCCTTCTGGGTTATAGCAGGTGGCACCACCCGGTCACTCTTCCTGAGGAACCACTGTGTCATGTCCCTGTTTAGGTCATCAACGGTGTCTCATTGCCCAACAAAGTCATAACTTCCTGTCTTGGCATCCAGAGTCTGCTTAAAATCTGACTTCCACCTGTCTTCCCGCGCTGTGCACCCCAGCTTTGCACTTTCCACATCTAGGGCCCCAGAATCTCTCCGATCCTTCGTGACACATTTCATTTTGTTCTTCCTCTGATTTGCCACTTTTGGTCATTACCGACAGAATGACCATTCTCTGGATTCCCAGGACAGTTAATTTATGCGATTGATTTGCGTGCTTAATCTCACACTGCCCAGCATTGCGATATTTGTGGGCCGGTTTCGTGTCCCTTGGTCAACTGTAAACTCATTGAGGACAGGACCCAATGCCTTAAACATGTTGGTGTCTACCTGGCAGCCTGTAAACAGCTGTTGAGTGAATGAATTGGGGGGTGGGGAGGATAACGGAGGGCCAGGAGTGTGAGAGTCAGCCAGGAACAGAGGCTGCGACAAGGGAGTGATAGCAAGTCACTGATACGCGCTAGAGCGGAGGGGGGTGAGAGCAGCCCTGTCATGGGGCTTCCTTAAGTCTCCTCAGCTGTCCTCAAAGACAGAAAAGTCTCCCAACAATTAGGAAAGTCGCTGGCAATGACGGTAGTGCTTCCACAAGCAATGCTTGTCAAAGTGTTTTATGGTCTATTTAAGAGTTTCTGGATTCTGAGCAAGCATTCTCTCTAGAAGTGACATGCATGTTACAATGGTGAGATAGTGTCTTTAGCACTCTGGTTGACAATTTATACTAAGTGGAGGGAGGGGCAAAAAAACTTATAACTAATGATCTCATAAATATGTCTCGGAGCTGCTCTGATGATGTTTCCCTTCCCCACAGAACAATATGATACATCTTCCAAAGCCCACCCCAATTCTCAGCAAGGGACATCGTAAGTAAACTGCTTTTGTTTATTTAACGTTTGTGGTTTGATGTTGTAATTTCCCATGTAAATTCATTGCTTTGATTTTTTTTTCCCTGCTGTCAAGTAATATGCATAAAATACTGTTGCATTGTAAAGGGAAGAAATGACCCACATTAATATTTGTATTCTGTTTTCCTATCAAAGGTTTATACACTCTAGGAGAGTTTGCTAAGGGGTTTTAGGAAAAGAAAGATTTTTGAGCCATTATTTACATGTTAACTGTGGAAAATAAAAAGCTTTGGCTTTTAAAATTTCTCTTAAATAGCTTTAGCTGTTGGAAATAAGTTTTGGGGGATGTGCACAATTTAAGATTTTCTGCCACTGTTTTGGCCCAATTTTACTAATAAGGAGCTAGTCCTGTTGCCCAGCTATTCTTTGTTAAGTCCAGATATAGTTTGGGTTTTTGGGACATTTTAAACTGCATATGGAAGATTTTTAAATCAGCATTTTAACTGACTTTGTCATTTCTCGGTAGCATTGAGCTATTATTTCTGTCTTTCGTGCAGCTAGAGGTGGTTATCGGGGACTGAGCGAGGAGGCCTTTCTCTTCCTTGATATCTAATCAATCGTGGCCACTCTGAGTTGCTAGTCTCAGGGTTTCAGGTGGTGCCGGAGTTCAGGCTCCAGCTTCCTTCTATTTTTAGACGGTGTTTGCTCCATGTACGTTGGAAGGCAGGGATTGCCGTGGATTATTTTAAAAACCGTGTAGCTGAACTGAAGAGGTTATTTTATCTGTTTGCCGTGACTGAACGTGGGGCTGGTTTATGTCACCGTTTCCCAAGTGCCAGCCCCTTGGTGGCGTTTGTTTTCATTTCGCCATAGCAAAACGAGGGGAAAAACAATATCATGAGCTTTTTTTTTTTTTTAAAGATAAGTTTATTGTAGTTCGAAGGGTAGGGTTTTTTGCTTGTGCTAAGAATGTATTTTATTTGTGGTCCTGGTACATGGGGAGTTTTTGGTTGTTTGTAATGTCCTTTGCTAGGAAAAAAAGTAACCCTTGTCAGTTATCCCTCCCTTTTTCTTTTTTACATTTTTCTTGTTGCAAATTTTACTGGCCCCTAAATTCTGGGGGTCTGGAATCACTGCCTTAGATTACATTGAAGGAAGGATGAGGTTTGCTAAACCAGTTGGTGGCCAGTAGGGAAGAGAGGCCACAGATGGAGGACCGGGGACTGTAAGAATCTGTGGCAGCTCGGAAGGTCGCACAGCCGGTACTGCTTTGTCACGCACGGTTGGTAGCCAAGCCCTGTTGACCATAAAAGGCCGTGGCCATTGTCTTTAGAGCAGCCAGGAAGGAGGAACTGAAGCTGGGAGAAGCGGGCATCTCTCTTGGCTGTGGCAGCAGAGAGGAGGGGCAGCCGCGCCAGAGGACGGCAGCAGCTGTGTCCCTGGCCTGTGGGTGAAGGAAGAGACGCAGTTGGGTCCCACCTGCACCCCAGCCGCCGCCTCGGGCCCAGCAGGCAAAAGTCACACCGTCCCACTGCAGTTCCCATCAGCTCTCGGGCCTGTTAGGGACCTGGGCCGTTCTGGGGTGGCTCTGCCCGTCAGTGACAATAGTGCATCAAGCCACTGAAATCACAGGTGCCTGACAGTTGATAACAAGTATACTTAGATCGTGTGACCTGTAGTGGTTTCTTTATGAAGACTATTAATTTGCTATACGTACAGTTATCCGGGAAAGAATATTTGGGGTGATTCTAATACACTTTGGGGAGGGGTGAAAGTAGGCCCTTGCAGAGGCAGGGTGGAGAGGCAAGAGCAACACAGGAGAGAAAGTGAGGTTGAGGCTGCATAGACAGCGAGGCTGGAGTGGACTTAGCCGGGTTGGCGGTGGGGTTGGTGGGGTTGGTAAGTGCCAAGATGAAACGTACCTCTGGGAAAAAGGAATCACTTTTATGAACTTCCTTTTAATGGAGATTGGATGAAAGTGGTGTCCCAATTAATTTGCAGAGTGCAATCGTTGTTTCAGACGTAGCTGGCAAATCACTTAGTGCTCGCGAGTTAATTGGATCTAGCGTCAGCATTATGGTGCTTTGATAGGCAGTTAAGCTGTTTGGCACACAGAGTGCAAGGGAGATGGTCTAATGTTCTGCAAATGTCAGAAAAATTGTTAATTACAGAGTCATTTATACTTTGGCTTAAAAAAAATCAATCTAGGTCTTAATGCTTTTTCTTTCAGAGTTACTAGCACCTAGGAATCCTCAGAAAAGTGGGGTAGGACATATGCTAGGGGCGTAGCAGCAAACAGTAAGCTTGTCGTGGTCTGTGGGCTCTTACAGATGTCCAGACTTGGCTGGGGGGGGCGGGTAGCAAGGTGGTAGAGGGTTGTGCGTGTGAAAGGGATAGAGGCTAAATCCGTTACTTTGAATATAGTTCTCTGTCGTTTGTGCTCTGGTTATTTGTCAAATAATGAATTCCTTCGGCAAGGCTCTGCAGGTAACTGATTAGCTAGGATGTTAGTACAGTTTGCTCCTGACTTTAGGAGAGGTTGTATTTGTTTAAGGGCTCTTGGCGTTGGAATCCTCTTCGTTTCCAAGGCTTAGATCTGTGGGCGTTCTCAGGGCAAAGTACAAAGTATTTCCTTTTTTCTGTAGTTACTGTGTCCTTTGTGTCAGTGTGCACAGTTCTCCTGGGTAGCCAGATTCAGTTGACTGGTGTCAGTGCGTGTCAGCCTCTCAGACGGGATAGTGTGTTCGTATATCAGAAACTATGAAACAGTTTATGTTTATTATTTAGCTAAGTAGCTTCTCTCTTCCCCAGCCCCAAATTGCTGAGTTTTTACAAGAAGGTGCCCTCCTTTTTCTTGTTGTCATCTCTGAAATCAACACGTACGTCATCAATACATACTTAGAATAAGAGACAGAAATCAGCCATTGTAGCAATTTGAAATTTTTATTACTTATGTGGAAAGTTTCTTTTGAAATGAAGGCAATAACTGGATGTGACTGGCATTGTCCCTGGAGCTAGACAAGAAGGAACAGTGCCAAGTTAACACAGGCTGCAGTGAGTCTGATGCCTTTTCACACAGGCCTGAGTTTTCAACTTTTAGTGAACACATTATTGTTTTTTTTAAATAATCTTGGTAAAGAACTAAGGAAGACCTATCAGTTTCTTGTAATATAAAATCATCACATGAGGACAAAAGTTGTGTCCCCTGCAGTGTCCTAGAATTTAGTCCGAAGGCAGTTTACTTCTGCCAGTTAATGTAAATCATATTTAGCCTAAGGAAACTCATTTTTGCTCTTGTTTTTAAATGTTAGCTTATACTATTTGAAGGTGTTTTACCTGGACCCTTTATTTCAGTGGCAGCTCTGATTTAAAGTGCTATTTGCTGATAAATAATAATGGAAGAAGTAGAAATCAGCCCCGTGTGTAAAGCTTATAAATTATTTGTCACTGAAGTCAGATTCCTGTCCTTTATGCACAGTTCTTCTCCAGAAAAGAAGGGACAAACATTTATGTTGGTCATCTATATGTCTGTAGATCTCCATCAAACCTTTTAGCATCATGGAACATTTTTGAGAATAATTCTCAATATTTCAGTACCTGACATTGCTGCAAAAGTATATATTTTCACTCTCAACTTAGTCAACGAAGTAATTGAGAATCTAGGGTTATAGCTGTGCATAATTATTTTAGTAACCTGGATCTCTTACTTGTTTTCAGGAGGAGAGGTAGGGATGTAAAATGAAGAAAAATAAGGAACATTGAGGGTTTTCATTTTATTTTAAAGTAAGTTAATGTTAGCAATGCTAAGGAGAAATGGGAATTTGTAAGATTGGGTATTGAAGAATTTCCATTCTTAGGTGAAAGCAAACAGAATCATTCTGTGTAAAGTCCAAAACTCCGCTTATCTCAGAATTTTAAATGTTTAAAATACTGTGAAAGTACTGGAGGATTGCCCTGTCTAAAGTATTCTCCTTGGAGCTATTCTTATTTGAATAATGCTGCCATTGCTTGAAATGCTTTGGGAGCTCCCATTTAGAATAATACATACTGTCATATTAGATCTTAAACCAGAGGTCAAATAAAAGAGACAAAAGGAATCAATTTTTTAAATGTCTGTTATAGTGTAAGTGTTAAGTAAATGCGTTCTGCAAAAGCAAAATTATTCTCATTGTTCTTGAACACACTTTTGACCCAAATTATATAAATATTTTTCTGGGCTTGACTCCAGGTGACTTGGCGATATTTCCAATGATCGCCTCCGTCCATTCAGTGCATAGTTATCGAACACAGGCTGTGTGCCTGGTGCGGCTTTAGGTACTTGGAGAAACTGGTCGATAAGACAAAGCCCTTGTTGTCCACAGTTTGGAACAAAATGCAGGTGGCATAGAACACGGAACAAGGGGATGGGATAGTGCCACGGTTGGGTCAGGAGTTGTTTTTTGGGGGGTTGGTGATACTTCAAGGAGGGAGATCAGGAAAGGTATCTCAGAGTCGGTGACATTTGGTGACGAGAGGAAGGCACAGACTGCTTGCTGGTAGCCCTTGAAAGGGGGCTTGATCAGCAGGTACATCACAGACTCTGAAACCTCAGGGGATAATTTTTTTGCAAGTGACTACTTTGAAGGAGTTCATTTGTATATACAAAACCTGGTTTTAAGGGTGCCCTAGGGGTCCGTCTGAGTGTCATTTTTAATCGTAACTGCTAATTCACTATCAGTGACCCTAGACTCATTTAAACATAGATTGTGAAGATTAAATAAAATGTCTTAATTCACTAAGAATCTGTTAGCCTTAAGGGCAGTTTGTACATTTCATCCTCTGTCTGGGACGCTGGGCTATTAAACCAACAAGGTGTGGTCAACTTTCACCAGAATATTCACCTCCCTTCCCTCCCCCACCCCACCCCAAAGTCCTTCAAGATCCTCCATAACCAACCCCCCTCCCCACCCCCCCATACACAGGTTCATTTTCCACTCTGGTGCGTGGCCTCCTTGCCATTTCCGATGCCCTGATTCCTCCCCACGGTACTGGCACTGTGCTCCTGCCTGCCCTCCTGTCAGGTCTCTCCTTGGAGGTATCGGTGAGGTTTTACCTTCCCACCCTGTGCAAAAGAGCCACCCACGGCCACCCTTTCTCTTTTATTCTTGTTCCCCTCCGTAGGCTTTTGTTACTCATGAGGGAGTATATAGTTTAGTTATTATTCCCTCCTTTAGGGTATATGTGCCACAAGAGCAGGGATTTTTTTTTTTTTTTTTTTTTTTTTTTTTGCTTAGTGTTGTAGCAATGGGGTTTATTTTCTTTTTCTTTTGCTTTTCTTCTTTTTTTTTTAGTTTTTTTTTTTTCCCCATTCAGCTTGTTGCTATAAGCAATGGGGTTTACAGTAGTGCCACACGTAGTAAGTGCTCAGAATAAATGCGGAAGAAAAGATACTACCTGTAAACTTGATTGAATACCTATGAGCAATGTTCAGTAGATCGGATTTTAAGTAAGACTTGTTAGACTTTGTTTCTAGTTGAAAGTGTATCACTCTTATACTAGTGTCTTACTTGTCGTACTTATTGATTTAATCTTACTGGTTTAATTTCCTATTTTCCCTCATTTACACTCTTGTGATTTTTGTCATTTGCTTATTTGACCTCAGATGATCTTCACTTTATGGAGTTTAATCTTTCTACTTCTGGCAACAATTTTTACCATACCAACCGTTAAGCTTTTCGACTATAGTTAATCATGTACTGAGTCAATTTTTTCTCTGTCTTGTTAGCTCATAATCTCCCATAGACTGTCTGCATGAATTTGAATTCTGCCTTCTAACGACTGTCGCCATTTGGAGAGTTTCCGTTATATGTTGTGTCACAACTGCTTAAGATGAGCTTTTTCACTGACTGTATGTGGAGCCGTCTTCATGGTCTGTAACCTCCCTGTCCCTTACAAGGGATTTGCAGTCCTTATTTCTGCCCTGTAATCAAGAAAGGAATCAAACCTTGATTCAATCTAAAATGCTGGGGATTCTAGATCTGCTTTGGAGCCCAGCCTACCCTGTACTTGATTGCTCATTCTATTCCCAAATTAATTTTAAGTTTGTGAGATTGTATATGCTTATATATTCTCGCTTGCTTGTTGGGCGTTCCTGAAAAACGTTACTTTTCTTTCCGTCTTAAGCACACCTGATGCCGTGGTTATGACTTACTAGTTGTAGGTAATTACTGTGAGCTTGCCTTGATGTGCTCTTTCTCAAATAAAACAATCGTAAGAAATATTAAGCCAAGAAATAAGGACATTTAAATACTTTCTGGGTTCTGAATTGAGATGTTGCAGAATATTGGCAGCGAAATCTCTGGGCAAGCCCCATCCTAAGAAATGGAAAAGAAATGAAGCCTTGTCTGTGTGTGTCTTCACGCAGTAACAATTGGACTGACTCACTGGAACATGCCTGCCAGAACCTGTGCACGGCTCTTTAAGCTTTGCTAGAACAGCTGCCTGGAAAATGCATCTGTACAACGGGTTTTGAGAATTGTTCATAACCTTTGAGTAAGAAGTTTACCTAACCAATAACGTAAAAGGAGGTTAAACCTCCGTGGTAGTTCAAAGAGTTGCTTTACCTGAGCCAGTTTAGCTTCTTTCGAACGGTGTCAGAGTTAGACCATATGGTGCCGTGTGCTTTGAAATAACTGCCTGGCCTTGGAGTCTGGAAAGGAAGTTAGTTACTGAACCAGTTAAAGTATGTAAGGTTTAAAGTTAATTTATTTTCATAAGGGAAAAATAATACATCCACTTTATTCCAACAGGATAGTTGCTGTGTTGAGTCAAGGTCTTTCTTTTGGTGGGTTCTGGCACTGAGATTTAATTCCTTCAGTTAGGTTTTCTAACTGTTGTGTCATGTATTGGCCAGAACAAGGGGATCTTGTACAGAAGGGGAGTAGATTTTGCATCCTGGCTCCAGCATGTGTGAGCTTTGGGGTCTTAGGCATGTTCACTGGGTATTTTCCTCGTCGTTAGAGTGTGAGGGGCTGGTCACCACGTAGGGCTGTGAGTGTGGACAGTGCCTGTCACGGTCTGATCACATGGTGGACACAGCACGTGACACTGTGACTCAGCAGAAGGTGCCATCCATCCTGCCCTTTGAGGGTGCGGGCCAAGTTCCACACAGAGAGCATAGGAAGGTGAAGATGACTTGATCCTGACTCAGGAAAGTTCACAGTTGACAAGGAGGAAACACATCCCTTGGGCCTGACCTAGGTCCGTCGTCATGAATGAGCCTGGGTCTAAGAGGTTTTGATTCTCTTTCAGTGCGTGCAAAGGTGCTTATCCAGGTGTGCTGTAGTTCACCTCCTCTTTCTTCACCTCCTTCTTTCACCTCCTCTTTCTTCACATTGTGTAACATGCGCTTGGCCTCAAATGCACTTGTTGGTGAAACAGAGGACTTTAGCAGATGATTCCCTTAACATTTTTCCTTATTGCTAAAAACCCTTCACCTGTCATCAAGCTATATTTTCCTCAACTATATAGATACTTTAAAAAAAAAAACAAACACAGTGACCACAATGGCATTCATAATTAATTTTCTATCTTAGCAGGACTTAGTTATGACTTTTACAAAAGTAAAACTTTTTTTTTTTTTAAACTGTAGGGGGGTAGCACATGTTTATCAAAAACTTCAGAAAATATTTTTTTCCTCCCTGCCACTCCCTCCTCCACCAACAGCATGCTGGTTTATGTTGAGCCACCCCCTTCTGGAAGGCATGGTTTCTGGAAGATTCTGTGGTTACCGTTGGCTAGGTCAGCAGACACTGACAATACACCTATGTCTGCTGATTCTCATGTGAGATACACTCATACATTCTGACGAATTGAAATAGTGTGTAGATCCCAAGTACATCCTACATGGGGGACAGGTTTGGTTTGATGATACTGGTTTGTCATTTCTGAGTGTTTCTTTGGAGATAGAGCTCACAGTGTTCCTTCAGAGGTCACGTTCTTTACTCTAGGTCTCAAATAGGTTTTGTACCCACAGGTGTATTTTGTCACTGTATATAATTCTCTGAAGGGGAAATTTTCGGAATCTGGGATGGCATTTTCATGGTACCCGTTATTCTCAAAGAGCAAGTAGAGCTAAAAAGTCAGAACTTTCTCTAACTTTCTCACTTTAGGAGAGTATATTCACCGAAGTTAGATATTCAGGAGCAAGGAGAAGACGTTGTGGGATTTTTAATCCTATGCTTGCACCAGGAAGCATGGTTGGATTACATGATCATTGATGTACAGGAAATTAAGACAAATCAATTTTATTCAAAACAAACCCAGTAACTAAGAAACAAAGAGGTCCATTTACTATAGTTCTGTTGGTGGTGGTTAATAGTGAACACACTTTGCCAGGTCTTTTTTTCTGGTTGTATTATACCTAACATTTATTGCAAAGATATATCTTTTATCTCTTGCTTGTGTGTATCCCAGCCAAGCCACCAATTTCGCAGCAAACCTGTTGAGTGACTTTCTCCCGTACCATTATGATTACTAACTGCCAAGTCCTATGACTGAAGGCTGTATTTTCTAGCCTGCTAAAATAAGAATTTAAATTCTGTTACATAAATATTGAGCAAGCTCTACATTTACAAGTAGCTAACAGTTTTTATTTTATTTAGAAACTTATCACAGGATGTTTTTAGTACATGTGTTGGTGAGAGTAGTTCCTTGGCAGAATTACCATGGTGTGTGTAGGCAGTCATTTACCAAGAGCCAAGTTTTGTCATTTATTTTTATTAGAAAATCTAGTGATTTTTCACCAAGGTTTCCCAAAATAACCATGCCTCATTACTTCAGTAGTAGGTAGTGGTTTTGCAGTAAAAATAATTGGTCAGATTATTATAGGGGTATATGCAGAAATAGTGAAGTATTTTAACCGCTAACAATTTACTTTTGGGAGCATCATTAATACCCTGAATTTTTTTTTTCTTCTCAGTTTTACATATAGCATTGCCTCAATAGTCATGCTCATAAAACATGGGGGAAGTGAGAGGCAGCAGTTGATTCTTTCCTTTGATATTTGGGCATCTCCTAGGAAGAAGGTTAAGGGTGTTAAAACTTGACAATATGTATATATATACAGATTGGAAAATGTCTGCTTTTAATATTTAGGTTAATCATAAGCCAAAATGCCTAGAAATAAGTATCAATATAAGTTTGAGGGAGTAAACAGTTTTTTTCCCACAACGGAATGATAGCAGTAAGGTTACACATACTCTCTAGAGAACAATATCATTTGTATTACTGTCCTTCCCACTGATCAGTGTTTATGCAGATAGAGTGATTTATTACATGTGAAGAACAGAGCTTAATATTGATGTTCCTTGGACAAAAATGTAAGATAACTGCACTGTTTGGTGACAGTTGTCTTGACAGCATCATATATCTTACTGTATATTTATTTAATTCTTATAGCACTGTGGTCCCCAAGCCCTGGGGTGCACAGAAACACTGCATTCCTATAGAAATCTTTCAATGATTCACGCTGCTGATTCTGTTCTTAATAAAATTCATCTGTTCTTGCAGAGATAAAATTTTGGCTAACACCTGTCCTTGCACTTCAAAAGTGCCAACACACTTTAGAACAGTAGGGCGAATCCACACTGAATACCTCATAGTTCAACTTTAGCATGTTACAAAATTGAGGATGCCATGTTGCATTTGTAGGAATATAGTTAACAATACTTAAAACTTGTTGCAAAGTGTCACTTAAAATGGTAGTGTTAGCACAGAGATTTTGCTGATGCAAGATACAATGAAAAGAAATGAGAGCATCTGGATCTGTTAATACTTTTTTTAAAATTCTGTGCAATAAACCCTTCATGTTTTCCTGTCATGGAAGGTGCACCATCTGTACATATACTCACTAAGTTTACCAAATTCAGTTCAGCTTCCTGACATTTATCTTGAAAGTTTTTGAAGATGTCCCCCGTGTTCTGTTTGCAAGAGTGTCCAAAGCAAGCACCTCTTCATAGCAAAGAAAATCTGTTATGGGACGAATGAAATATAAAACCTTTCCCTAGTCAGTAGTATTAGTTGATTCATCCAAACTGACTGAATAACATATATTTTCCTTTTGAAGTGTTACATGAAGTTCTGTTTAGATGAAGGGTAATTCATGTTGCTGATCAGTTATGGTGTTCTCCTTGACAGAGGCAGTTGTTTGTACTTTGAAATGTTATTTTTAAGCCTCCTACAATTTCAACAACGCATTCTTTCACAATTTGTACATCAATGAATGTCTTCCCTTTTTCCCAGAGTATATAAGCTGCTTTATAAGTTGCTTCAGTGGCATTATTTCCAGGTCTTACTGCTGCTTGAAAGAATTGTCTTTGCTTTTGCTTTTCATTTTTCAATTTCCGCAATACAACCTTTCACGCCTCTCCCTATCTGTGGCCCTTATGAGTGGTATAATGCTGATGAGCATTGAAGTTCTTTAATGTCGATATTGCAGTATCACAAAGCAAGCAAATCATCATATCTTTAGCGGAAAGAAGATAATATTGCAATTCCCAATCGTTGCTAAAAAAAAATGTTTTCTTCCTTTAGTGTTCTCTTGGTCTTCTTTGACATGATGGGCAGTTAAGCAGACAGAATTAAAAAATACTGTCGAGCTGTGCAACTATTCACAAATTCCACTTCAAATAGAAACACTGCACCGTTGTCAAAGGCTGATAACCGACTGGTGTACTCATTCCGCATAAACTCTCGCCAGCCGCCCTCGTGCGGTCAGGCGGGGCCAGTTAGAACTAAATCATGAACAATAGCAGCCCTCAATTTAGCCCTTATGGTTTACTCATGTTCTAGTTGTGTTGGCCAATCTGGGAGGATTATTTTGTTGAAACTTACTTTATTCTTGGGTATTTTAAATATAGTCATTTTAAAAGTAAAATTAAAATTATAGAAGAAAAAAATACTAATAAAAATAAAAGGATTTGTGGTGTAAAATTTGGATTCAGTCAAAAGGCTGCACTTAAGGACCTAGAAGGCCACAGGTTGCCCACCCCTCAGTTAGAGACTATGGAAGAAAATAATTTGCGTAAGTTGTGTATATTCCCCCACCCCCATTTTTGTTTGTTTGTTTGTTTGCATGAACCCTGTTTTCACTGACTTAGGGGTTGGGGACTTTAGTCTCAGGCTGGCAACAAATCCTGCCTTGTGGGAGTTCTCCTTTAATGTTTGCAATGTGTGAACGATTTGAGTTTTGCGATGGTAAGGGGCTTGCACTGAACTGGTTTCTGTTATAATTGTACAATTATAATTACATATTGTAATTGTAAAATTGTAAAACTTAGATTTCCAGGAAAATGAAGCATTTGATAAATAAAACGTATACCTGTCCTGTCCCTGTTTTGTACATTAGGCGTATTTTCTATTTATATGCTAAAAAAATTTATTAGAAATTGTTTCACATCGTGCACTGTGTCTGTCCCTGCCCTTTCCAGCATGCTCGAAGATGACCTTCAGCTTAGTGACAGTGAGGACAGTGACAGTGAGCAGGTAAGTTTTCTATACCCCTTAACACCAGGAATCCTTTTATTAATATATCCATTTAACATAGCTGCTTATGCTAACCTGTTTTTTGTTCTTTTCCTGGTCCTTTCCCCCCTTACTGTGAATGCCCAGACCCCAGAGAAGCCTCCTTCCTCATCTGCACCTCCAAGGTACTGTGCGGGTTTCTCCCCATCAGTGCAGAACATTCGCTTTTTTGTGTTGTTTTTTACCAAACAGGAAAAATAAAGGCTTATTTAGTATTTTTCTAGTTTCTTCGTGGGGAAGGAGATAGAGCATCACAGTAAAAGGAACTTACCTGTTTAGTATTTTGGAAGCTTACATCAGCCATAGGGGAGGTTGTCAATCCTACAAAAGCAAGAGTCCCTATGCCTACCTACATTGCAAATTTAGATGTTAAAGATTTTTAAGAATTTAAAAATAAGCGAAAAATACAGTTTATCATCAGTACTGTGTAACCAATATTTGAAAAGTTAGATTGAAGAGCCCACTATTTTCATGAAGGTGACAGGTTTGCTATGTTTCAAAAATTGTAAAGTTGAATTATTTCCAGAACTTGTTTTCCATTGTGCCTCTTTTCTTACTTTGTAAGAATTTTCAAATTGTTTTAGCTGCTTGAAAAAAGGACCTGCAGTATATTTTAGCGTGATGGGAAATGGTGCTGTTTTCACTTTATGATAAGCCAGCCATATTTTAGAAAAAGATGCTCTCATTTTTGGAATTGGGAACTCTTTTGAACTACTTTTATAGTATTTTCTTCTGGTACCGAATTTAATGATTCAATATGCCAAATAGCTGCCTTTCTTGGACAGAGAGTTAAATTATTTCACTCCCTGAGATGTGCTCACCATTCAGAGACAGATCAGCAATAAGAAACTTGTCTATGGTACAGGTGACGTTATAGTTAACTCAGATGAAGGCCATGTAGTTATGCAAAGTCTTATGGATTCTTAGACTTCCTTATTTATTTGTATCTCATTTTGCTCAGTAATTTCTGGGGGGTTATGACAGCTCATAAAACATGACAAGGTAGCCTAATTTTTAAAAGTGAAGGAAAAGGAAAAAGAAAAACCAAGGTGGGGAGAAATTCAAGGCAGGTGAAACATTGAGGGTGCATCCTATTGTCATCATCAGTGGCTTACGCTCCTCAGCCACCGTGGGAAAAGGACGACACGCTTGATACAGCTTTTCTGTGATGAAAGGACGGTAGTGGTAGAGTGTTCGCTTTAAAATCATCTCAACCAGTGATTTTATTAGTTATTCATTTTTATTCTCAAATTATGTTACTTAATAAAAATTTATTTTTAAAATATTTTAGGTAGATTTGGAAGCTTTCAAGATTATAATTAATCTATAATTATTATTATATTAATGGATATAATACCGCCTAGGGCAAGGTTTAAAGATTATTAAGAAATATATGCTTTGAAATTTTAGATATGTCTAGTGCCATGATAAATAATGTTTTCTCCGTGGCCTAGAATTATTGCCGTATTCTTAAAACTTGGTGTCATCTCTACTTTGGCTGATTTTTTGGGAGTATAGTCCCTCAGACACTCAAAAAGAATGGCCCATTTTACAATTCTGCCCACGAAGTGTGAATAGATTGCTTTTGAATTCACCTTGCAAAGGAAAGACCATTTTATATTCAGTGGTCTTTGGCTACCACAGTTAGTTCTCATGTAGAGAATATAAGGAGATTTTAGCTCATTGACCTTTCTTTTATAAATTAATTTCTTTTGGTTATATACATAGCAGGGGTCAGCAGACTTAAAGGACCAGGTAGTAAATATTGTAGGATTTGTGGGTAAATATTGTAGGATTCATGGGCCATAGAAATCTTTATGTCAGCTACTCAACCGTGCCGAGTAGCATTTTATGCTGCCGTATAAAAGCAGATACAGCACCTAAAAGAATGGCTGTGGGTATGGTTCCAATAAGACTTTATTTAGAAAAACAGGCAGCCAGCCCAGGCCATCGTTGACCAACCCTTGACATAATGTACCCAACTTCTAACTTAAATTTTTTTATAGTTTGATGGCCGGGCTCGGTGGCTCACGCCTTAATCCTAGCACTCTGGGAGGCCGAGGCGGGCGGATTGTTTGAGCTCAGGAGTTCGAGACCAGCCTGAGCAAGAGCGAGACCCCGTCTCTACTAAAAATAGAAAGAAATTATATGGACAGCTAAAAATATACATAGAAAAAAATTAGCCGGGCATGGTGGCGCATGCCTGTAGTCCCAGCCACTGGAGAGGCTGAGGCAGGAGGATCGCTTGAGCCCAGGAGTTTGAGGTTGCTGTGAGCTGGGCTGACGCCACGGCACTCACTCTAGCCCGGGTGACAGAGCGGGACTCTGTCTCAAAAAAAAAAAAAAAAAAAATTTTTTTTTTTAATAGTTTGAAATGTTCAGGAGTAAAATTTCACAGTAAAATTCCTGTGGAATTTTGCAGTTGTCTGATGAATTGTTTTAAGGGGTTGTCACTGTCTTTAAACCACAGTGGGCCTCTCCGTCCACCGGCCGGTGTGACAGTTCGGTGGCGGTGGTGCTGGCACGGAGGCCCTCCCGTGGGGGGGCGGAGAGGTAGGCAGGGGTGCAGAGGGGAGACACCCACCTTGCACGGCGTCTTCTAATTTTACCCGTCGGTCGCTCTCCAGCGCTCCGCAGTTGCTTCCAGGACCGGTGGCCTCAGCACATTCCAGCAGCGCCGAGTCAGAGAGCACCAGCGACTCAGACAGCTCCTCGGACTCGGAGAGCGAGAGCAGCTCAAGTGACAGCGAGGTGAACGAGCCCCTAGAAACCCCGGCTCCGGAGGTACCGTGTCCCCCTCGAGACGATGGCCGAGCCGTGTCCTTTGGGCTGGAGCCTGATCCGTGGGCCAGGACTGGCCACGACACCGAGCAGTTCTGTCCCCGTGGGGCGGCACGTCCCCACGCCGTAGAGCCACCTGTTTCTCTTTACGTGCTTCTCACCAAGTGTTTGGTGAAGAGTTGGGAGAGACGCCTCCTCCCCGCTGTTTAAAGCTGATAGGTCCTGCCGTCGTTGCCGGTGTCGTTTAGAAGAGCAACTCATTAAGAATGTCGGTACACCGTTTTATTTTCCCTCCTGAAAAAGAAAACTTGTTTCTGCAGTAGGCCGCTGTTTTAATGTTAGTGAGAATTCATTTTGAAATTTTAGGAATGCGTGAATTAAGGAAAGCGAGAGGAGAGACCGCCTGATTTAGCACAGGGCAGGACGTGAACTAGAAATAAGCCATCAGGAGTTCTATTTTTGAATCACTGAAAGCCATGCTATTAAACTGATGGCAAAGCAGTTTTGCCAGGGCTTTTTTTTTTTTTTTTTTTTTCCCCTCCTCTCTCTTGCCACGTATAAAACAGAGCTAACGGTTTGCTTGTCCACCCTCAGGAGATACTGCAAAGATGAACAAACTGAGACCGGAAATCTCAAACACTACATTTCTCTAGAGGGTTTATGCTATTGGCTGGGTTGTTGAGCACAAGAAATTATTAGTAACGATAAAAAAGGTTGCCAGCTACCCTCCAAAGGCAGAGGGAGAAATGAAAACCCAAACCTTGATCCTCTCTGGCACTTAGCTACTAAAAATCTATTTTAAGATCTATCTTTAATCAATCGCTTACACAAATATTTTCCCCATTTCAATACCCTAATAATATCTGACCTTAAAGGAATTTTAGCCATTTTACAATGGATAGCAATGTAAACATTCTACTAGGGAAGGAAAGTAGTGAAAAGGAGAAGACATTCCTATTTTATTTTTGGTGACTGAGACCAGCCCACGTAGAGAAATTCTGCATATGTAAGATGGGAATGCCAGGAAAGGAAGCTTTCTGGTTAAGAAAACATTAAAGTTTTCTGTATTTATCTCTGCTTTGGAAAGCAAAGCAGTTCCACTGCAGCAATAGCCGAATATATCTGGAGCTCATGCAGTGGGTGTTTTGTTTAGGGCCTTGTCTGAGGGCAGCGAGGCTGAGAAACTAGCTGGTGTCACTTTCTGTTAGACGTGAATCTGTGTCTGGCACGGGATAAGTGCTCAGTGCTTTTTGGCGTGACTGAGCATGGATCAGCATAACTGCACTCGAGTGCCTTTCGGATTTGAGCGACTGCTCTGTTTCTGGGACTCTTTATTTCCTTGTATATGATACTGATTACTGCTGAAATAATTTCCCTATGCCTTGGACAAGGAGGCTGCGTGTGCTATCCACGCACACTGTGTGATGTCCACTGTTGATACTTGTGAGATCTTTTTTTTGTTTCACCTTATTCAATAAGGGAAATCTGCTTGCTTGTTAGATTATTGGTATAAAGAAAATAATTCAATTCAATAATAAAATTCAATTCAAATAAAATGGAAATGGTGCAGGATTTGGCTGAAGAGGTGAAACTTAGAAAAAAAAAGTTTAACCATGTGTTTGTCGTAATGAGACATAGTTACATTTTATTGCTCAGGAAGTTACTAGACTAGATTGAGACCTCTTAGATCTAAATTAAAAGCTTCCGGCCAGGCATGGTGGCTCATCCCCGTAATCCTAGCACTTTGGGAGGCTGAGGCGGGAGGATCGCTTGAGCTCAGGAGTTCCAGACCAGCCTGAGCAAGAGTGAGACCCCGTCTCTACTAAAAATAGAAAAAGTTAGCTGGCCAACTCAAAATAGAAACAAAAAATTAGCCGGGCATGGTGGCTCATGCCTGTAGTCCCAGCTACTCGGGAGGCTGAGGCAGTAGGATCGCTTGAACCCAGGAGTTTGAGGTTGCTGTGAGCTAGGCTGACACCACGGCACTCACTCTAGCCCAGGCAATAGAGCAAGACTCTGTCTCAAAAAAAAAAGAAGAAAGTAACATGAACTTCATAATCAGCCATAGATACTAGTTTTAGCTTTTTCATCCACTTCTTCTATTTTTAATGCTGTGAAATTTGCTTCTTACAGCTTCCTTTTAATTCATTGCGTTTGATATTGTCCCCGTGATCTTAGATCTAGAACGTTGCACGCATGCCCGTGGGCTCGTGCGGAACTTGGAAACCAGCAGCAATAGATTCCAGTTCAGTGTCCGCTTTACCATGTCGCTCTCAGCTTTTCAAAATATGTGGACACGTTGCCTTTTTTCTCCTTACGTTTAGAAAAACGTGATTCCATTCTTGATTTTTCAGGAACCTGCTTAGTTCGCTATTTACTGTCCAGTCCTTAGGTAGTGAATTACCCTGCGTCGATTGCCTAGTTAGGGAGCTTTTTCATCAGTTGTTTGATTTTACCCCTACCAAGCCTGAGGTTTGGTAGCTCTCTTTTTGTCTGTAAAGAAGTTAGGAGCACTAACTTTCAAATCCTTAGCCATTTAACTCTGAAACCTGTTTTTTCCCCTCTACTATAATTTTTTAAATACCTGCTCTACCTACACCTACATTTATTATAAGTCTCCTGTGTTGAGAATAACATGAATTCATTCCATAATGAGCCATAGATACTGGTTTTAACTTTCTCCCTCTTTATTCTGTCTTTAATGTTCTTTTAAAAAAATTTTGCACTTGTGTTCTCCACAGCTATGTAGTTTTAGTAAAAAGATAGGCATGTTTAGTGCGTAACTGAAGACTTCTTATTCAAAACCACTATTCATTGTAAAAATTGCTGACTTTCGCCAATTTAAGAGGTTAGGAGAGGCAAAAAGGCATGTGGGCAAACATTTATTAAAATACTTAATAAGAAATAATCATGCTTTTTTCCTACCTGCAATTTGTAGTATTTGGGTTGATTAGCACTGGGAGCAGGCAGGGGGAGGGGTGTGAGCAAAGGCACAGGGAGAAATGAAAGCCCAAACCTTGATCCTCTCTGGCACTTAGCTACTAAAAATCTATTTTAAGATCTATCTTTAATCAATCGCTTACACAAATATTTCCCCCATTTCAACACCCAAATAATATCTGACCTTAAAGGAATTTTAGCCATTTTACAACTTTTTATTGGGTACACAAAAAAGATTCCTTCCCCCTTGTATGGCACAACAACTCAATTTTGCCCTGAAATTGGGCCATTAGTCTCCCTTCTGGGCATTTTTTGGGACCACAGTGGAAGAAAATGTTTTATTTCTGAAACCAGGACATTTCCTTCAGGGACGACTCAATGCATCTCAGTCCTGCCCTGTTTTGCGGGTAGCGGGGAAAAAAGCTATGTTATTTTTTACCAGGAACAATGTGCCTTTTGGTTCACACATAATAAACACCCTCCTAAAGAGCGTGTCGGCGATGGGTGTGCAGTTGTCAACACAGCTGGTGGGTGAGACACGTCCATCCCTTTCCTGAGGAAGGGTGTGCAGGGCTGGTTCCCGACGTGACTGGCAAGTGGTGGGTCTCACTACCCTGTCCCATCAGTTAACCACTCTTGTTGCTACACCCTCAAAGTTTTTGCAGGAAATCATGTTTGACAAGAAGGTATTGTGTGCCAATCTTTTCTCTACGCTTCACAATCCTCCTGCTTTGTTAGAGTACTGAATGCAGATTTAGATTACGTGTGGCAAAAACACCTGGCCACGTCATAGTGATTTCTGTCTCTCCTGCCTCCCTGCCCTGAAATTCACGAGAGCAGGGTATACAGTTGATGTAAGTGAAGGAAGCCACAAAGGAGCTGTGTTTTCACATGCAGCAGTCTGGGGTAGGCAATAAAGAAAGGAATGATGCAGCCATCTTTCTGCCCAAAGGATGATCCTACCTGGGTTTCTTAAAGTTCCTCTTAGTTCTGTTACAATCACACTGAGCCCTACCTGATCATTTTATTACCTAACGCTTTTCCGACCCAAAAGCCTTTATGTCGTATCCACACATTTTACGTCTTTTTGTGGGTTGAATTATTTGGGATATTCCACTTGGAAAACTATCAGCAATCTTCCCCTTAAAATCCTCCACCTACTGGAGTGGTCCCCTTGTTCATAATTTAATCAGTTAAATTCCATGTGGGATATCTCTCGATTAACTTCCTGGTGCATTTGTGACTTACAAAGCACCTGTTGGAACGGGGCTTTAGAAAACCATGTAAGCCGGAGATGTACTGCCCTTAAAATAAGTGCAATCACTGTTCACTATTAGACCACATCCCCCTATGTGATAGAAAATTTGTAAGTGTAGTAATACACCTACAGGAATGTGCAAATATCTTGTACCCCACCATACGCAAGATACAGTAGTGGGATGTGGAGAAAAAGGGTCTCTGTCATTCTGTTAATAAGGTCCGAGAGCCTCGTAAGACATGGTGGGATGCAGCAGGAGTTTAATTTAGCGACAAAGGTTGAAAGTTCAAGTAACAGTAGAGGCCAGAAACTTCTGTTTTTATTGACCAAATCAATGGTACAGGTAATCCGTATAATCTCCCTGCTCTTAAAGTCGAGTCTCCCTTTGTGTCTTAGAAACATAGGTGCTGTTTCAGACCAGGTTTTCTGCAACAAGAGACTTAGTGTTTGACTTTCAAAGACTCCAAGTGGGACTAGTGCTTGCCTCATGTGACCTCACTTGATGCTTTTAATCGAGGTGGAAAATTTGCAAATTAGAATATATCTGTGATGCATTGATAACCTTGTCACATATACATGTTTAATGCGTGATGTTTTTTAAGTAAAAGAAAAAGAAATGATGTCAATTCTTGACGGAAAGTCATTTGCAGTTGAAAAGTGTGTCAGAAAAAAGACAAAGCGTGAAACCCAGGCATAATCACCGAAACTTAGGTTACTCCTTAGCCACCTTCTGGAAACAGGTGGCTATAACAAGTAAGCCTTGGTAAGAGGATGTTTTATTCTCCATTCCCCCCTGTTACTCTCTCATGGAGTAATTGACAGGCCAGAATGTGTCAGTTCTGTTTAAATTGAACCGTAATCACTATTAGAACACAATATTTGTATTGCAAAGATTTCTCAGCAGGTGCCAATGGCCTATAAGTCAGTATCCACTATGACAAAGTTGTCAAGTTATAAAAAAAAAAAAATTGAAGATTATTTTAAGAGCTAATTGTTCTACTATTTGACTTATAATTTGAGGAGGGTAAAAAGAGCCCGAATTCCTGGGTTGGGACAGACCTGCGCAGTGGGTGACTGACGCAAAAGCGTTCAGCATCGTCGCTCAGTTAACACTGTTCCCTGTTTTCTTATTTTCAGCCCGAGCCGCCAACGACAAACAAATGGCAGCTGGACAACTGGCTGACCAAGGTCAGCCAGCCGGCTGTGGCCCCCGAGGGTCCCGCCAGCGCAGAGCCCCCCCGGCGGCGCCAGGAGAGCAAGGGCAGCGGGGACAGCGGCACCGCGAGCCAGGAGCGTGCTGAATCCAAAGATCCTCCCCCGAAAAGCTCAGGCAAAGCCCCCCGGGTCCCCTCCGAAGACCCCCAGCTTGGAAAGAGGAGCTGCCAGGAGTCTCTGGCCCCGCAGGAGCCCCCGCAGAGGCAGACGGTGGGCACCAAGCAGCCCCGGAAGCCCGGCAAGGCCCCAGCCCCGGCCGGCCTGCGGGTGGAGAGCGAGCCCGGGCTCCCGCCCCGCGGCCCGAGCGACCAGCCGAGCAGGGACAGGCCCAGGGTGAAGACGAAAGGCCGGCCCCGGGCTGGAGGAAGCGGAGAGCCCGGGCCGGCGGCGCCCGCCGCCAGCGACAAGAAGAAGCACAAGAGCCCCGTCCCGGCCCCCTCGAAGGCGCTCGCCGGCCCAGAGGCCACCAAGGACGATGCGGAGGACAGGAGCCCTGGGCAGTGCGCTCTCGTCCCCCTGACTCAGAGCCAGGGCCCACCCCACAGTGGCGGCGGCGGTGGCAGGACTAGTGGCTGCCGCCAGGCCGTGGTGGTCCAGGAGGACGGCCGCAAGGACAAAGCCGCGTTGCCTCCGAGAGACACCAGGTTGCTCTCGCCGCTCAGGGACACCCCTCCCCCGCAAAGCCTGATGGTGAAGATCAACCTAGACCTCCTGTCGCGGGTCCCCCAGCCCCCCCAGCCCCCCGGGAAGGGCAGCCGCCAAAAGAAGCCGGAAGACAAGCAGCCGCCCGCGGGGAAGAAGCAGGATTCTGAGAAGAGAGGCTCAGACACCTCCAGCAAGTTGGCCAAGAAGAGAAAGGTGAGTGTGGGGAGGCCGCCCTCCACCGCGGCCGGGCATGTCCCGAGAATGTCCCTGCCGCTGGCGCGGCGGGGTCTTGGATCGGCCCTTGCTTTCAACCCGACTCTGAGTTGTCTTGGCAGAGGCTGGAAATCTTGGCTTTGGTGACATGTGGCTCCTTCTACCAGAGTCACACGTTGTCGGGACTTGGATGCTTCTCACTCTGCAGGAGGCGATGACACGTGTCACTTGCCTTCCGCAGGCGTGCTGGTTTGAAAAGAGATGAGGCAAGCGTTGGAAACGATAGCTTCCTTTAGGATGATGTAGCATTTTGGGGTTCATTTTTATCTATTCTGAGAACATTGGTATTTTACCACCTGGCCTATTAAGGTTTGCCCTAAAAATTAAGATCTTACATGAACTGAAGTGTAAATTCGTATTGTTTTTTTTTTTTTTTTTTTTTTGAGACAGAGTCTTACTCTGTTGCCCGGGCTAGAGTGAGTGCCCTGGCGTCGGCCTAGCTCACAGCAACCTCAAACTCCTGGGCTCAATCAATCCTCCTGCCTCAGCCTCCCGAGTAGCTGGGACTACAGGCATGCGCCACCCTGCCCGGCTAATTTTTCTATATATATTTTAGCTGTCCATATAATTTGTTTCTATTTTTAGTAGAGACGGGGTCTCGCTCTTGCTCAGGCTGGTCTCAAACTCCTGAGCTCAAACGATCCTCCCGCCTCGGCCTCCCAGAGTGCTGGGATTACAGGCGTGAGCCGCCGCGCCCGACCCATATTCTGAATTAACGAAAGTGCTGCGCTATACAGATTTTACTCTTGCAGTATGATCTTTAATACCAATATTACATCCGTGTTTTAACTCATAACCATATAACACCTCATTGGAATTACTGAATGTGCAAATGGGATGTCTCGTTGAGGAAGATAGGCTGCTATGGGACTTGGCAAAATGTTCACATCTGTCACTTTATAATTTTTGGAACTTTCGTTTGGACACGTAGAATGGACATAGTAAAAAAAAAAATTCCTGCATTATTTAAGACCCTCTATTACTTGTACATACCACTGTGTTAGTCTCTTTCCTTCATTTTGAGTCACTGAGCTCTTGGTGTATTTTTTGCTTCTTCACAATGGTCAAAGAAGAATGAGCTTTTCCCCAGTGGCATTCCCAAAGCCACCTGCCCAAGACACACAGACAAAGGCACAAGAAGGGCCAGCGCTCTCCTGCTGGGAAGGAATAAAACTTTTAACACCCCTCTAAGTACGTGAAAACCTTCTGAGTCAGCTGTGAAAGCTGAGCTAAGAATAACAAAGGGAAAAAAGATCAGGAAGCCTGCTGTCGAGTCTGAGATCCGACTGATTAATCCGCTAGGTTAAAAATATGACACGACTTTCCCCGCACAGTAAAGGGCGACCGTTTTCTTGGAATCTTGCCGCGTGAGACAGGACGGGGTGCAATGCCACCACAGCTGCCGTGGGCAGGTTGGATGGGATGGGACCAGGTGGGGACTGCTGGTGCTATTTCAGCTAGAAAAGGGATTATTTTCATTTCAGAAACCTTAAATTTTTTAAAGTGGGATGAGACTGTTTGTGTGTGAAAGGTACAAAACTTTATGGAGGAAATTGTGCCAGACCTAGTCAGGAAAAAGGTATCTGCATCTCTGTTATACATGAGATAACTTCAAGAATACCCTCTTTGACCGGGCGCGGTGGCTCACACCTGTAATCCTGGCACTCTGGGCGGCCGAGGCAAGAGGATCGCTGGAGCCCAGGAGTTTGAGGTTGCTGTGAGCTACGATGAAACCATTGCACTCTAGCAGGGGCAACAGAGCGAGACTCTGTCTGCAAAAAAGAGAGTAACCCTCATTTACCTCCCTCTCCTGGGAACTCTCCATCATCTGTGTCTCCCAGCTGCCCTGGTCTCCAGTGCTGACCTTCTGCGTGAGCTGGAGTGAAGAGAGGTAGTTTCTTCTAAAATGCTCACCTGCCAGGTGGAAAGGACAGAAATTGGAGGATTCCCCTAGAGAGTTCTCAGCCCAGCTTGTGCCCCAGTGCAAATCTGGAAGTGTTGCTCACCGCTCTAGAAAGGGGAACTTCTAGCTCTCCCTGTTTACTGTAAGAACGGTGCCCTCTAAAAGCCATTCCCAGGCTTTGGCTGGACGCCTCTAAAGGCAGCTCTTTTATCTTTCTGTTTGGCGCATGCAGAAACAAGGATCCCCTCATCGAAATCGAGTGTGTGATTTCTTTAAAGCTCTGGCAGGCAGCTGAGAAAGGTCAGGCCCTGGGACGAGTCACTCCCTGCGCTACTGGCAGGACTGATGTCAGACCCACGAGTTCCAAAGCCCGGCTACACGTGACAGTCACCTTGAGCAGCTTCAGCTCCAGCGGTGGTGGGGGGGCCCCTCCCCCACTGGTATTCTTTAAATTCCTCGTGCAATCCTGGGGCCCATCGGAGCCGGGAGCCACTGGAGCAGAGCTTGCTGCAGGCCCAGATCGTGCAGAGCTGGCCCTTTGTATTAAACAGTTCCTCAGGTGTGCAGCGTTCAGACGTCACTGACCTAGGCAGCCCGAATTCCTTTCCTCAAGTGGGTTATTAGTTAGCAACATTATTTAGCAGCTTCCAGATAAATAAACATAAAAACCAGTCAGCTGTATACTTATTTCATGATCAGAGAGGACAGTCATGTGTCCTTAGTGGGTGGTGGTTTTTTTTGTTTTGTTTTGTTTTTTTGTTTTTTTTTTTTGCCTCCCACTGGATTCCAGGTGGGAGATCCTGGACCCGTTAATCTCGAATCCGTTCCCGTACGGCACCGTCCCCCTCTCCTCGCCGTGCCTTGACTGCACAGGCAGGGCTCCCCGGCAGCCAGTGGCCGCCAGCACGTGGCCCGGCCCGGCCACTTTGCCTTACGGTTGGACGGTGAAGACTTTTTTCATTTTCTTCATTTTCAGCGTGAACACTAAAAAAAGGCTCTCTGCAGATGTAGTCGGAGCAACTGAAGAATGTTCCGAATCCTTCACGTTAGTGGAATTTAGTGTTTTTATTTAAAGGCCCCTTAGAGAGTGTCCCTCTCCTGGCACCAAATGTAGCACATATTTTCAGAGGGTTTACAGACCCCTGGAAGCCATTTGAGACTTACAAGTGGGTGACAGTGATCAGAAAGAGTTACTGGTGGCTGACGGCTGGGACGAAGCCATCAGGGTTGGCACCTGCAGAAACACGCTCGTATTTTTCCACCACTTTAAAGGGCTGGGTGAGGAACAGGTGACGAGGAAAAGTGGAGACAACTGAGGGTGAAGGGGCATGCGCT
The DNA here is from genome assembly GCA_028533085.1 of Varecia variegata. Lineage (NCBI taxonomy): Eukaryota > Metazoa > Chordata > Mammalia > Primates > Lemuridae > Varecia > Varecia variegata. Next base: position 3,661,884 of record CM052454.1, read on the forward strand.
CACAGTTCTCTTTACATGTGCCGCTGAATTCCCGCAACCCGATTACAGTGTAGATTTTGAAATACCAACCTACATATTTTTTATATAATTCTTCAACCAAGCCTGTGTTTGTTAGATTTGGAAAAAAAAAACTGAAGTCGAGCATCACAATATACAGTCAGACTCAATCAGGCCAGTGCAGTAGGCCAGGCTGCTTACGGAAGGCAGGTCTGCAGCTCAGGTGCGCCGCCGCCAGCCCAGCCATCTTCCCTGTTCTGCACGCGTGTTTCTGTGTTCAGAGCGGTGCAAGGTCCCCGCCGCCCACACATCCTCGTCCCTCTCGGCCACTCTTGCAGGTGCCCCAAGTACCCTGTCACAGCCGAGCTCCCACATAACCCCGTCTGCACAGACCGAATCTATCTGTCAGAAACTCTGCAGCACAAAGCAAGTGTCAGCTCTGGGAAAAGCGGCCGTCGTTTTCCCCTGCCACCTTTCACGGCTGTGCCCTCCCCTGTCGCTGCGCTCTGCGGGTGGAGCGGGGTTGGCAGATGCCTGGTGCTGCCTGACCCGACAGGTCCGGACCAGCTCCGCGCCAGCAGCCTCCTTTGTGCGAAGTGCGGGCCCCACCCTGCGACACTCACCCGTGGGGAAAAAGAGGATTTCTGAAGCCCAGACTTGAAACCAAATTCCCTGAACCGGGGGTGATCTGGGGAGAGACCGTCCTCATCTCACCTTCGAACGGCTCTTTGAGCCCTGGAGACCTAGAGCCTGCCGTGCCTCCTGCGTCCTGGGTCGCGTTCTTGGGGTTCTGGGCTCATTTCTCCCCGCCCTGCAGCGCGCGGCTCAGACTCGAGTGACCCCTTCCTGGAGCCATCGGCTTAACGCTGTGAGTCCCACACCAGGGACCTCGGCTGTGTCCCCGAGCTGCGAAGCTTCGTTTCTGCGCCAGCCGAGGGGGACGCCTCTGTGACTGTTACGGGCAGAAGGTGACAAACTACCAAGGGCGCAGTGTACAGAGAGAACACTAACCCCAAGCCCGCCACAGGCTCGATCGCGACAGTTAAGCGAGTCAGCAGCAGAGGATTTTTGCTTTATTGAGTCGAGTGGCTTCCTTGCTACCCGCTTACCCACTTCTGAGTTGCCAAATGCCAGCGTAAAGCATATTATGCCCGTCAGTGCCAACACGGTCACTAAATGCCAGCGCTGAAGTTGGTGTTTCTTCTTCATCAGCTGTTCTCTTGAGTCACCAGTTGGCACCACCAGAGTCCTAACCAGTTCGTGAGGAGTGACGGGCGTGTGGTTTATAAGGTCTGCCACGTTGGTTTCCGGTTGCAACTAGCCCGTCCTAAGGAAGATGAAAATACACAAACATCAACTCTCATTCCACTCCGGACTTGGGTGTCTTCTTTTCTGAATCAGCCTTGTTGGGTGGCTTATGCTTAGTTTTGCTGTGGAGACCTGAGTGTGTCATTAACTGCCTAGAAATAGCTTCCATTTTAAAAAGGATGCTTTCTCCCAGCCATCAAAACTACAAAGAAAAAATGTGTTTTCCTAACTGCCTCGTATGCAAGTTAATGTCAATCTGGGTACTTCAGCAAATTTTGACTTTTCCCGAAGATAAATTTCCCATCTTCATGCAATGCCTACTAGACCCAGCTGTGTGGTCTGAAATCTAAAATTCAAGAGACTTCACTGGGCCCTTTGGTGACAGGCTACCCTGGGCACCCTTAGGTGTCCGATTGACAAGGGGGTTGCTGGTACCGGCGGTTGGGTTTTATTTTCACCCCATCGTTTCCAGCTGATTGTGCTTCTCTGCACCACCGCTGGCTGTCCCTCGAGCATTACCGCTGAGCCGTGGAACGGAGGTTTGTGTGGTGTAGGGCCCCAGCAAGCCGCTGCGGGCTTCCGCGACTGGCCTGTGCTCATGGGAGAAGCAGCGTGTGGAGTTTCCCGTTGCCTTTCAGTTATGAGTTTAGAATGTGCCTGCTGACCACATGGATTGTCTCCTCCTCTGGTCCCTCGTGATGCATTTTCTCCACCTTCTGTAACGAGTGCTTATGTTTCCAAGGAACCAATTTATTTTTCTACCCGGAGTGTTCGTAATTTCTTTGCATTGGCTGATTGGAAGCTCAGAACCCAATTTGCAGGTCGAGTCTAGCACGTAGAACCCTGCTGTCTAGCAGGCATAAGATGCGAGCGTGTATGTAACTTTAAATTTTCCAGTAGGCACGTTAAAAACTATAAAAGGAGAAAAATGGAAAACTAGTAAAAAAATAATTTTAATAACTTGAATCTGATATATCTAAAATATGAGCTCCTACAGAAGGGTGGGCTACAAAAAAATTTTTACAATGTCAACATTTAATCAACCCAAGAATATGTGCATCTATTATGCATGAGTAAAAAACATTGAATCAATATAAAAGTTACTACATTCCCTTTTTTCGCACTACCTTTGAAGTCACTTTGACTTTAGACAAGCCTGCCCTCTTCCCTCTTGAATATTCTCGCTTCTGCACACACCCCAAGGTTCAAAGCAAGTGTCTTTGTTGTAAGCCAACCCTGAACGAACTCGTTTTGAAACAGGACGATGCATAAATGCATAAAAAATGCAGACTCCTTCTGCAAAGGAGTCCGGGCAGGGCTGGCTGGCAGGATGCCGGGAGAAGGGAGGGCACATTTTTTCTATTTCTCATCCTTCTGTAGGAGCCAGGCTGCTTTCTGGTGTCTGGGCAGACCTTGAGCCTACACACATAGATTTATTCACTTCTGGAGAAATTCAGGAGAAAAGGAAGGCACAGTGGTAAGCACTGGGACCTCTCACAGTTAACTGGAAGAATTTTCTTTTTTTAACAGCTTAAGGAGAGGATTTCAGGCTTGTTAGCGATTGTCCTAAATTGACTGGTGGTGTCCCAGATTCCTAACTCGGCGACCTGACACTTGGGGAGTTTTGTTCTAAACGCACAGGAGAATTAATCGAAGGACTCCCACCTGTCACTCACCTGCCACTTGCCAGACAGTGTGTGGGCTCCTCCTTCCTGAACCCGGACCCGTGGGAAGGAAGCTGCCACGAAGTCTGTGGGTGGGACTTCTTGTTAAGGTGTGTTGACAAGCCAGGCACAAGAACACGGAAAAGACACTTGCCATGAAGACTTCTTCTTTTAATGATTAAATGTATTTGTTTGCACCTTACTTGGTATAAACGGATGCTTCTGAAGTCCTTAAATTCTGTAGTTGCAAATTCCTTTCCTCTCACTAAAATCATATTTGCAGTCTTTCATTTTTCAATGAAATCTTTTGAAAAATAAAACCATATATATATATATATATATGGGGAGAGAGAGAGAAAAAGAGAAAGACAATTTGGGGAGGGTGGAAAACAGGGCGGGAGGGTTGCTTGAAGCCAGGAGTTTGCAACCAGCCTAAGCAACCTAGTGAGACCCCATCTATATAAAAAATAGAAAAAATCAGCCAGGCATGATGGTGCATGCCTGTAGTCCCAGCTACTCTGGAGGCTGAGGCAGGAGGATCGCTTAAGCTCAGGAGTTTTGAGGTTGCTGTGAGCTAGGCTGATGCCACTGCACTCTAGCCCGGGTGATGGAGCAAGACTCTGAATAAATAAATAAATAATAAAAAGAAAGAAAATTAAATCGACGGAGGAGAGCAAATGTTAGCCAGAATCGCAGAGCAACTATTTTTTTGTTGTTGCTGTGTAGCTTCGTGGCCATTTTCTGTAGGAGCTACAGAGGATTTCATACCCTGTTTCTTTTTCAACACTGTACTTACGTTTCCTTGCAAGTCAAGCTTTAAGCAGCTCACTCTGAATTGTATACAAACGATAAATGAATGGGTTTAAGCGGATGGTTCTTTTGAAAGAAGTGGGGGGAACCTCCTAAAAATCTTCTGTGTTACTTGATGGGAATGTACGTGTTTTACTGATTCTTTTATATTTAGAGAAACATTGATGATATGCTGAAGTCTGCTTAGCCGTCTTGTTGTCAGCTATTTAGACATGTCCCTTTCCGGGGTATGAGGAATAGTGCTTCTTCAGGCAGAAATCACATCCAGTCTGGACTGTCTGTCCCCTGCCCCACCCACGTCACACACCCTCACGTATTCAAGTCCCCTCTTTGCCTTTTCTGTATTTTCTTTCCTTTCTCGTCTGTACAATTACGTCTGTAACAATTTGCTTTGTCTGTTGTGTTATAATGACAGGGTGAAGCAGAAAGAGACTATGATAACAAAAAAGTCAGACTGGAGAAAGAAACCAAATTGCAGTCCTCTTCATCCTCCTCCTCCTCCTCCCACAAAGAATCTTCTAAAACAAAGTGAGTATGGAGATCAGGAAGGCCTAACCTCAAAGGCGCTCAAGTCAGCTTGGGCGTGGACGTGACAAAAAAAAGTTGTTCTTCTGCAGTAGAATCAGGGCGTCAGTAATCCTTTAGGGCTTGTTTTGTCACGTGCTGAGTTGGTGTTGCTTTCATCCATAAGGACCTTTCATTTGGCAGCAGACTTAGATTTGTCAGAAGCATTTTTACTGTGGACAATGTCCTAAACATACGGAATTATATTTTCTCTAAAGGAAAATAAGAAAGGTACTATTATTATCATCCCTACTTTGCAGAATTGGAAACGGAGACACAGAGATAAAATTATTTGGCTGAAGTCAGAGAGTTCTTCCTGGGTGGTTAGAGCCAGCCTGTGGCCCCCGGGAGCCTGGGTTCCACGTTCTTTTCTGGAGATGAGTGAGAATCTGCAGGACCCCTCGGTGCCTGTTGCTGGGGAGAGGGGTGACAGGTGGCAGTGCCAGGACAGCGTGAATATAAAAAGCAATTATTTCGTCTCTGATTTATTCAAGAAAGTGCTTCACAAAATGACTTGACAAAAACAAGTGCATCATGTCCCCAGGTGGAGCCAACAGAAATGTGAGAGAGAGAGGGGGGTCGGAGTGGCGTGTGCAGCTGGGTGCGGGACAGGGAGCTACCGGACAAGGGTCGGGACCGGCTAGGGAGGGTAGGACCGCTGGCAGACTCTGCAAGCTTAGTGAAAAATTATACGACTTCATTTATTACTAATAGACAGGGCTAGATTTTTCAAAGGCATCAAAAAGTCCCTGAAATTCAGCCTTTCCGCAACGTGATTTCGTGCACAGTCTTTTGTGCCAGTGGCCAGTCTGTCCTTTATAACCAACCAAACAGCTAAGTCGTGTGATCCGTGTTCTGCCTCAACTGAGTTTTGTATGATGTTTCACTCCAGGACGCCCCGGCCCTCTTCAGAACCCTCAAAGAAGGAAATGCTTCCTCCGCCACCCGTGTCCTCCTCCTCCTCCTCCTCTTCCTCCCAGAAGCCAGCCAAGCCTGCACATAAGAGGTCAAGGCGGGAAGCAGACGCCTGTGGCCAGGACCCTCCCAAAAGTGCCAGTAGTAGCAAGAGCAACCACAAAGACTCTTCCGTTCCCAAGCACAGAAAAGTCGAGGGGACGGGATCCGGAAGCTCCACGGAGCACAGAGTAAGTGGGGCCGGCAGGTGTTACGTAAAATGGGGGATATTTGGTGTTTCTGTACTTTTAAGTTCCCAGGTAAGATGCATTCCTCATGATGGTACCTGAGAACTAGTCACTACTTTTAATAATGCAGGCCGGGCGCGGTGGCTCACACCTGTAATCCTAGTACTCTGGGAGGCCGAGGCAGGAGGATCACTTGAGCTCAGGAGTTCGAGACCAGCCTGAGCAAGAGCAAGACCCCGTCTCTACTAAAAAAACAGAAAGAAATTATATGGACAGCTAAAAATATATATATAGAAAAAATTAGCTGGGCATGGTGGCGCATGCCTGTAGTCCCAGCTACTCGGGAGGCTGAGGCAGGAGGATCGCTTGAGCCCAGGAGTTTGAGGTTGCTGTGAGCTAGGCTGATGCCACGGCACTCACTCTAGCCTGGGCAACAGAGCAAGACTCTGTCTTTAAAAAAAAAAAAAAATGCAATAATGAATTGTTTGTGTTTAAAATTCTACTTTTTGGAGAAAGGTACTTAATATTATACAAAAATTTAGTTGTCATTTCTTAAAGGATTCAGAGGTGAAAAATCAGAATAGATTTTTGTTCTAATTTTCTACTGGGTGGTTTGCGGTAAGAAATGATTTATTTACCCAGGTTCTCGGTTCAAATGTTGATCTCAAATATTTGCATCACTGGTTGTAATGGGGGAAAAATATCTGCTTTTTCAAGTGTTCCTCTCTTCCTTTTAATCTGGCGGAGGGTGTGTGTGTATATTATCTAAGAGAAAATGTTATGTTTGGCTTTGTGTGTTATCTGCTTTCTCGGACATTCTTGTCTTAACATCTTTTTGAGTCCGCAGTATAGTTAGAACCTACCACGTCGATTGAATCTGAGCTGGGGAAGTGCTTGACCACGCCAGAGTGTGCAGTGTTGAAGTTACTTGTTTTGAACTATGATTTTGGACTAATTAAGAGGGATGATACTTTAAGGACAATGATCTGAAATGTTGCAGTAGGTTGATGGAAAAGTAATTGCGGTTTTAGGATTGTTGAAATTTGATATTGGAATACAGTCTTAAATTAATGCGGTTGTTATACATCATTTTAATGTGTATTTCTTGCCTTTTTTTTTTTTTTTTGCTGATGACTTACTACTTGCTATCTGATATTTATTTATTGATTGATTGATTGATTGAGACAGAGTGTCACTCTATTGCCTGGGCTAGAGTGAGTGCCGTGGCGTCAGCCTAGCTCACAGCAACCTCAAACTCCTAGGCTCAAGTGATCCCCTGCCTCAGCCTCCCGAGTAGCTGGGACTACAGGCATGCGCCACCATGCCCGGCTAATTTTTTTCTATATATATTTTTAGTTGTCCAGATAATTTCTTTCTGTTTTTAATAGAGACGGGGTCTCGCTCTTGCTCAGGCTGGTCTCGAACTCCTGACCTCGAGCGATCCACCCGCCTCGGCCTCCCAGAGTGCTAGGATTACAGGCGTGAGCCACCGCGCCCGGCCCTGGTATTTATTTTGGATTATGGAAACGATGTTAGACAAAAAGCAAATTCAAGCGATTTTCTTATTTGAGTTCAAAATGGGTCGTAAAAGCAGCGGAGACAACTCGCAACATCAGCAACAAGTTTGGCCCAGGAACTGCTAACGATCGCACAGGGCAGTGGTGGTTCAAGAAGTTTTGCAAAGGAGACGAGAGCCTTGAAGATGAGGAGCGCAGTGGCGGCCATGGGAAGTTGACAGCGACCAACTGAGCGTAATCATCGAAGCTGATCCTCCTAGAGCTACATGAGAAGTTGCCGAAGAACTCGGCATTTGAAGCAAATTGGAAAGGTGAACAGACTCGGTGAGTGGGTGCCTCCTGAGCTGACCAAAAATCAAAAAAATCATTTTGAAGTGTCTTCTCTTCTCGTACGCAACAGCAACGAACCATTTCTTGATCGGACTGTGACGTGCGACGAAAAGTGGATTTTATACAACAACCAGCCACACCCAGCTCAGTGGCTGGACTGAGAAGCAGCTCCAAAGCCCTTCCAAAGCCAAACTTGCACCAAAAAAAGGTCATGGCCACTGTCCGGCGGTCTGCTGCCGGTCTGACCCACTGCAGCTTTCTGAGTCCCGGCAAAACATTTGCATCTCAGCACATCGATGAGATGCACGAAAACTGCAACGCCCGCAGCCGGCATTGGCCAACAGAAAGGGCCCAGTTCTTCTCCATGACAACACCCCACCACACGTCGCACAACCAACGCCTCAAAAGCTGAAAGATCTGGGCTGCGAAGTTTTGCCTCCTCCGCCATATTCACCTGACCTCTCGCCAACCGATTGCCACTTCTTCAAGCATCTCGACAACTGTTTGCAGGGAAAACACTTCCACCACCAGATGGATGCGGAAAATGCTTTCCAAGAGTTCATGGAATCCAAAAGTACGGATTTTTATGCTACAGGGATAAACAAATTTATTTCTCCTTGATTGTAATGGTTCCTATTTGGATGGAGCCTCGTTATAACGATTTAAAATTCGCGGTCCGAAACTGCAATTACTTTTGCACCAGCCTAATGTACTCTGTATGTTGATTTTTGTTTTTAAGGGATCTTCCAGAGACGCTACAAATCCTTTTCCAGTGCCTTCGTTGCCAAATGGTAACTCCAAACCAGGGAAACCGCAAGTGAAGTCTGACAAGTAAGACTTGGGATGCCTTCTTCCCCCACCTCCTCCACCTCCCCTGCTCCTTTTCTGCTCTGCTCACCCTCCTCTTCCTCTCCCTCCTCCTCTTTCTCTCCCTTAGTCTTCTTGCCCCGGTCTGGTGAGTCTTGGTGCATATAACCCACCCCTGGTTTTTCCTCTTCTTTTTCAGACAACAAGCAGATTTTCACATGAGGGAGGCAAAGAAGTTGAAGCAGAAAGCAGAGTCAATGGTCAGTCTTGGTTCTTTATCCGTTTGGTAGAATATCTTCTGATTAAAAAAAATCGGTAGTGCCCATTCTGCCATGTTGCCTGTCACTGCAGGTGGCGGGGCCGCCCTGGGGCGCAGCACCCGGCACACGGGATAGGCACGTGTCCCAGGTCCCAGGGACAAGGGCGGAGAGTGCTTGGTGCAATTATTGTCTTTGGCTCCGTTGACTCAGTCTGATCGTGGGCAAATGTACAAAGCGCCTGTCACAGTTTTACACATCGGTGCACGACAGTTGGTCTGCCTGGTGGTGATTTAGCACCTGAGTGCTTTTGTGTCCCATGGAATCCTTTGGATGTGAAAAGAGGGTCCTGCTCTTGAAAGCCAATTTGTGTTCGCTCTGAACCATCTCACGGGGCGAGGGATCCTGTCTGCATTCCAGATCTGTCTGAAAGCCCTTGGGAGGATGACCTGAAGGAGTTAGTTGAGCAGAGCTGCTGGACGCAGGTTTCAGATGACGGCAGTGAGCGTGCTCTTGGTCAACATGCCTCAACGGCATGAACTGTCTTTACTCTGGTGCCCTTTGGACTTTCTGGAAGGTGGTGGTTTTGTTGTTAGTTGTATACATGATTAAATATGCTTTTACATCTCTGCTGCAATATAATGAGATGTTTGCCCTTCATCACAGTTAAACATCCAAGACTCTGAGGCTTTGATGTATTTTAGTGTGTTCCCCAAACATAAACCCCTGTAAATGCAAAACCTTCCGTGGAAAGCCATTTGTTGAACTTTGTACCACAGGAGCAGAGCATGAGCTGCTTTTATTGTTCCACATGCAAGCCTAACCGCACGTTTCAGAGGCCCTCGGGGACCCGAATCAGACGGCCCCGTGGTGGCCACGCGATCTTGGCCGGGTGCTTTCCAACCCCAGTCTGCAGACGGGCGTCTGTGCTCAGACCGGCTGGGGAGGGTGGGCTGAGAATCTTTGGAATTTTGGGAAAGAGTAAACACTTAGCACTGTCATCCTGTTATCTAAAACTTACCTTGACATTGGATGCTTTCAGCACCAGATTCCTTGATTATTCACACCAGTGAGATTAATATTCCACAGAACTTTGTTTTTTTGAGACAGGGTCTTGCTCTGTCTCCCAGGCTGGAGTGCGGTGGTGTCGGTCACAGCTCACTGCAGCCTCGAACTCCTGGCCTCGAGCAAGACTCCCACTGTGGCCTCCCAAAAGTGCTGGGATTATAGGCATGAGCCACCGCAGCAGGCCAGAACTGTTTCTAATCTATACACACGCATTTCTTCTTCTTCCCTATCCAAGGGTGTCGCACATCCCGGTGTGCTAGGACAGTCCTGCTTTGTGCCTGTTGCATCCCATTTTAGTAAACAAATACATTCCATTTCACTCTCAAAATATGCCAGTTTGGACAATAAACCAGTATGGCCACCCTCTCCGTAATATCAAATTGCATAATGTGTCAAAGATGTGCATCTGGCATTCCGAATAATCAAGTGCACAACTGCGTATAGAGGAGCGTATTTTATCTCTATGTCATACTCCGTGTGGAGCAGGGCGGCCAGGACACTGTCACTTGAACGCTGTGTCTGGAGTGTCACCATTAACCTTACAGAATCCTTAAGGAAGTGGATATTGGCAAATGGCTATGCTGTACTGTAGTTTCTTTTGTCTCTACCGTAAGACCAATATTAATTTTGGAAATTCCATGGAGGAGATGGTGTTGAAGAAGCAAATTTGGAGAATTAGATTCCCGTCAGTGAAGCAAACCAATCATGCCCCGTACTTCTGATGAACTTGATTTTTATTCTTTCTGTCACTCATCTTTGGAGCCTGGGTTCTCTAGAAAAAAAATACTTTTAAGTTTTTTAAAATTCAATTTTAGAGCAAGATTCAATATTTTGGAATATATGTATACATATACACATATATGTGTGTGCGTGTGTGTAGCAACCCAGTTGGTTTCACTACTGGTAAGGCACAAGACCAGTCTGCACTGAAGTCATCCTGTTCCCAGCTCACCGAGGGGACGAGTCCTTCCTCTCCTGGCACAGGGGTACAGCAGCCCATAGTCATCTCTTTGCTGATATGTCACTGTCTCCTTATGTTCCACCTATGTCTTTACTGTTGATATTGTCATTCTCTTTGTGAACATGCCAAATAGAAGACATTAGCAGAAATACACACTGGCGAGCACCTTGTTAATCAGCGGCTCTCACCGTGTGGCTCACGTGCCACGTGCAGAGAAAAAGTGAGTTGCATCCATCTCAGTTGAATTTGCCACGTGCTACTGTGAGAAGAGTGACAAAACTGTGTATTCAGGTTTGGGGTGAACACCAATGCCTGATTTTATTAATATTTCCATATCCCTTTAAAGGACTCTGAAATTTGATCCTTTTTGGCCCCAGGGGATGGTCTTGTCCACAAAAGCTAGCAGCCAAAGGAGATTCACTAACCCGGTGGGCTCTAGAAAGCATAAAACAATTATTGTTAGGTATTATATCTCCGGTGCTCGTGAGCCATAATACACGTTTTCTACTGTTCATTAAACTGAAACACACAAAGAAACAAGTGTCTGTGTTACTCTAGGAATGTGGAAAATGTGTCTCCGGAAAGTTACATGTTGAATCATTGCACACTAATACTGACAAGGCAGCTGTGGGCTCGTTGCCTTAGTTGGACACGGGCTTAAAGCTTTGAGAGTAGTCTTACTACGGAGTTCTTTTCTTTTTCCTAACGCATTTTTGCTAAAAGAAATTTTTCAGTGGGTCAGAGCTGACGGGCCCAGGTTATCGTCTTTAGCTGGTGCGTTCTCACGCGTCTCCGGAGGACGGTTACACCAAAGAACGTGGGTGGGAAACTCGGTGAAAACCTGTCCTCGGCCTGACGGTGCCACGTTCTTGTCCCGCAGACGGACAAGGTGGGAAAGGCTTTCAAGTACCTGGAAGCCGTCCTGTGCTTCATCGAGTGTGGGATTGCCATGGAGTCCGACAGCCCCGCGTGCAAGGCCGCCTACGCCGTGTATGCGGACACCGTGGACCTCATCAAGTGAGTGGCGGCTCGGGTGACGCCTGTTCTTTGCTTATCTGCATCTCAGCGGGGGCTCAGCAAGAGCAAAACCGCTGGGTTTCGAGAGGTAGACGTGTGCTCGCCTGGTTTTCCGAGCGGCCCAGGTCGCGGCTCTGGAGCCTGGCTGGCTTCTGCGGTGCTCGCCCGTCTTCGCGTCTTCGGGAAAAATCAGTGCAAATCGGAGACGAGCATGAGAAGACGTGTTTGCGTTGGGGATTTTCCAACTGCCTTGGTTTAACCCGATGCACTTCTGCGTTTTCCCGTAGATTCGTGATGTCGTTAAAATCCTTCTCCGATGCCACGTCAACACAGGAGAAAATATTTGCTGTTTTATGGTGGGTACTTTTTTCTTTGTCCAAATAGGAGGACGTTGGGTTTTGCATCTTTTGCTGTCACAAAAAAGATTTTGAATTTGTTCTCTTAACATGAAAATTACGTCTGGGAGGCCAAGGCGGGAGGATCGCTCGAGGTCAGGAGTTCGAGACCAGCCTGAGCAAGGGCGAGACCCCGTCTCTACTAAAAATAGAAAGAAATGATCTGGACAGCTAAAAATATATATAGAAAAAATTAGCCGGGCATGGTGGCGCATGCCTGTAGTCCCAGCTACTCGGGAGGCTGAGGCAGGAGGATCACTTGAGCCCAGGAGTCTGAGGTTTCTGTGAGCTAGGCTGACGCCACGGCACTCACTCTAGCCCGGGCAACAGAGCGAGACTCTGTTTCAAAAAAAAAAAAAAAAAACATGAAAATTACAATGAAAGGCAGATTGACACCTTGGTCAGTGGGTGATGCCACTGACGTTAATTATTATGAAATGGTGTCTGCTGGCACCGTACTGATGACTCAGGAGATGCTTTCGTCTTGTGATTTAAATTATATCCTTATGTAGTTGTGGTTTTCCACCAGTATTCGCTGTTGGTGCTAGTCTGAACAGTGCAGTAAGATTCTCAACATTCTTATGTAGATGAGGGGAACTGGGTGTGTTCATTAGGCTGTAACAGTTTAGACGGCTGTGCTGTTCTAGCAGTGGTCACATCCGCAGGGTAACACCTACTTAACTTTTTAACTTCTGTTGTTCGCAGCATGCGTTGCCAGTCCATCTTGAACATGGCGATGTTTCGTTGTAAAAAAGACATAGCAATAAAGTATTCTCGTACTCTCAACGAACACTTCGTGAGTTCTTCCAGAGTTGCCCAGGCACCTTCCCCGTGCATTGCAAGGTAATTCTAGATCGGATTTAAATCATTTCCAGAACTGAGTCATTTCTTTATTTGCCTCTGGCAACTGTGTGTGTCTGTCTGTCTGTCTTTGGCTTTTCAGAAACTATTGGCTTCATTTGTGTGCTGATTGCTCCTTAAGCTTAAATCATTAGCATATTTCTGCCTTTTGAGAAATAGTTACAAATCAAGGTTTTTGCTGGTTGGATAACATAAAAAGGTAATTGCAGAGAATGTACAGTTTGAGGATGTTTAGATATGAAACTGACAGCACACAACAAGAGGCAGAGCCGAGTCCTTTCTCCCTTATGTGTATAACATGTCCTCTTGGCATGTCAGTAAACAAGAACTTTCTAGAGCAATATGCCCTCCGCCTTCTCCAGGATCCACACCAGTGATGCTAGGAATGAAAAGAATGATCTCCAGCAAAATTCTGTAGCCCACTCTGTAAACTGAAACCGTTGACCTGTGCTGTAAGGTGTTGAGAAACAGAAACCCTGTGCAGGCGTTTTTAACATGAAGATGACGTTTTCTTCCCTGTGCTGCTTGTCTAGCATCTTTTCAGTTTGGTTGGACTCCTTGTGAAGTTTCTAGTCTGATAGGTTTTGCTATTTCAAGAATATCCCTCACATGACTGCCCCATTTCCAGCACATTCAAAAGAAGAGACTCTCCCATGTGGGCTCTCTTAAATAAGAAAGTTCTGATGGAGAAGAAGCTTGTTACCTCTGAAAACTTTCTCCACTCCTGCCTCTGAGATATTATTCCAAGCTAATAATTTGTTGGTCACATCAGTGTCTCCGTGGCTGCACTTGCCTTTCTTGTTTGATCCACGTGAAGGCGTATGTTATGTGCAAATATTCAGCCAAGAGTGGGGTAAAGATAAAACGCTTGATCCTGCCCTGCCCAGTCTCCTCTGAGCCTGTCCCACCGTGGTTGATTCATTGGTTCGGCGCATATTCTTCAAGAGCCTACTCTTAGCACCTACTGTGTGACAAGCTAGTAATACAAAGATTAATAAGATATCATCTCTGCTTTCATGGTGCTGTGACCTAGGAAAAGGAATGGAAAAGTGCAAGAAAAAGGTTGGAGTCATGGCAGAAAGGAAGCTGGGATGTATCCATGGTGTCTAGAGGAGTGCCGGGCGCAGGGCGCGTGCTCAGCGTTGGAGGAAAGAAGTGTGGTGGGAATACATGCGTACGTGGGCTTACTAGGAACTGGGTGTGAAGAGAAACAGATTCCAGCAGAGAAAATAGACTGTGCAAATGGCCTGGGAAAGCATGTTTGGATACAGATGAGCCCGCTGGGTGACTCTCTGACTTTGTAGGAGTGTTTAGCAGGGATCGTTGTTCTGATGGGTACATACTGAGACTTTGTGACTCGGGCTGCAGTGTCAGGGACAGGAGATCTGTGTGATTGACTGGTTCTCCCTCTGTCCTCTTCCACCTCGCAGAAGCACAGGCACGCCATCCCCTCGCTCCCCAATGCCTTCTCCTGCCAGCTCCGTCGGGTCCCAATCAAGCGCTGGCAGTGTGGGGAGCAGCGGGATGGCTGCCACCATCAGCACCCCAGTCACCATCCAGAACATGACATCCTCCTATGTCACCATTACGTCCCATGTCCTTACTGCCTTCGACCTTTGGGAACAGGCTGAGGTCCTTACCAGGAAGAATAAAGGTAAGTGACTCTGTGGTGGTCATTTCAGGGGCACGGGGATTGGGAGACAATAATGTTGGTTTGTATTTTATGTTGAGTTTCTGGAAGAAAAGGAAGCGTGTTAGCTGTTTTCACTCTTCATGTTTTCTCCATCCTGCCTCAGCCCAATTGCGATTCTTCCCTGAGCTCTGTAGCAGAGCTGGCTGGGATCTTAGCAAAACCAAAATAGAAGTGGCTTTAGTGCCTGCCTCTTCAGAAGTTCTAGTGTTATTAGTTCAGCCTGAACCAAAATGCTAGCAAAAGGGCACAGCAAACAAAGAAGGAAAGTCTCCGGCTGTTCGTGGGCTCAACACATTTGAGATACAAAGCAGCATAACCCAAATAGTGAGTTGACTGTTTGTGCTCAGCGTGTGTTCAGAAAGCTGGCTGGCTACGGTAGAGAGGGGACAGCACGGTGAACGTCCTTGAGACTAGCTTGGAGAAAAAGGCCCTCAGAGACATCCAAGGTTTAGGAGAGGTAGTGCCTGCTGTTAGGGGACCTGCTTGGTGTCAGTACCAGCGCCAGTGACCACCAAGGAAATTCTTAGATATGTGGATGCCAGATAGACCATTACGTGTATTTTTCTGGTTGCAGGGAAGAAGGTGACCAGCTAGCTGTAGCCAGTTAACTTCCCCATAGCCTCTGCGAGCTTTATCTTTCTTAGCAAACTAATAACGCTTTCAATGTTTCTTCCCCCATTCGTGCATCCATTGACCCAAAAGTATAAATTAGGTATTTTCCAAGTGTTAGCCACTGTGCTAAGCATTATGGGTTCAACTCTAAAGCGAACCTGGTTTGTCGTCTGGTGGAGGCGTGTGGAGAATTAGCAAGCAATCACAGCGGATGGTGACTTTTTGCTGTGATAAAGTGCAGAATATCGTAGGGACATAACCTCTGGAACTTTGATTTGTTTGTTTGTTTCCATTTTGTGTGTGTGCACGAGTATTCATTTGGTTTTTGTTTGGTTTTGTTTGCAGAATTCTTTGCTCAGCTCAGCACAAATGCGTGCACCTTGGCCCTCAACAGCAGCTTGGTGGACTTGGTGCATTACACAAGACAGGGTTTTCAGCAGCTCAAATAAGGAACCAAAACACTTTCGTGGAGCCCCAAGTTGAGTCAATGCCTTGGGAACTTTTTTTGCACATTGGAAGCCTCAAAAGCAGTCCCGACATTTGTCTCATCAGGATGCCAAACTCTAGGAGAGAAGCTCCGTGAGATGGCCAGGACATCTGTCCATGCAGACTCTCAAGAACCGTGTGATCGTCGGTTGGACACTATGGTTACGCAGAAGCAGAGATGAGGAGGCCGGCCCCAGAGATGATCTTGCCTTTCCTAACTCAAGAACAGAAGTGCAATGTAGCCTGAATGGGCGTATGAATGGTCTAGAAACATTTCTCTCTCTCTTTTTTTTTTTGGAATGCAAGTTGAAAATGAAACAAGGAGAAGCAATTTCAGCTCTGAAAGCAAATGCACGTCATCTCAGTAGCCACGCTCTAGTCCATTCCCGGAAGGAAAATTTTTTTAAACAATGATTTTGGGTGAAGGGTTTAGGGTTTTGTGGATGATTTTTTTTTTTTTCCTTTCAAGTTTTGGGAGAAATGTTTGTTTAATAAATTCTGATGGCCATCTGTAAACTGTAAGTTGTGAAGGACTCCACTGCACTCCACTTCCTGCCAGTGAACATGTGGCTCTGAAAATACCAAGTATTGTTGTCATTTATAGAATTGAAGGCGACCGCCGGCCCCCAATTGCCCCGAGCGCTGCGCGTTCAGCCCGGCTCTGATTCCCCGTCGCCCTGCCGGAAACCGGAGGCCGGAAACCGGAAGTCAGCCACGTCAGAGCACGTGGGGAGACGTCACGATCTCTGGGAGAGTACCCGGATTGCCGCTCCCACCCTGCTGCAGCGAAAGGGACTTTTCTGAATTTCCCACTTTGGGGGAAGAAGGGAACCAACATTTATACCTGACCAGGTGGCTAAAGTGCTTTTTAATTTTTAATTAGAGCTGGCATTTGAGGTGCTGATCTGTGGTCAGCAGTTATTTCGTAACTCACGTTGTCTGACCAACTCAGAGTTTTGTCACTGAACAAGAAAAAAGAAATCTTAGAGAGGCTGTATTTTTCTGCTACAAATTGTTTTATATTTATAGCAAAACTAGACTTTCAGAGCCCTTGATTGTCTAGGGGAAATGAACTCCCAGAGAGGATATGGAGATTTGGGGTGGTTAGACTCAAAAAAAAAAAAAATAAAAATAAAAAAAATCATCACCACACGCCTTCACTCCAGAATGTTCTCAGTCAACTTGATTGATCAGGTTGAAGGAGAACCGTGGCCTTCCCTTAAGTTATTGCCCTACTGTATACATTAAACCAGGTCCCTTTTCAGTGAGCTAAAATGAAAGAACACATCAGAATTCCCATGTCTGTAAGCACAGATTTTCTTTTTCGTTGAAACTTTGAAGGTTATTATTGCAAACATTTTGAGTGCAGTGTTTTTAAAAGTCAGTTTTTTTCTTTTTTTTAAATCCCTTTTGGGAAGAAGTAGAATTTGCACATGTATTAAAATCGAGAAGTGAGCGTCATCTCTGTAACAAACTGGTTTATTTTTTTCCCCCTTTGCCCCATTCTGCCCCCTCCACGTCTCCTGCCAAGCATGTGTCACGTTTTCGTATTTATTTACTAGTGAAGAAGGCAGAACCGTCCTTCCTTATAATGCAGATGTCTCTGGTGAATGTAAGGGCTTTCTTGGTCGTTGGGTAAATCTACAGAGAGAGATGGTCAATGTATAAAGCGCTGCACGGTGTGAATGATTGTGTGAAGCTGTTCCCTAGTGTCTTCTCCAGCCCATTCCTTTGTTACCACTCGCCAGGCCAGAGTCTGCGAGCCCGTGTTTGGGTTAGAGCCAGAGAACGACAGCCACAGTAATACCTGAGCATAAGCGCTCGGCGTGAGATTCTGGTGAACTGATCTCATTTACTGATATTCCAAAGCAAAGCCAGGGTCCTTTTTAAACTACTAGTTTGAAAACCTGCTGAATGAAGAGTAATTGCCTGGTAGGTTGTGTGCTTGTGGCATTGTGTGCCCATCTGTTGTATGGGGGCGGGGGAGCGGGGACAAGGCACTGGAACCATCCTTTGACATCTTTATTTTTTCCTTACTGCCTTGGCTGTCCCCTCCCCCACGCCCTCTCACTCCTTAAAAGAAGCCACCTGTCCTTCCTGAAGGGTTGTGTTCTTTGTGACAGGTGTTGATCTGTGCAGACTGTGTCTTCTCTCGGCGAGCCACAGCGCCCCCTTGATTTCAGACATTTCTGAGTAGATTTCTCAGCCAATTCGAAAAGAACAGATTGCTTTTTCAGTGGCTTTATTCCTGTGGGTTCTATATTAAGGTTTTATTTGTCCCTTGAAAACCAGTTTTTTTTTTTTCGCCAGGCAGGGTCTTGCTCTGTTGCCTGGGCTAGAGTGCAGTGGTTTCATCAGAGCTCACAGCAACCTCAAACTCCTGGGCTCAAGCAATCCTGTCTCAGCCTCCCGAGTAGGTGGGACTACAGGCATGCTCCACCATGCCCGGCTAATTTTTCTACTTTTTGTAGAGACATGGTCTCGCTCTTGCTCAGGCTGGTCTTAAACTCCTCATCTTTAACAATCCTCCCACCTTGGCCTCCCAGAGTGCTAGGATGACAGGCATGA
>CM052454.1:3680440-3705940 GCA_028533085.1 Varecia variegata
TGAGGTCCAGCAAATAATGGAATTTTTAAAAATAAAGCTTACTGACATTGACTCAAAATAAAAATCCCAAATGAACCCAAAAGATAGTGAATTGGTAGTTAAAACTTTTTCCTCAAAAGAAAACTGTAGGTCCCAGTGGTTTTACTAGTAAGTGGTTTACTAGTAAGTTCTATCGAATGTCCAGAAATGGATTATTTTAATGTTAAATACTTCAGAAAATAGAAAAAAAGAATACTCTATAAACTCAATTCTATGAGATCAGTAAAACTATAAAAACAGACAAGGACAGTATAAGAAAGAAAAATTATGGCCCAATTCTACTCAGGAGTAGATGCCAAAGTCCGAGGCAAAACATTAGCAGAGTACAGGAGTATGTATTTTTTAAATGATCACTATTTAATGATCAAATTGGGTTTGTCCCAAGAATGTAAAGATGGCTCAACATTCACATATCTTTAAATGTATTTCAATTCACCACATCACCAGATTAAGTAGAAAAAATATATGCTTACCTCAAGAGATGAAAAAAGTGTTTCATGAAATTCAACATTTTTATAATAAAAGCTCAGCAAATCAGAACTTCCTTGTCCTCATAAAGAGTAGCAAAACCTAGGAAGATTCAATATTGTAGAGCTGTCAATACTCCCTAAGCAGTTTACAGATTAAATGTGATTTGAGGGTGGGAGGGAGGGGAGGAATGAATCTTCTAGAGCTGCTTGTTGTTCGTCCTCAAGGAATTTGACAAACTGATTTTCATATTGAATAAAAGAGCAAAAGGCCAAGAACACTCCTTAGGAAAAACAAAATGGGGAGAGACTTGTCCTACCATGTATCAAGACATATAATCAAGTTACAGCAATTAATGTGCTACTTGGTCCTTGGTTATTAGGCAAATTGACCAATGGAACAGAACATGAGGACCAATGGACATGAGCACCAAGAAATTGTATGTGAGTGTTCACTTTAGCATTATTTGTCAAAGAAAAAAAAGTGAAAACTATACCCGACATAAATTGTCAAACTGCACCTGTTGAATAAAAACATCAAATTACATAAGACTATATATAGTACGATACTGTTTTTTATGAAGCTCACAAACAAAAGTAAACAATATATGGTTTACGGACGTGTAAAAATAAAAGAAAAAAAGCAAAGAAATGATAGATTCAAGACAGGGTCCTTCTAAAGAAAAGGGTAGACTGGGTGAGACTGGAATTGAGAAGGAACACAAAGGTAGGGCTGATACTACCAGAAATGTTCTAGTTCTTCATTAGTGGGTACACAGGTGTGTTACTATTATGCTTCATAACTTCTATGTTTATGTATCAAATATTAAATATAGAAACATAGTGACCAGAAATACTTTCACACTGCTAAAAGAGACTATGATAAAGGAAATCATCTTTCCCTAAATGTATATATGCTATATTACCTTGTGAAAGCAGAGGTATAAGCTAGCATAAGTGCAATAGTTTTGAGTTTTTTAGTCACAAAGAGTACTGGTGTACCACTACTTAGTTGTGGATCTTGACAAGTTAATTAATGTCTTTGAGCCTATTTTGTTAACTATAAAATGCAGAATTACCGTAAAGGCCAAAAATGTTATCATAAAGTGACTGCTACATATGATATTTAAAAAAATGGTAGTTAATACTCCCCAAGACTATTACTCAAATTTAAGAAACCCCTTATACCCTAGTACGTTTGTTCAGGCAGACTGAATTTAGCCTCAACCACTAAGATAATGGAAGAGTGACTTGTTAAAAACAACCAAAAAACACACCAGAATTTTTGCATTCTAGTAAGGTTGCACCTCAAAGAGGCCATACACCTCTTTCACTGACCTTACGAGTGCTCAGGATTATTTTTAGAAATCTTTCATTGGAACTGTTTACTTCTGAAAACATTTTTATCAGTAATGGAAAACCTTAATTCTTTGAGAGTAGATTTCACCTGTGAAAATAGCCATAAAATATTTTGAGTCAAGTCTGATGAATAAAGTGCACTGGTCCATAATTAAGATTCTGGTCCAAAAATATTTTCTTTTTGTAAAGACAGAGTCTATCTTGCCCAGGCTGGTCTCGAACTCCTGGGCATAAGCAATCCTCCCATGTCAGCTTCTAAAGTGCTGGAATTACAGGCGTAAAGCCACTGTCCCAGCCAGATTCTGGTCAAAATTAACATATGACTATACTGAGGCTAATACATTTGAGTGACTTACAAATGAACTCTTCAGGCTATTTTCAAAGATGAGTTTCAGAAAAGTTTTTGGCAATGGCAACACTGCTTTAAAAAGAGCTACCAATTCATGAACATTACTACTTGGAAGGACAACAGTTATCTTAATGCAAAGTCTCATTTTTATATAGTACAAGTCTGAAATTACTATAAAAGGCAACTGCTTAAGATTAGTGAAACTACTTTATATCAATTGCCTTTAACCTTTAATTTTTGTAAGGGTAACAAAGAACTTTCTATTTTCAGATAAAGATTCTTTATATAAGAAAAAATATTATAGCCAACCTACTAAATCAATTTTGTATTTGAGGGATAGAGAATCAACAATTACACAGTTTTAACATAATTCTCTAGCAATCAAATAATGAGAAGCAAAGTTACAAAGACCATATAGAAAGAAGTTCTTTTCAACAGATATCTGCAATTTATTTTGAATTAATAAATAGCACTGATGTGACCCCAACTTTTTGATATCAGCACTTGGTAGCATATATAATTTACTTATTATTCTGATTTGCTGGAGTGTTATAACACAAATTTATAAATGGTTTTAAGAAAATATTATAGAGAAGTTTTATTGCCACTTGTAATTTCATAAGGGGAAAGAGACATAGCCAATGACATCCCAATAATAATTTCTTTACAAGTCTGATATGAGAAACCACAGATACATTCTTAACTGATAAAACATGAATTAGATTTTAAACGCATTCTCCCTTTATCATACAAGACAGAGAAAAAAACAGCAAAGAAAATTCTCAAGTTTACTGTTTTCAAGAATAGTTTATGCAATTTCAATAACCCCTTATCTAGACATTTAATAGCATTATAAATTCAAAGTTCATTTTGGAATTAAGAGAATGAATAATATTCCTTAAAGGGAGTACAAAGTTTATTCATATATTTTAGAAATAATCAGTTACATGATATAATGAAATTAGTCAAAAACAAAATCAACTAATTTGCTTTTAAAGTGGCAGTGCAATATATTTAATAGTAAAGCAGTGGCTTTAATGACTAAATGAGAATCACACGAAAGCACCTAGAAATATTCCTTGAAGAAATATGCACATTTTCCCTGTTTCTCTTTTCTATTTAAAATTTCAATACTTTAGTCTATTTTATATCACTTTTTGGTAGGTGCTGTTAACATGTGAGGTTAAAGTGATAGGCCTCACAGTACAGTAGCCATCTTCTTTGAAGAGTTGAATATTTCATCTCTTCACCTATGAATATAATCATTTCTCAATTTCATGATTCCTTCAGCCTGACTCTCATTTTGTATCTCAAAGAATGTGCTTCTGTCCAATAAGGAGACTGTGCGTACTGATTACGCTATTTATCTTTTCACACTATTGTCGGGTCCTTCAA
Source organism: Varecia variegata (assembly GCA_028533085.1). NCBI lineage: Eukaryota > Metazoa > Chordata > Mammalia > Primates > Lemuridae > Varecia > Varecia variegata. The sequence goes on from CM052454.1 coordinate 3,684,050, forward strand.
GGCAACGCTTCTGACTGGCCACACACAATGCAGCAGCCAGCCACATGTTCCCTTCACTTCACTTCACTGTCCTTATGAGTATTTCGTATTTTATGGGTGGCTAGGGTTCCAACTCGGTATGTTAGAGGACCACTGCATTATAAAAACCAGTAATGAAAATGTAATACTTATGCCCCCAAACTCTATACACATAACAAAGGCAGAAATAGGTTAAAGAAAAAAAACATTTTAAATAATCTTAGGAAATAATAAGATCCTTCCCCCCTGAAAATAAATACAACAAACATACTAGTAACCATAGCTAAACAAGCATTATAATACAAAAACTCCATGAGACACGAGGAAACCGGACAGCTGCAGCCAGGTTTTGAGACTTGTAGCAAATCCTCTAAGTGCTACAGAGTTAAATGCTTTTGGAACTGACTGAAATACGGTTGTTGCACAAGAGAACACTGGTCCAGATCCAGCAATGATTTATGAACTTGTCCACAAGTGACAGCAGAAAAAATACTAACAGCGTAATTTGGGAACATTTAAATCTGCTTCACGAAAGACGTTTATCTGCCAGCCTGACCCCTCTTAAAATTTTTTCTTTTTCTGGTTTGATATACCCCATACATACTGGCTTTTGTAATGTGGCTTTCCCACCCTACTATACTGGCATGTCCAGGATCCCATTTAATGAGACCGTACAAGCTATTAATTCGTCAATGAACTTCTGGGCTGGATGGATGGGGGAGTGTTTTTCACTGCCCCTGCTTCCTATGAAACATAACTGACCAGCAGTGAACTACAATACATTCTAAGGCATAACTAAATGAAAATGTAGGAAGGCCTGGAAGAGCAGTACCAAACTACACTGCAAATACAAAATAGGATATTTTACTGTTCTTAATAAATATTTATAAAAATATATACATTTAATGAATAGGCCATTTTATAATGCTGGTTAAAACCATGAAAAGCTGTTAAATCAGTAAGCACATCAATATCCTGGCTTCAAATTAATATACAGAAATATTTTCAATTAAATTTCAATAAATATACTGGAGGGGATTAAATATGAGAAAACCAGTAGTTTCAGTTTTTCTCTGTTTTTACCAATGTTTTATTGGTTAATGATGGGATTGAACTAGTCAATAAATGGCAGCCTATAAAGAGTTTCTGTAAAAATGTATTCAAATTCTGATAATAAATAAATCCAGATTCTGTACAGTGGAGAAAACCAGAATGGTGGCAAGTAACAGAAAAAAAAAAAAGATAATAAATCCTGGGTTCAAAATCAAATGATTAAAGAAGAGAGTTCAAGGTTTTTTCAGATTCCCCATACTAAAGAGTCATATTCTGTATCAATCCTTTGCACTAGAGTAATAACAAATCTAAAACTTTCTCTAATATAGCATTTCCTCTGGTTCACGTTTTGCTTATTATGAAACACTTTTTGCATGAGATGAAAAAATGAAACTATAAACTCTTTTGGATGGTCTTTTGGTGCCCTGGCAATTCCAACTGAAATTAAAGAATTCTTATAGCACTCCTGTAAGCTAAAAATGCAGCCAAGTGGCACTCAAAAAGACGACACATTTTTCTACTTCTGTAAATATCCAAGAAATTGAAAAATCAACACATAGGAAAAAAGCAAGGCATAAATTCATCAGCACCACGTAGAAATGATCTTCAAAAGGAGCAGGTCTCTCATATGTCCTTGTGTTGATGAATAGGTTCTAATCTCCCCTCTAGGAAAACATCCACTGCCTGAGGTTAATATCTTTAGGCAAAAGAAAAGGTAAAACTCAACAAATTTTTTTTTAATTTGGATGAATCAAAATATAAAGATTTCAAGGTTTTGATACTACTTTAAGCATCTTTTTGGAGCAGGTTTGCTTTTAACTTCGACTGTCTTCCTTCCCTACTCCATTATTTGCTACAGCAGGAATTATCAAATTTAACTTTATTACTAATGATTCTTCAGCTACCATTCCAAAAGTTGTACTTAGCCACAATACAACAGTTAACACTTAACTTAGACTCTAGCTGTAGTTAAACCTGCTCAAAGGTGGGCATCTCAAAATCTTGGTTTTCTTTCCTGCCTATCAGATATGACTACATTGATGGCGGCTGAAATTCAAATCACATACAGTCAACCACATTATTGGATCCACGGCCTACATCTCGAATTTGGCTAGTTAAACAGGCACACACAGCTACTCCTGCTCCAGCTCTGCAGTGAGACACAGATCCAACAAGCTCCCACCTGAAAAGACAGAGGAGACAGAAAATTATCTTAAAACAAAGCATGATTTACTTTACTCCCAATACCAACCAAAGACAAGAAACTCTCCATTGTGGGATTGGATTTGAAAGATGGCATGCTTCCAGAAGGAGATTAGATATCCCAAAGTTTTGTATTAACAACTACAACTAACAATAGTAGAATACTCTGAAGTAATCTACTGCGGTAAGATACCATGGAGCATAGAGAGAACGCGTCAATTACCTATTCAGCACGGGATCGAATGCTTCCACCGTGTTTAAGTACGCGTTGCCATTGTGACCGCCGACCGCAAAGATCTTGCCCATCACGGTTGCAATCCCCACACCGCCCCTGGGAGTGGTAAGCGCCGCCACGTAATCCCACTTGTTGCTTCGAGGGTCATACCGCTCAACTGAACTCAGAGGGGAATTATCATCAAAACCACCTGTATGAAGAAATATTTTAAAAATAGCATCACACTTCGTAGAAATTAACTACTAAATCTCAATTCAAAAGCTATTACAACCCAATCTTTTAAAACCACTTTAAAATGGCTTAGACAAAATTAGAAAAAAAAAAATTCAGCCCAACACTTATCTACCACCAATAACAACGATTATCAGAAATTACCTACAATTCAACTTAAGATAATGTTTAAGTGACATTTTAACGCAATACCAGGATTAAAAAATCTTAAAGTGGGAAAAACTGGAGTCCCTCTATCTAAGCAGATAACTTAGGGGAAAAAAAAAAGCACATATATTCATATGATTTGTCTTTAGCCTCCTACAGTCAAGCAGAACAGTACTGAAATTCCTTCTCTGTGTATTATATTTTGTTTGTTTCTGAGACAGTATCTCACTCCATTGCTCAAGCTCGAGTGCAGTGGTGTCATCATAGCTCACTATAGCCTCCAGCTCCAGGACTCAAGCAATCCTCCTGCCTCAGCCTCCCAAATAGCTGGGACTACAGGTGCATGGCACCATGCCTGGCTAATTTTTTATTTTTTGTAGAGACTAGAGTCTCACTGTGTTGCCCAGGCTAGTCTCAAACTCCTAGCCTCAAGCAATCCTCCAGCCTCAGCTTCCCAAAATGCTAGGATTACAGGCATGAGCCACCATACCCAGCCTGTATTTTTAAACAATAAGAAGGCTTGAGAAGGGAATAAACTACACTAAGTCATATATTTAATCTAGATATAAGTTAACTGTTTCCCTTAATACTATAAATGCCGTTATAATTAGAGATGGTGGACTATGATTGAATTCTCACCAATTTTTGCCAAAACTACATCTTGCAGCTACATGTTCTAGATGATGACAATCCTTTCTATAGATCATTCTAACAAGGTACTTAACATATTCCTGAGGGTTAAATATAGAGACTGTTATTTTAACAGTGTTCTTTCCTTTAAAAAATACATGTATCTCTTTATAGGCTCCAAGTTTAAATGAATAATAGCTCTCTTTGGTGACTCAGCCTACTTTACTGAGAACAGAAAGTGTTGATATTATAATCAGTCTATTTAAAAACAAGGTCAGTTAAAAAAAATCAAGTTCTCTAATGGGTTTAATTTTATTAAATCAACTTAATTAAAATAAAATTCACCAATTTTATGTGTATACTTCCATGTATACAGTAGTGTCATCACCACAACCAAGACAGAAAACTTTTTTCATTATAATTAAGGGTTTGGTTTTAATTATTGCTCATGCTAATGTAGGGGATTAAGCTTTTAATAGTTGTATTTTCCATAGCCTTCTTTTTCACTGGTTACCTATCATTTCCCTAGACCATACATATAAATTTATAATAAAAAACTCAAAGCAGAGGAACAGAAAAAGCAAAATGCAATTAAGTTGTCAGATATACCCATACTCTCAATGTTTACTTATTCAAGTTAGTTATACTTGTTTTAAGTAGGACCTGAATGACCACGAAGGGTTCCCCCCTTTTTACTTTAATAGATTTAGGGGGTACAAGTTGAATTCCGTTACATGTATACACTGTATAATGGTGATGTCTGGGCTTTTAATGTACCCATCACTGGAACAGTGTCCATTGTACCCAATAGGCACAATTTTTCACTCCTCACCTCCTGCCACCCTCCCTGCTTTTGAGTCTCCAGTGTCCATTATACCACTCTGTGTGTCCTTGTGCAGCCATAGTTTAGGTCCCACTTATAAATGAGAACATGTGGCATTTCTTTTTCTGTTCCCAAGGGAGTTTTTAAAAAAATGTCCAACCTCAGTTATTCTTATTTTTACTATGTCTGTTCCAACTGTGAGGTCTAGAAGATTTGATAAGTAACAGCAACCACGATACTCCTGTTGACATATTAACATCGTCAATGTCTACGGCAGATAGAGGCTGTGAGAGGCAGCAAGAGTGTACCGTAAGAACTTTGGATTCACACATACCCAAGTTCAAATTCCAGCTTTGTCACCTGTTTCGGCATGTGACTATGAGTAAATTATTCACTCAGAGCTGCTATGATGATCAGGTGAGATCTAGAGTTAAATTATGTTATTTTCTTTCTTCTTCAAAACACACGAGCATCGACAGATTCAGTATTACTTCTACTACTTGCAGATATTAAAACACTAACAATATCCCACTCTCTTATCAAGAACTGTAAGTTCTATAACACAATTAACATCACCATGTATAAGTAAATGTGACATATGCCAGTAACAACCTCTCTGAACCCATCTGCTGCTCTGTAGAGGAAGGTAGTACTCGTCACGATACAGCTACTCATTTACTGGGGAACTACAAAGTGCCAGACACTGAGATGCTTGACATATATTATCTCTAATTCTTAAAACAATTCTCAAAGGCGTTATTATTCCCATTTCATGATCATTTAAAGCCTTGCTACTGGAAGTGTGTTGTGTGGACCTGAAACAGCATCCTTATCATCACCTGAGAACCATGTGAAACAAAAACTCCAGGCCCCTCATTTGCAATATATTAATAACATCTCCAGATTATTCACAGGCACATTGAAGTTTGAGAAAGCACTTACCTAATATTCCTTCCAACTCTGCAATTAAGTAAATCAAAAAGCAATATAAAGATTGACATAGTCACAGCTCCCTGGTGGTCTACTGGCTAGGATTTGGCGCTTTCAAGATTGACATAGTCTTTACTCATATGATGTCCCTACTGGCTTAAAGTATTCATTTCTCTTGAAATGAAGTTGAGAAAAAGAAGTCTTAGACCTTTTAAGATTTTATTTAGCAAAGCACATTCAATTTGTGTCCTTACATTTAAAAACATACACCTTATTTAAATGTAATCCCTACTTTAAATATATTTGCTACTCCTATAAAAATGAGGTAGAAATTTTAAACATGAAAAATGAAGATTTATACAAAAAAGCATGAATGTGAACCCTTAATTCAAAAGCATCATACTGTACTCCATGAACATGTACAATTATGTGTCAGTTATACACAAAATTAAAAAAAAAATAAGTTCAAAAGTACATCTCGATTTCACTTAAGACCAAATGCAATACAATTTTTGTTACTATGTTGTTATATGACATCTGCCATTGCATATCCTGATAAACTAAACTGGAGAAATACCATCCACTCACCAACAACGTATAAGCAACCATGAAGCTCACTAACTCCATTGCCTGCTCTTCGTTGACCCATTTCTTTAACTTCTATCCACTTATCCAGATGTGGATCATACCTTTCCACGCTAGACAAAGAAGCCACTCCATCATTGCCACCTACTGCATAAACATGGTTCTAAATGAAGAGAGACAAAACACGTGACATTAGATTTTGAATTTATTTATGTATTGCCCTAATGGTAGACCAGAATGTATGAGAAAGCAGTATTTCATTAAATAATACGGTATATAATCAATATCTTCATACTGGTGATATGCATATATTGGACGTTTCCTTGGTTACAATGCAATGCAGTGCAATTCAATGGGCAAGTTGCCATGTAACTTACTAATAGAGCCACTGAGCCAACCCCTCCACGGGGAGTAATCATTGGTGCCACTGTACTCCACTGATCAGATTCTATGTCGTATCTCTCCACATCATTGAAGCAAGTATTGTCATCTAACCCTCCAATTGCATAAATTGGGCCCCCTAAGGAGGCCAAAGCAATTCCTCGCCTGCAAGGACAATTAAACAGACTTTAACATCTGGGTTTGTTTCTAGGAAAAGAAAACAAAAAAATTGTGCTGATGCAAGTCATTTATCATGTTAACTTTCAAATGGTATAGTTTGTTTCTATTACTTTTAGATTTATCAAAGCTTCTGAATAAATGGCTGCAGGGTTGCCAAGCTGTGCGACTCTACGTGAACAGTGCCCCCTGGAGTTGTACAGTGCACAGCCGACACAGGCTACCTTAAACTCAGATAAAACAATAGATTAAAATCCAATAAAATGGCAGAAAGAAGTCCCAAATATTCAATTAGTACAACACACAACTGCATAACAGAGAGGTTAATGAGGTGACAGAGATGGTTTGCTGTGGAGGTCAGACATCAGTCTCACTTCTGAATTCATGTAATTGCAGAGCTTGTTTTGTTGCAGGGTTTCATTATACCATACAAAAAATATTAATTTTTATATCACATTGCTTTATTTCTGAAGGGCATTTATTTCTCCTCTTTAAAAGGAAGAGACTTCTTAACCCATGTTAACAGCTAGTTAATTTAACGGTGATCAGAAAAAATTATCTCAATTTCTTAAAAAACACATTGCAGCAATCAAAAGTTGAACTATTATGAAACTATTGTTTGTTACTAACTTGGATACAAAGTAGTATACTTTTTTTTTTTTGAGACAGAGTCTCGTTGTTGCCTGGGCTAGAGTGCCGCGGCATCAGCCTAGCTCACAGCAACCTCAAACTCCTGGGCTCAAGCAATCCTCCTGCCTCAGTCTCCCAAGTAGCTGGGACTACGGGCATGCGCCACCATGCCTGGCTAATTTTTCTATTTTTTGTAGAGATGGGGTCTTGCTTTTGCTCAGGCTGGTCTCGAACTACTGGCCTCAAGCAATCCTCCTGCCTCAGCCTCCCAAAGTGCTAGGATTACAGGCGTGAGCCACTGTGCTCGGCCCCAGGGCCTATTTTCAAAGATTAAAGAAATTCAACTGCTATTTTGCTAGAGAAGTTTCATTCCATATTGGCTAAAAACCAACTTAATAGCAAGGATATAACAATTAAAAATGTGCTTTGGGATTTCTCCCTCATTTTAATCTGTGCATTAAAATTTAAACTATTTATAGTTACCACATAGTATATAATCAAGCCCTATTTAAAATGTCATTTGTAGGCTGTAGGAGGTAATGGTTTAAGAGTAGCTTTTTTTCCCTAAGATTTTTTTCTGATAAAGAAAAATAAGCTGAAAAAATCTCTTTCAAGCGTAACTCTCTTCACATTTCTATCTTTCATACTTGATGGGGTTTTTTTTCTTTCTAATCCTTCATATTTTAACACACAAAAAAATCTAGCTAAAAACATTTTGCTAAATTAATCAAGAATAGAAAGTTAGATGACAATGTATCCCTATGTGTAGTTCAGTTTAAAATTGCTCATTTTGATAACAAGTCTTTTTCTTCTGAGACAGCATCTTGCTCTGTTGCCTGGGCTAGCATGCAGTGGTGTCGTCATAGTTCACAGCAACCTCAAACTCCTGGGCTAAAGCGACCTGCCTCAGCCCCTCAAGTAGTTGGGACTACAGGTGCACGCCACCACGCCGGCTAATTTTTCTATTTTTTGTAGAGATGGAGTCTTGCTATGTTGCTTGAGCTGGTCTCAGACTCCTGGCTTCAAGCAATCCTCCTGCATCGGCCTCCCAAAGTGCTAGGATTACAGGTGTGAGCCACCTTGCCCAGCCACAAGTCATTTTTAACTCTTATAGAATATTGCTATAGCTTGCCAACCATATAAGCCACAGTGTCTGAAGTCAGGTTTTGTTTATTTCTTCTAATAAAACTGCAGGTGATGTATTTTTATCTTTGTTCTCTAAACAAAGCTACTCTTAAGCAGTTTATTCAATATTTACTCAGTCCTCTTCTCTCTTCCTCCCTTGTATTTTCATCCTAAAACAAAGAGGCAATATTATTCTAGTATCTAGTTTTGTATAAATTATTATGCTCAGTCTTTGAAATCCTCACCCCAGTTACTGAATTTTAAATTTGAAAAAGAAAAATAATAGGTAGCCTAATTTAACCTCCCATTCAGTGTAACATATATGTAGTTTTTCTGACATACACCATTCCAGGCCAGGCACAGTGGTTCATTTTAAAAATTTAGAGAGAGTCTGATCTTTTATTCTCATACCGCAACTGATGTTACACATCCTACTTCGAGACCACAGCTATAGATGTAGAGGATCAGGACAAAGAACAGTAGGACTATAAACTCCCTTCATCTAAATAAAGGCTTTACTTCTCTTAATGCAGGCAATTATATTATATTCGATTTTTTCCCTTCTTTTTAAGAGCTGAATTTCATAATGGTCAAGTACTTTTCTCCATATGAAACAATCACAAACCTGATTTCCCATCACGTACTGGTGTAATTGATTTTTTAAAATACCTAAAGCAGATTTTAACCTATAATTCTGGTTTTAATATTTTAGGTTTTGCTGAGAGTACATTTGGTCTACTCAGTCTTTTGAATCCTGATTTGTCACATGACGCATGATATTAGTTATCCTTCCAGCTTAGGAAAGCTGAAAATTTGATACTCAAGTCATTAATAAAAATGTTGGCTGGGCACAGTAGCTTACACCTGTGATCCTAGCACTTTGGGAGGTTGAAGCAGGAGGATCACTTGAAACCAGGAGTTCAAAGACCAACCTGGGCAATATATCAAGACCCCATCTCTACAAAACATTTTAAAAAATTGGCTGGGCATGATGGTGCATCCCTATAGTACCAGATACTTGAGAAGCCAATGCAGGAGCATTGCTTGAGCCTGCAGTGAACTATGATCATGCTACTGCACTCCAGGCCTGGGTGACAGAGCAACACCCTGTCTTTAAAAAAAAAAAAAAAAAAAATGTTGAACATGCTAGAGAACTGTTACTAAAAATTCTCTCCCCTTTAGATTGATCCATTTATCAACATATTTCAATTTATTATAGATGAGAATTTAAGATATTAATGCTCATGATAAAATCAATGAAGAATGACTGATATTTTCTTAGTATGATAACATATGCATGCCTTAGTCCTAAAGTCAATGTCTTATTTAATAGAGAAACACTAGAGATATTACCACTAAGATCAGGAACAAGACAAAAACACCTGTTATCTCTGCTACTATTCATCTGTATTAGATTATTAGCCAATACAATTAGACAAGAAAAATCAATTAGAGCATAAGACTGTGTGGGAAAATTGGCAAAAGTTGAATAAAGTCTACAGATTAATTAATGACATTGTACCAATGCTAATTTCAATAACTGTACTATGGCAACATTTATGGGAAGCTGGTTGAAGGGTAGACGACAAGGTTTCTTTACCTTGGCACTATTGGTATTTGGGGCTGGAAAATTCTTTGTTGTGGGGAGCTATCCTGTGCATTGTAGAATCTTTAGCAGCACCCCTGACTTCCAGCCAGCAGCAACTTACCCACCCACAAGCTGTTGACAACCAAAAATGTCTCCAGACATGGCCAACTATCCCACAGAGGGGGTAAAATCATCTTCAGTTGAGAACTACTGGTACACAGAACTCTACTAGTTTTGTACCTTCTCTGAAAAACCTAAAATTACTTCAAAACAGAAAGTTTTTTTAAAAAGTCAATGCTCAGGTGTAAGTGAAAACTGTGACTACCATCATGGTAATCTAAAAGATGACCAGACGTTTAATTTTTAAAAAAATATAAAAAGTTAAAACAAAGCATCACCTTGGGTATTTTAACAAAATGTGTTTGAGAAGCTATTTAAAGTTTCTAAAAACAGAAAAAATGAAAAAATAAGGCCTTTCAATTTTAGGAAACTTTATTTTCTACCATTAGTTCAAAAGAAATTTCCATGCTCATCTACCTCTTTGTGTTCATTGATGCCTTCATCATCCATTTATTAGTGAGAGGATCAAACATCTCCATGCTACCTAAATGTTCATTTCCATCATGTCCACCTACTGCATACACTTTACCTGTTAAATAGAGAAGTATTTTCATTTGATTCCAAACAAATTAGTGTTATTTATATATAAACAACTATGTAATTAAAATGTCACCATAAATTAATTTTCAACAACTCCTGTTCCATTCAACATTATGATCTATGTCATTTCAGTAGTTGAGTGAAAATCAATGTTAGCTTCCACTAAACATGCCGTTTTACATGAAGTTATTTAAGTGCTCAAACACTATCCCCCCTTAGGTTTCCCAACTTTTTATAACTTAGATGAAATCACTAATCATGTTTCAAAGAATGTTTAATAAAATCAAATAATGCTCATGTGGTATATAAAGAAAACATAAAACTGTTAATACGATCAAATTTTTTCTAAATGAAACAAAAATACACACAGAAAACCAGGAAAGATTACACACTATTTCTGGGTGTGTGGATTATAGATGATTTTTATTTTTTATTAGAATGTATTTTAGTAATACTATTGTTTTTAAAAAGGATATATACTTTTTTAAGAAAAAAAGTAATTTTTTTAAAGTTTTCTAATAATTTATCCATGGTTCTATATTAATTTTCAGTAAAAAAAAACTAATTTCAATAACAATTAGATGGGTACAGAAAAAGCTGACATATATATTTATGATTTGGGTTCAATAAACATTTTTCCTTAGTTTTTTTGTAAATATAACTCAGAATAATTTAACTCTTCATCTCCCCTTTCTCTGACACTCATCTCCGCATGATATACCTGCATGCAACAGATCGTACACCCAGCAGCTGTGAGCACAAAGCAAGTAATCACTACCCAAATATTTTACTGATATATTAAAATATTTTACAATTTAGCCATATTCTTTTCTTTGTTTTATTTCTTATTATCTATTTTTTTTTTTGCCCTATAGGTTGGAAACAATTTTTTTTATATAAAGAAAGAAGTTCTCAAAGTTCAGATATTTTAAAAAAGAGCATTGTGATAACACGATGTGATTTCAGACAACAGCAGACCTACCTTCCACAGAGATTACACCCACGTGTCGCCTTCGGCTATTCATTTCTGGTCCAAAGAACCAACTGTTTTTGTTGATAGAATAGCATTCGATACTGCGAAAGGGGTCACCAGAGCCACCTCGACCACCAACACAAAACAGCACACCTAAAGATAAAGCCAAAAAATAGAGATCAAAATCACAACTGCCAAAAATTGTTTTATAGTGTGGAAAAATACTTAGAAAGTCAAAACTCTGAGTAACAGCAAAAAAAAAAAAAAAAAAACCAGAAAGTTATTTGGATAGTATTCAATGTTGTCATGTTACTAGAAATCTAATCTAATTTTCTTCCTTCTCCTCTAATTTGAACGTCTCAACTAGAGTACATTAGCTATCTGTTTCCATTACAATGGTTTATACCCTCGCCTACTCTGTAAAATTGCTCTTGCTGAAGGCCATAACAAAACTAATCAACTCTTAAGTTAATTTATTACTGAACACAACTGCAACATTTGATGTGCTGATCATCCTGTTTTGGGAGAAATATCTTTCTTGATTTCTATAAAATCAAAGTCTCCCTTTGTCTCTAATCATTTCTTTCCTTCTTTGTTTTCCATGTTCCATCCTTAGTCCATTTCTCACATACTTTATGCTCACTCAGGAAAAATTCATCCTTTTGTTTTAGATTCCATCTGTATCATTATTGCCTTCCACTCTACATTTCTAAGTCACATTTCCACTTGATGACCTGGAAGCACCTGAAACCCAACATGTTCAAAAGGGATCACCCTCAACCACCTCCTCTTTCCCTGCGGTGCCCTACTCTCTCTATTCCCACTGCCACTGTCGGCTCAGGCCCTCATCACCTGCTACCCAACTACAGCAAAATCCTGCCCTCTCTTAGCACTCAGTAGTCTTTCTGGACTGTCAACAGAGCAAACTAACTAAAAGCCTCTTTCAATAGCTTTCCATTACCTACATCAACAGTTCTCAAAACTTTAGTGAACGCTACTGAATGGTACAATTAAAAATGGTTAAAATGACGAATTTTATGTTATATATACTTCACCACAATTTAAAAAAACAAACACTTTCACTTTAGTGTGATTCAGAATTACCTGGAGGGCATAAAACAGACTGCTGGCCTGACTCGCCGAGTTTCCGATTCAGTAGGTTTGGGGTAGGTCCAAGAATTTCTAACAAGTTCCCAAGTGAATGCCATGTTGCTGGTCAAGGGGCGACCACCTCCTTCACACTCTGAGAAGCACTGACCCCCTTACAAAGTAAACCCTTAGCGCAGCATAAAGGCCTTCCCAGGATTTAATCCAATCACCTTTCTCTCTCTCTCTTTTAAACTTCACGCTCCTGCCAACATGCATATAGTGCTCATCCCTGGTACTCCCACAGCACTTTTGGTAATTCACATTCACTTAACACACAGTATTAAAATGATCTATTATGCTGACATCTGTCTCCAGAATCTAAGCTAGGTTAAGACTGTGTATTAAGCATTTATGCACTAACAAGAACTAGTACAGTGCCCGGCATGTAGAAGGCATTCGAAAAATGTAAAATGAACTGAACGTCCCTTATCCTAACCGGTACCCTAAAGAACATCTACCTATTATTCAAAACTAAGGCCGAGGTCTACTTTCTTTATAAAACCTTTTCTGACTGTTCCAAGGTAAAAATAACCGCTGTTCGTGCATCCCAATATATCTTGGGATTATATAAATGCACCAGGAATACTTTAGAGTACTTATTTATTTAAATGTCTATTTCCCTAGACCAGACTACAAGTTCTCCCAAAATAAGGCCGGCTGTATTCTATCCATGTCTGCATTTCTCATGTCTAACCCAGAGCCCTCTACATGGTAGGCACTTATACATGTTTACTGAATGACTGCATAAAGGAATGACCAGAAACCACTTGTGCTATCTTTTCCAACTAATTCAGTATTCTTTATTATTATATATTTTTTTTTGAGACAGAGTCTCACTCTGTTGCCCGAGCTAGAGTGCCGTAGCATCAGCCTAGCTCATAGCAACCTCAAACTCCTGGGCTCGAGGGATCCTCTTGCCTCAGCCTCCCAAGTAGCTGAGACTATAGGCATGCACCACCACACCTGGCTAATTTTTACTATTTTTAGTTGAGACGGGGTCTCACTCTTGCTCAGACTGGTCTCGAACTCCTAAGCTCAAGCAATCCTTCTGCCTCCACCTCCCAGAGTGCTAGGATTATAGGCATGAGCCACCACACCTGGCCAAATCCAATATTCTAAGTCAGAGAAATTTAAAGTTGGAAGAAACTGTAAAGATCATTTAATCAAATTGTTTATTTCAGCTATATACATCTCCTAGGACCACCACATGGAAGAAAAAAAAAACTATAATAAAAAGATCAAGATGAAAATCTTTTCTCTTTCTCCGTGTAGCCTTGAGCACACAGAGACTAATTCCTAGTCTCCTATTCATAGAATGGAATAACACCATCTATCTCATAATGAGGGCCGAATCCTTCACTAAAACCTACTACACAAAGTCCTTGCAATCATGTAAAAGATCATGTATGCAAGTATCTAGTATATCTTGGCATGTAACCTAGGATGCTAAAGTGTTGTGTGAATTCAAATCGAATTTGAAGAATTTCATCAAAAACCTTGGCCTCCTAGAACAGACTTCACAACTGTAAAAAAAAAAAACTATGCCCCTAAAAAGATTTAATTCTTTACATCAATCTATAAAAAGGGACAATAAATAACAGTCCTTTTCATGTAAAACTATTTAGAACTCTTCTTCATAAGCAGGTATATAACTTTCAGCCTTTCTTTATACTACCTAGATAAAATCCCATTCTATTCATAATCAAGTATTGCCTTTTGTTGTTGTTTTTAGGCTATTTCACAGATCTCATTTAGTAACTGCATATTGAGTAGCAGCAATTATTGAGGAAGTTTCTATTCAGAGTTCCTCTTCCTATATTTCTGGACCTCACTTATTATATTCTCTCATCCTTCAAATATGTAACTCTTTATAAACGTTAAAAAAGTAAGTGAACATGAATCGTTTTCTTGGGAAAATATAAAGTCTAAAAATTGTGGTAAATGAAGGTGAAACTGCATATCTCCTAAAATATAAGAGCTTTAGATTCTAAGAGTTTAATAAGGTCCAATATACAACTAACATAACTGTTAGATATTTTAGTGCCTTTCTTTTGATTTGGCAAAATGCAAAAACAAATATTCAAACATGTATTTCTAGCTTCAGACTTGGCACTAGAGATACAAACCTAAATAAAATACTTAACTGTCTTTGAAGCACTTAAGACATGTCAAAGGAATAAATTACAACACAACATAGTAAAACAAGTTCAAACAAAGGGCTCTAAAAACAAAAATAATGGGAGCTGATTCTGCCTAGAAGAATCAGGGAAGACCTCAAAGGAAGAGATATTTCAGCAGGCTCTTCAAGTATACAGGACTTGCTACGGCTTTTTAAAAAACTGGCTTATCAGTAAAACTATCTCCATCTTGTACAATAGGAATTATGAACATACTTATAAAATCATACTTGCCAATTATTACTTTAAGGCAATCAGACACTAATTATCTAACAATTAAGTATGAACACATATAAACACCCTCAAATACAACAAAGATCATTCTAGGAGAGTTGACAAAATGAGTAATTACCAGCAGTATGCTTTCTTGGGGTAGTCCGAACAGAGTATTCAAAGTCAGGTACTGCTCTGCTACTCAAATGAAGGTGGTAATTTCTTGCTTCATCCAGTAAATCTCTACATTTTAGATTTTGCTTGACAATCTGTTCTTTTGCCACGACACCCATGAGAAAATCAACTGGCAACAATGGCAGACGAACCTAAAACCATGAATAGTTGCAATATAAAATATAAGTGGTAATGGGATAGTTCCTTCTTCACTTTCACTGTAGTATGTTCTCTTTTTAAAACTTAGTTACTTCATTTGTAAAGCCTTTTTAACATGTTAATAAAATTCAATGTGTCAAATTCTAAAGCAATTTCCAATACTGGTCTGCACTAGTGAAACCAGACTATGTTAAGTATATCCACTCTCTTGAAATATGGATTTAAATAGGCTAAATAAAATAATTCAATTGTCTTCAAATTGCTTATTTACAAAAATGGTACTGACATAATAACAAGGCCTCTGTGTTGCTAAAGGAACGCATGATCGAAACCAAATTGCTATGCTTTCTTCTTTTGCCTTTTTAAGCTAAGACTGAACATAAGGAAATGTGATTTCTTACTTAAAAACATGAACATTCATATCTGAAACAAGTAACTGTTGTTTTCTTCAAATCAATGATCTTGGAAGGTCATATACTAACTCAGGGCATCCTCTTTCAGTAGAGGCATTCACCATTCCTCTCTTAAAGATGCACTGATTTTCTAGTCGACTAAAGGGATAATCAAACCAGGTAATGCCATTTTGAATTAAAAGCACACACATAGGGAGTGGAGACCGATCTCTCTACCCCACTACAAGACCCCATGCAGTGGTTCACATACCTATTGCCATGGCCTCCCTCAAATAACATCTGCCTTACCATCTTAAAAAGAAAAAAGCACATACACACGAACAAGATATAGCTGCAAAGTAATGAAATTTGTTTGCTTTTGTTGACAAATTTATTTTCAAAATAATTTTTTTTTTTTCTGAGACAGAGTCTTGCTCTGTAGCCTAGGCTGGAGTGCAGTGGTGAGATCACAGCTTCCTGCAGCCTCAATCTATCTAGTGGACTTCAGCGACAGTCCTGTCTCAGCCTCTAGAGTAGGTGGGATTACAGGCAAAAGTCACCACAAGCGTGACTCAAAATAATTCTAACAGAGAAGACTTAAAGGTGTTCTGAACTTTGATAATCATATGAATATATATATTACATATTGCTATATGTAATTTAAAAGTCAGTCTCATTATAATCACATTTCAAATAGGTTTACTTCATCTGCCTATAAATATCTAAAGTGAGAACACTGGTAATTCTAAGCAATTTCATTGTTCTTGATATTTGTTAAAATTTTTGATAATGGTATTGAGAAATTTTGTACTTTTTAAAATTAGCATAATTATCACCAGGAGCTTTTCTCAAGCACAAAGTTTTAACAAGGCATTTACTTTTGAAAAAATTAAGCAAATAAGAACACTCCTCTTTTAAGAAGCATCATTTTATTTCTCGGGAATAAATGAAAAAAGGAAGAAAGGGAGAAAAGAAGGGGGAGGGGGGGAAAGGGAGAGAAAAGAAAAGAAAAAAGAAAAGAAAAGAAAAGAAAAAAGAAAAGAAAAGAAAAGAAAAGAAAAGATACAGACCCCAAAGAGCCCATTTATTATCTCCCTATCACAGTAACCCTTGTTGACAGTAAAAAATAAATAAATAACAATATAATAATGAGACATTTTTGAGGTTAAAAAAAGTCAAACTGTGGTGAGGGAAGAAAATAGAAAGTGATGCCATATGGTTCTTTCCAGAATAAGCCTATATGCATTAGGAATAAGTGTACTTTCATTAGCAAAATAATTCATTAACATTTAGAAACATCATAAAACAATTATAAATTATATTAATTTAGAGCTATTTCCTTAGACTATTTTCTATTAGCATAAATAAAATATTCATTACTCTATCTCAAAGGAATATTTTAAATATCCAGGTTAAAAATCAGGGAATGGTGTTGCTAATTCAACTATGACAAATTTAGACTTATCCTTAAACAGTATAGCAATTAAATAGGAAATTGAGAGTTAAAGCCATTTCATTATCGTATCACACATCAATGATTTCCACGCTCCTTCAAATAATCTACACTTTTCATAACAAATGAAACATGCTGATTCGCTTCCTGTATCATTTCATTTCCATATACAGTCCTATTTCAGCTCCTACCTGTGCAAGTGTTTCATCCAACCATTTGGAATGATGCTGAGGATTGGCAAGAAGCCACTTGATGGCAGCACTGTAGACCTGCTTTTCATCCTCAATATTCAGATCACTGGAGGACAAAAGCTTGTGGAGGTGCTGGGGTGACACACTCACAAAGTCTTCACACTCCACTACTTCGGTGAAATGCTCACAGGCATACTGGTCTGCCATGTCCATCAAGTCTACTCGATTGTGACTTTCTGCAAAGGCTCTCACGGCCAGGCAATTGGAGGGATGAAAATGCAACTTCATGTATTCACAGCAAGCTCTAGCCACCAGTTCAACCTGCAGGATGCAGGCTGCGTATAAGAGAGGTTGGACGTTGTCCACAGTCAAAGTGAGCCGTGAAGAATAGACAAACTTTACCAAGTCTTCTATTGCATCACCGTCAAAATCTCTGATCTCAATCAGCGTTTGCCTGGCTTCAGCCATTTCAGAGAGAAACATGGCTCTGAAGTAGGGAATAACACAAGCCAACACCAGCCTGTGACAAGAGATTAGCTTTGAGCCAACCTGTTCAAAACAAACCAACCGAGACAGACTCAGTTTAATGTCAAAATCAGCTTCAGATCAGCAAGGAGCATGTACTGTAGCAGGGACAAAAGTTCCAGACAAGTTTACAGTCTTTGTTTTAATAATGCAATCCTTTCGTCACTTACTTTCAATCTAGGCCAGTTTCTTAAAGTCAGGCAATTTTCTCCTTCCAAATTAGCCATTTATCATTTTTTTTTTTTTTTTTTTTTTTTTGAGACAGAGTCTCGCTTTGTTGCCCAGGCTAGAGTGAGTGCCGTGGCGTCAGCCTAGCTCACAGCAACCTCAAACTCCTGGGCTCAAGTGATCCTCCTGCCTCAGCCTCCCGAGTAGCTGGGACTACAGGCATACGCCACCATGCCCAGCTAATTTTTTCTATATTTTTAGTTGGCCAGATAATTTCTTTCTATTTTTAGTAGAGACGGGGTCTCGCTCTTGCTCAGGCTGGTCTCGAACTCCTGACCTTGAGCGATCCACCCGCCTGGGCCTCCCAGAGTGCTAGGATTACAGGCGTGAGCCACGCGCCCGGCCGCCATTTATCTTTTATACACATATCTATAACATATATACAACAAACTATGATTTTCTATATTATCTCATATTTCAGGAGCATTCTGTGAATTAATGAGAATAGCAAACATCATTTAGCACTTATTATATGCCAGACACTATTCTAAGTGTTTTTCATATACTAACTGACTTAATTGTCCCAACACCCCGATGAGGAGGTACTATTATTATTCACAACTTATCAATCAGAAAACTGAAACACAGAATACATCAATCAATATTTAGGGCCGGGCGCAGTGGCTCACACCTGTAATCCTAGCACTCTGGGAGGCCGAGGCGGGAGGATAGCTCAAGGTCAGGAGTTCAAGACCAGCCTGAGCAAGAGCAAGACCCCGTCTCTACTAAAAATAGAAAGAAATTATTTGGACAGCTAAAAATATATATATATATAGAAAAAATAAGCCGGGCATGGTGGCGCATGCCTGTAGTCCCAGCTACTCGGGAGGCTGAGGCAGTAGGATTGCTTGAGCCCAGGAGAGTTTGAGGTTGTTGTGAGCTAGGCTGACGCCTTGGCACTCTAGCCTGGGCAACAGAGTGAGACTCTGTCTCAAAAAAAAAAAAAAAAAAAAAAAAGAAGTTGTGTGAGCAGGAACAGAAAGCAAAATCTAAGAACTAAGAAGTGGCAAATCTCATGTGGAAAATCCTGCATAGATATATATGAATCACCAAAAAAAAATCTAATATTACACTGAAAGAATAAGAAAGTACTTTAAATGTATAATGGAAAAGAATCAGCAGAACACAGCCTCTTCCACACTGCTTTACCACTCTTCCAATTTTATTCAAACTGCTTTTTTTTTTTTTTTTTAAGCAGAGCAACATGATCCTATAGACCACGGACTTAGAGTTCACTAAAGACTTTTTCATCCAAGTCTAGATTTCACTATTAGGTGTAAACAATCTCACTTAATGGATAACCATGAAGTGGAGGTTAAATTACCAGAATAGGTACGTACAGTAAAACCCTAGTATAGCTGAGTAAATAAGTTTTCCTGACTTCTAACCTGTATCAGCAATAAGCAAATTCATCAAGATATTTAAATTTGTAAGTGAAAAGCCTACCTGGTCAATGGCAATTTATTATTAATAATTTCACTAATAACTTTATTGTTAGAGGGTTCTAGAACTCTCAGAAGTTAAATTAACTAAGAAATAATAAATATCAACATTAAATTAGTACAATAATTTTATCTTATGCTATCCTCTCTTCATTTACACCCTCCTTTATGTCCCTTCACTATCAATAAAAAAAAGAAACTAAAATCATTCTGACCATAATATGTAAGTGTAGCACCAAAAATTTGCCTTTTATGGTTACAGGAATCCTCATTTTTCATAGTACACTTAAGAGGTTGAGAAAAGTAAGAAAAAACGCAGTCTCACCTTTAGTGTGACATCGCAGAGTTCTCCATTTTCATAAAATTGAAGAAGAGAACCATGAAAATCTCTCCAAGCTTCATTTGCTTCAAAAATGAAGGAGTCTTCTCCACCACCGTCACTAACTGAAGATCTGTTCTTTATTTGCTGGTGCTGTTGTCTTTTCCCCTTTGTGAAGTGATTTCTAGCTTGTTTTCCATTCACAGAGTCTGAAGCCATTTGCAAAACTCTTCTTTTAATACATCACTCTTCTCAAACATCCCATTTATCGTTTTTTAAAGGGTGGGGAAAAGGCACAAGGTAGATGTAGCCACTAAACTTCAGACATTTTCCAAAACCCACTCAAGGGCCATTGTACAGTTTGCTGTGATTGAAAAGTCAACAATAAAACAGAGACAAACCAAAAGAAAAAAACTGTCGTTAGCAATTATAATTTGCTAATACTATAGATGTAAAATAACTATGTCAATCATTATTTTAAAAAGTACAAATAACTTTGTTTTTATGATGTCACATAATTCAGCTAATTATGTTATATCAGAAAAGAACTCCTTTAAAATTCTAGTAAGACAATTCAATAGCACATGACTTTTGAGATGTGAAAAATGCACTATCTTCAAAAAGAGGAGCTATGAGTTAAAAATTTTAACCTTAGAGACTTTATTCAGTGATGCAAAGCAAAAACAGAAGGTTATTTTGATTGAATTAGGTTCATCCTAGATTCTCAACCCAGATCATGGCTCCACCATTTACCAACTATATGACCTTGGGCAAATGACAACCTGCTTAAACCTTAGTTATCTCTTCCGTGAAATGGAGATACCACTTACAGGAATATTTTGAGAATAAGAGATATTGTATGGCCAGGCATAGGAACTGGTGCATTGTTATAAAGAGCTTATTACATTTTCACTTAGAATTTATTAGTATTTACATATAAAATCAAACTGACATCATCAAAGCATATTTGATAAATATCCACACCATCAATAGTTCTACAATTCTACTTTGGTAAGAGGAACAAAGGGTTTTAAGTTAAAACACATATTTTTCCACTTACGGGCTGTGTGATTTTTATGAAGGCTTACTAATGCTCAGTTTCTTCATCTATAAACAGGGATACCTATCACCTTATAACACTTGCCCGAGAATTACATCAAATACAGTAATGGGTTTACAAGTGCTTAGGAAACTATGAACCATGTTGCAAATATTGGTATTATTAGAGAGTGGAAAGCTCTGCCTATTATGCAGTTTCAGAAAATAATAAACACCTTGACTTTAGCTGTATTAGGTTCTTTAATCGCATCATTTCCAGCTTTTGACAAGAACCAATATAGTCAATGTAAGATTATAGATTATAGTTATTAATATCTTTTTTAAGTTTCTGTGGAAGACACACACAACAGTGACCCCCAATGAATCATGTCTTCATATAATCCCCTTGTGTACAGGAAGAACCTGTGACTTGCTTCCAATCAACAGGATGTGGGAAGGTGAAGGGCTGTCACTTTCTTGATTGTATCATACTGTGTGAACAGACTGGAGTGAGGCTCCCCTGCAGGCCTTGAAAAGCAAACTACCAGGGAGAAAGCCCCACAGCAGGGAACTACAGGCAATCCCTAGGAACCGAGGGAGGCCGCCACCTAACAGTGAGCAGACAGTCAGACAGCTGGAAGGAAATGAATTCTGCCACTGACCTGAATGAGAGTGGAAGCAGGTTTTTCCATAGTTGAGCCTCCAACACAACCATGCAGCCTGACCAACTCCCTCACGGAAGCTTTGTGAGATCCCAAGCAGAAGACCCAACTAAGCTATGCCCAGACTCCTGACCCACAGAAACTATGAGATAATAAATGTTATTTTATGCTGCTAAATTTGTGGTAATTTGTTACATACATTAGAAAACAAATAAGACATCTTCTGTCAGGTTTAAAATTTTATCTGAGGAAAGCATCTGCAGATATTCTATCAGGCAACCACTGTAACATCTCTTTTAAGCTCACATTCCTGCTGCAAAACCAACAAAGAACAGATGGGACAAACAGAAAACAAACAGCATATACAGCTGCTGTTTCAA
>CM052454.1:3706440-3727165 GCA_028533085.1 Varecia variegata
CTGGGCACAGTGGCTCATGCCTGTAATTCTAACACTCTGGGAGGCCAAGGTAGAAGGATTGCTTGAGGCCAGAACTTAGAGACCAGCCCAGGCAAAAGAGTGAGACCCTGTCTCAAGTCTCAAAAAGAAAAAAAAAAATTTTTTTTTTAGAATGAATGAACAGGTTATGAACACTAGAGATTATTTTTCTACTACCTAAAACAATATATGCTTAAATTATTCTAACTAGAATAACACTGTGTACTCTAGATATACTCTTTCAATCACAATCACATATAAATATTTTAACAAATTTATTTCAAATTTTGAATCATTTTACTTCAAAGGTAGTCTTAAATTTTCCATTTTTAGTTTAAGTCAGAAAAAAGTAGGCTGTAATCATTATTTCCTTTTTTATTTACAAAAGCCAAGAGTAGAAATTTTAAATTTTGAATTAAACAGTTCAAAAGAAAATATATTACACCAATAATTAAAGGAGAATCTGCTGCTTTGATAAAGAGGATAATAGCTTCAATAGTTCCTACTCAGTCAAGGTATACACGACTTCCAACAATTTACTACTGTGACTTTTATGTTTTGTTTTGGTTTTTTTTTGGAGACAGAGTCTTGCTCTGTCACCTGGGCTAGAGTGCCCTGGCATCAGCCTAGCTCACAGCAACCTCAAACTCCTGGGCTCAAGGGATCCTCCTGCCTCCGCCTCCTGAGTAGCTGGGACTACAGGCATGCACCATTATGACCGGCTAATTTTTTTTATTTTTAGTAGAGATGGGTCTCGCTCTTGCTCAGGCTAATCTCGAACTCTTGACCTCAAGTGATCCTACCGCCTCGGCCTCCCAAAGTGCTAGGATTACAGGCATGAGCCACATTCCCCGGCCACTACCATGACTTTTAAAAAATGTTTTTCTTAGCATTAGCATGTAGCGTCATGTGCCACACAATGACATTTCGGTCAGTGACAGACTATACATATGACAGTGGTCTCATAAGATAATAACACCATATTTTTACCGTACCTTTTTTATGTTTACATACATTTAGATACACAAATACTTCTATGGTTTACAGTATTCAGTACAGAAACATGCAGTACAGGCACCCCAGAAGCTATAGGCTATACACCACAGCCTAGGTGTGTAGTAGGCTACACACCATTGTCAACTGAAGAATGACAAGGTTCATAAATTTGAAAAGGAGAAATTTATTTCTCATCAAGAGCTGCAGCCTACAGATGGCCATCTCAAAAGGTGAAAAATAGGACACACAAACTAGTGGTTAAGAGCAGAGACTCCAGCCTGAACAAGAGCAAGACCCTGTCTCCAGTAAGAGAAAAAATTAGCCGGGCATGATGGCGCCTGCCTGTAGTCCCAGCTACTAGGGAGGCTGAGGCAGGAGGATCATTTGAGCCCAGGAATTTGAGGTTGCAGTGAGCTATGATGATGCCACGGCACTCTAGCCAGAGCGACACAGTGAGACTCTGTCTCAAAAAGAAAAAAAAAAAAAAGCAGAGACTTTAAATCTAGACAGCTTGGGGATTCTATATTAGCTGTGTAGCTGTGGGCAAGTCACTTAAAATTACTCTGAGTCTGGGAGGCCGAGGCGGGCGGATCGTTTGAGCTCAGGAGTTCGAGACCAGCCTGAGCAAGAGCGAGACCCCGTCTCTACTAAAAGTAGAAAGAAATTAGCTGGACTACTAAAGATATATAGAAAAAATTAGCCGGGCATGGTGGCGCATGCCTGTAGTCCCAGCTACTCGGGAGGCTGAGGCAGGAGGATCGCTTGAGCCCAGGAGTTTGAGGTTGCTGTGAGCTAGGCTGACACAACGGCACTCACTCTAGCCCGGGCAACAAAGCAAGACTCTGTCTCAAAAAAAAAAAAAAAAAAAAAAATTACTCTGAGTCTCAGCTTTAAGATTGTTATGAAGGTTAAATGAAGTAATTTATATAAAGTATTTAGCTCTGTATCTAGTACACAGTAAGCATTCACTAAACAGATGTTACTACTCTTATAAATTATGTGATCCTGAGTCCTCGGTGTGGAACACAATCCTTTAATCAACGTATTTCTTTTTCCAGAAAAGAAATAAAATATCCTTTATAATGCTCCACATGAAGATGAAATTATCAGGAACCCACTACAGCAAAAGACAAAGACTGCCTTATATCATCCTGAGTCTTCCTTTTTTATTTTTTAAATGAGAACAGCTAGCATTCATTAGGCACTTACTATCTACTTACTGGTTGTATGACCTTGGTTAAGTTACATAACCTTTCATTAGCTTCAGTTTCTTCATCTCTAAACATGAGGAAAATAACAGTACCAACCTCACAGGATTGTTATAAGGCTTAAATGAGTTAATAAATTGGCCCACAGCTATATATATGTAATTGCTATCATGAGTTAAATACCTTACATGTATTCATTTCAATCCCTCAGAATAACTCCAAGAGGTATTATTCCTATTATTTACAGTTGTGGATAATAAGGCTCAGAGAAGTTAAGATACCTACTCGAGGTTTCCTAGCTATTAAGTGGTAACGTCTGGGATTCAATACAGGCTTGCCTGACTTCAAAGCCCAAGCTCTTATCTCTAGGCCAAAGATGGCACAAATGGTGCATCTCTGTATGGGGGTGCCTATGTATAAATTACTTAATGAGAACTAAAATAGTGGTATTAATAGTATTCTCCCCATACAGGAAATGTTTTGAGGATTTATTTTTTTAAAGTTCAGGAGTAGGAGAATACCCATAAAAATCACTGATCTTATTAAGATGATAGTACTCCCATAGGTAGAATTTTGGCTGAAATGATTCCCCTTTGTTTTCCATATCCAATTAATTTAATTCAAACTTTCATTATTAAAGAAAGTTAAGCAACCCTCTGCATTAAAATAACTAAAGATCCAGTATAGTGATTTATCTTTTATACATAAAGTACTCTGCAAACACTGGCATTCATCTCTAATTGATCTTTGAGATATATACATACCTCTCAGACTTTTACACAGTGCAAGCACATGTCTGCTACTTTATTCTATAAATTCTCTAGCATTGATTTAGAACCTTGACTTTTGAAAAGCATTCAGATTTCAAATGAAAATACTGATCAACATCAGAGGGGGGAAAAAAGATCTAAAGGAAAAAAACATTATTCAATGGACAGATTCATTCATTCGTAAGTCTGTACAGCATCACCTGATCTACTTTTACTCCCCTTGCTTTGTAACTGCTGCTGGTAAGTAACTGATCCAGAAACAGAAGCTGGCTTCACAGCACAAAGCCTTATAACCCAGCAACCTATCACTACACAAGGAAAACAGTGCAGTAACATATAGCTTGTTTTCATACTCTAAAAATGAACTCAGATCAGTTGAGCCCAGGCATTCATGACCAGCCTGGGTGATACATACAGCAAGACCCTGTCTCAACAAAAAGAAAAAGAATGAATGAACTCAGAAGTATATCCAATTCGGAAATTCCAAAAATGCAAGTAAGATTAATTTTCAATGTTATAAATTAAAATCACAAATTATAATCTAATCTACATATGCAAATTATAAATTCCTGGAAAACATATATATCCATGTTCTTTCCAAACCAACAATACTGAAAGTCAAAGTGATCATCAATTAGGATTTAATATAACTATGATATATAAGATATATTATACAACAGACACACTATATAAATATCATCTAGTTTGGAAGATAAAATAATTTCTTTTAGCATTTGGTGTTTTGTGAAGAAAAAAACAATGTCCAAATTTTAAAATAAAAGAGCCAAATTATCTTGTAGCATCTTAAATAATATTCTGACACGGTGGATTGTATGAGTGCCATTTTCTACCATCCATTCTATTGCCCATCAAGGCTGGGGGAAAGGGAGG
Organism: Varecia variegata; assembly: GCA_028533085.1. Lineage (NCBI taxonomy): Eukaryota > Metazoa > Chordata > Mammalia > Primates > Lemuridae > Varecia > Varecia variegata. The sequence continues at coordinate 3,710,324 of CM052454.1, forward strand.
AGTGGACAGTATCTGCCTAAGGATAATGGATCAATCAGTGTTGTCACATCCAGGCAGAAGCAGCAGCACTATTACTCATATGAAGTTAGTGTATCTTAAATAACAATTTCTCGTTCTGGAAGAAAAACAGGCATTCAGTGCTTCAAAACTCTTTCCTTTCCCCAAAAAGCTAATTTTAAAAATAATCTCTAAAATCTCTATTAAAGAAACCTGCCTAGATCATTGAAGCTAGTGGTTTTTTGAACTTTCAGGGGTCATGAGCCCCTTTTGAACATCTGTTGAAAGCTATGGGTCTTCTCCCCCGAAAAGTACAAATACACGGGTTTAGAAAACCATTAGGCACACTCACAGATGTAGGTTAAGAATCAGAGAGATGAAGTAGAAAATTTCCCAAGGTCCCTCCAACCCTCTCCCATAATCCTACCTCTGACTCACAAAAACCAACTGAATCATTCATAACCAAAAAATATACACCTGCACAGCCAACTCCTAAAAAAAAAAAGTTGACAGTATCTACATAAGCACTATTCACCAGAAAATAAATTGCACTGGCAGCATTTTAAAAAATGGCATGTGACTAGTGATATCAATGAATAGTATAGTGGATTACAGTTTGTAAAATGCTTTCACATACAATAAACATTCATCCTCACAACAATTCTGGGTAGAAGCATGTATTATTTTTATCCCTCTCCCACAGCTAAGGAAACAGAGGATCAGAAAATAACTTGCCACACTCACACAGCCTATGAGTGGAGAGCTGGGATTCTAATCCAGAATTGCATAGTTCCAAAAGCAAGCTCAGTTCATTACTATATTCTAATGCTTCCACAGAAGCCCCTCAGAACAGAGAAAACAGATCTTTTTAAAAAGCCCAATGGGTCACATTTTATTGTAGATATATCCTGACAACCATAAATAAAAATTAATGTATTTAAAATGTTTGCTTTCCTCTTGCTTCATTGGTTAACATAAAACACTTTTTTTCCCCCCAGAAGAGACATGGTCAAGCTAATGAGTATTAGGGCTGAAAAATTTGACATTCTGTTATTCTATGAAACATTTCTTCTCCCTCATCTATTTGGTTCTTAATATACAAAAATAAATGATTCTTTGTTGCAAATTCAACTATAAGAAACCAGAAGTTTAAACATCTAATTTTTAAAACACAAAAGCTATCTGAAATTTTTAAGATGTTTGAAATATTTCCTTTAGTCTTTTTTTAATGACAATATGCACTTCAAGTCTCTACAACTCTCAAAAGTTCTTGATAAAACAGAAAGGTCATTTGTCAAAACCCATAGACTGCACAACTCAAGAGTGAACCCTAAGGTAAACTATAGACTTTGGGCGATAATGATATGTCAATATACGTTCAACAATTGCAACAAATGTAACACCCTGGTGAGGGATTTTGATGGTGGGGAAACCTGAGTTTCTGCAGGGGCAGAGGGTAGTGGGAAATCTCTAAACCTTCCCTCAATTTTGCTGTGAACTTAAAACTGCTCTAAAAAATAAACCATTTTTTAAGTGGGTGGGATAAAAATTTATGTACCTCATTTTCTCCTTAATAAATGAGGAAACATTGTTTTTTTGTTTTTGAGACAGGGTCTTGCTCTGTCCCCTGGGCTAGAGTGCAGTGGGTCATCATAGCTCACTGTAACCTCAAACTCTTGGGTTCCAACAATCCTCCTGCCTCAGCTTCCCAAGTTAGCTGGGACTACAGGTGCAAACCACCACACTCCTCTAATTTTTCTATTTTTTTGTAGAGCCAGTGTCTTGATCTTAGTCAGGCCAGTCTCAAATTCCTGGCCTCAAGCAGTGGTTCCACCTCAGCCCTCCAAAGTGCTAGGATCACAGGTGAGAGCCATCTCGCCCAGTGAAAATACTGGTTTTAAAAAATTACTCTATGAATTGAGTTTCTTGTCAGGATGCAGAACTTGTAATTATTACAGAATATAGCATCTTAAAAAACAAATTATTACAGAATATAGCATCTTAAAAAACAGTAACAGAAGTCTAATCAAATGGTTAAAAAGTTAGCAGCTTTAAATACGAAAATGATGAAGCTAAGCACACATAGGTAGTTGAACAATAGTATCTTGGGACATTTTTTGTATGTCTGTCTATGCAATTTGGTGTCTTAAAAGCAATATATAGAATGACTAAAAGTTGGAAGTGGGTCAGTTTGACTGACAAACTGCCAGGAGGAAGGAGGAGGAAAAGCAGCAGCTAATGCTAGAGCCACCTCCAAGGAGCTTTCCAGGCGCTAGCAGGATTAGCAGCAGTCCTCTGCTTACCCAGGTGCACCTTTTGGCAGGGCCAGGACTCGAGGGAGGTGCAGGCAGAGGATTTCCTCATAGAGAGATAATGAAGAACACCCAGAGCCTAACAATCATCAATTTATACAGGAGAAAAACAATGCAAAGGAAAACACGTGCAGCCAGTACTCAAAACACTTGTGCCAATGCAGGTTCCAAGAACCCTTTCCCACAATATCCTCCCAAAGTGGCAACAGTAGCTTAGGGTAAAGAGTCAAAAATGGCGTTATGCAATTCAAACAGATTAAAAGGAATACTGAAAAAAAAAAAAAAGTTAAGTTTTCTACGAAAACTCACCCGATAAACACTGCCAAGAGGGAAGAATGTAAAAGCCAGAACGCCCAAACGCTAGCACGATGCAAGTCCGGTAAAGGACGAGGCGCGGGCTAGAAAATGCAAACTCTTCCCAAGCGTCCTCCCTGGAGAAACCAGCAAGCTAACTAAGCCCAGAACTTAATGGAAGGAGCAGGGAGCTGTCACCCGCGGCAGTAAAACAACTCCACCGTGCGGCTGCCTGTTTTGCAAGAGGCTGCAGTTTCTGGTGACACACCAGGAGGCACCCTTGGACACGGTCCGCAGCACCGCGCCAGAGAGGGTACCCCCAGCCCGGCCAGCACGCCCCGGGTAAGGGCAAGTCCCGGGCAGGCACCCAGCCCCCAGGAGGGCAAGTCCCGGACCAGTAGTGCTGCCCTCGCCCCGGGGCAGGCAGCGACCCGGGCGGGCAGGTCCCGGACAGGCAGGCGGGTAACCCCTGGGTGGGCTGCGAGTCCCCCCGAGGCGCGGCCGCAGATGGCCCCCTGGCCTCGGCCCCGCAGGCCGGGACCCCGGGGGCGTCCGGCCGCCCTCCCCGGCCCCGAACCCGCGCCAGCCGCACCGCGCCCGCTCCCTCCCCGGACCCTGCGAAGCACCTGCCTCCGTCTTCTCCGAGAGGCTGGGAGGGGGCACCGGGGAGCCGCTGGCGAGGCTGACGGAGCCCGAGGCCGGGGCTCCCCTCGGAAAACAGGACCCTGCGCCCACGGAGGCGACAGAAGCCGTGCCGGGGAGCGACGGCGGCGGGAGCCCCCGCCGTCCGGGCCCCAAACCCGCCCGGCTGCGGAGTTCGCGTGGCCGCACGAGGGCTCGAGGTTCCGCGCGCGCCGGGGGCGCCAGCTCGGGCGGCGCCGGCGGGAGCAGACGACACCGCACAAAGGAAGAGGGGCGTGAGGGCGGACGAGCGTCCGCTTACCTCGACACCCGTTCCTCCGCTCGCTGCTTCCCGAGGGCGCCAGGAACGCAGCCGCGCCGCCGGGCTCCCCGAAGCCCCGGCGCCTCCCCGCGGCCCCCGGCGGCGCCGCGCGAGCACCCGCGGACGCGCGCCGTCCTGCGCGGCCCCGCCGAGCCCCGGCCGGCCCCGGGCGTCCTCTCACCTCAGCGCCGCGCGCGGCGGCCGCGAGGAGGGCGGGGCGAGGGGCGCGCGCCGGCCCCGCGCACTGCACTCTGGGAAGTGTGGTTTTCGGGCCCTCCTCCCAGAGTCCCGCCCGCGTCCTCGCCACCGCGGCTCCCGCGCGGGCGGCGGGGTCTTGAGGGGTCTTCAGGGGTCTGGGCCGTGCTGCCCTGCCGGGTGAAGGCAGACGAGGGCCTAGTGGACGTCCTTGAAGGACATTTTTAAATAGGACACCACATAAATACCTCTGGACTTATCCATTACTTCACTTCCGCGGCGCCACAAAATTTAGTTTCTTTGTATGTCCACTAAGTCCCCTCCTGGGCTTGTGAGTGTTCCCAGGGTTTATGTCTTTAAAAAAAAAAAAAAGAGGGGAAAAGCTTGAATTTATTCCCATGTCACTTTCACCACATGCTCTACAAAGGGCATACAAAACAACTTGTGTTTATAACTACCTACTCACAGTTTATAAACCTAAGGAAGCTGCTAAAAGCCGTTGCAAATAAAAATGATGCTGGAATAAACCAACTTTTCTAGAATAGCAATAAAGTGGAATGTGGGAGGGGGGAGATCAAGAGGGAGCAAAGAAACAGCGTATGTAAAAACTCCAAAATGACTATTTGAATTTGAAATTTCACTGCTAGGAAAAAAAAAATCACTTTTTTTACGTAGAAATAGAAATAAATCATTCTTACTATTTCAAAATATTTTTCTTTAGAGCGTATTTCGCATGTTTAATGCAAATGCCGTTGGAAAAATAGAGCGAGATCAGTTTTAAAGAAATGTGCACTGAAGAAAAGTCATAAAATTTGTCTGGAACATGTCATTGCTGGAGCTCAGAAACTGATAACTTAAAATATGGTGGGTAGACGTCCTTCAGGGTCTCTCTGACCTTCCCCACTCCTATCTCTAAGTCCTCTGTCTCTCCCAAAGCACAGGGTGAAGTTGTTCTCTGAAGTTCCCTTATCCACCTAGAAACCAGACCTGCCAAAGAACACAATTGCCTTGCCTGATTTTTCATTAACTTAACTCGTACTGCGGGAAGAAAGACTGAAGTCTGCTAACACACCTGGACAAAGTTTTGTCACAAACCATCGTCTGCTGTGGGCCCAATATACTTTGTCCCAGGCCACTCTATGCTCTCCAAATCCATTCATTTTCCCCTAAAAATCATTTCCTAGCCCTTAAATTACCTCATTCCCCCCATCTCCCCTTCCACTGTGAAGGGAAATACAAACATCTGTACCCTATTGGGTAATCATTCTCCTGTGATTGGTGATTCCCTCGTGTTACGCACGTGAAAATAAATTGTGTATGTCTTTTCTCCTATTAATCTGCCATCTGTCAGTTGATTTTTCCAGCAAACCTTCATAGGGCACAGGGGAAGCTTTCCCTTTGCCTCTCCGTAATGCAATACATATTTAATAAGACCATATGCTAAGAGAAAATTCTTATAGTTTAAACTTTTTAATCAGGTGTGAAATATCTCCTAAAAATGCTTATAGAGCAGAATTACACTTTTTTCTCTGCTAATTGACGTACACAAAACAATAGACTACTTGTAGTTACTAACAAATCGAAGAAATATACACAATATTTCAATATTATTATCATTGATTCATTCAAGGATATTTGTTGAGCACCTACTATATACCAGACACTGAGCTATGAACTAGGAAATATACAACAACCTGCCTTCATGGAGATTTAACATCTAGTTAGGGAGTTTAGGAAGAACTAAACAGACAATGGGTAATGAAAAGGTATGCTTGGTGTGGCCAAGGTTGTGAGGAGAAGATACACCCAATCTAGAGCTTTTTATTGGGCTAGAGGAGTCAGGCAAAAATTCTAAAAATTAAATGAAATGTTCAAACCAAATAGCAATAAACTGGGGGAAAAGATCTTGCCCTTAAAAGTGGTATATCCGTAACAATACTCTCAAATAATTATTTTAAAAATATATACAGTCTCTTACACAACAAGACATATGTCAACTAAAATAAAAGAACACACATTCCCTGAATCTGACAGAGTATCTTCTTAGCTTTCACTCATTCCTTCTCAGCTCCATTTGAGGATAAACAAGACTAGCCCATAATACGTAAGGTTCTTAGAGACTCTTTCCCTTCCCTAACATGCCATAAATTAAAACTGGAAAAGATCTGATAGTATTTGGTTGGCTCATTGCCTGATTGTACGTTAGTCAGAATGAACTGCAATATTTTAACCTCATTCAACATTTGCATTTTAAGTCTATATCTCTAATCCTGGAATAAAAGGCTTTATAATCTCCAAAAGAATTTCAGATGTGGACTGCAGAGGAATCTGGAAAGATTAATGAAGAGGGCAATTTTATCTTCATTTGAAAGCTTACAGCCAGAGGGTAGGCCCTTAAAGACAGAACAGCTGAGAATCTTTGCTTATGAATTGTCCTTAAAAACCCTGAACACCACCAGCACGACCACCACCTCCCTGGCCAGGTCAGGGATACTGGCTTGCAGTTACATTTCATTCCCACCCCTCAACTCCTGTCTTGTCACCCTCCTCCGCAGCCAACTTTTACTCTGGTGTTTCAGTGTCTCTTAACAATCACTTCCCACCTTCTGCTCCAAGACACACTAGATGGCTACATTTTCTGGTCTTGGGCCAATGGCCCATCTTGTGCTATTTTAGTAAATGAATGACAGTTCTTCCATCCACTACTCATGTGATCAATCTGACCTTGATATCTGAAACCTTTGCTGATCTTTGTTTCACTCTCTTCTCTGAAATATTTGAAGTTTTCTGATTTTTCGCTGGGTTTTTGTACTTGCTGTTCCTTCTACCTCTTTGCCTGACTAACTCTTACTCACCATCCTGTATCCTCTGAGACACCATTTGAATCGGGAAGCCTTTCTTGGTTACAGAACCCCTCCGCAGTATCTAGGTTAATGCCTCCTATGTATGTTCACATTGCAACTTATTTTTGCCCCTAAGGATGCACTTAGTGAACATTTTCATTAGTTATATGTCTGTTTCATTCGTCTGAAATCTCCTTACATAGAAAATAAGAGCACAGTACTTGATACATAGGTGCTTAATAAATACTTGGGCTATAAATGAATGCATATCAACTTTGTGCAGTAAAGAAGGGTTCAGCAAATATTTTCTGTCAAGGGCCACATAGTAAATATTTTAGGGTTTTGGGCCACAAGGTCTCTGTTGCAACCACTCAACTCTGCTTCCTAAAGGACAATAGCCAGTTCTCACTGGTGGCCCCCGTATATCTATACAAGACATAATTTGAGTTAAAAATTTGAATGAACACAGTGGGGGGTGCAGTTCTGGACTAGAAGACATTACTGGAAGATATATTTACATAGTAGGCATGCTGCTATTTTTCCACTGACTATTTTGGGTAGTTTGGGGGTGAGTCTGTAGGTGGAGCTAAAACAGAAAGCATCCTTGGTATGGCCACTGCTAGTTCGGTTTTATGCACTAAATTCTTTTTTTTTTAATTACTAGTATTGATAAGTTTTAAAAACTTGTTATTAATCTCGGGTTTTTTTTTTCATCTTTGGCATTTCACTTTTGTTACTCTATCTTGCTCAAGTCAAATCCATTTCCTTTTCCCATGAACCTGACTGGGTAGGGTTGAGTTCTCAGCCTGTGTATGTTGGAAATGGCGTTCTCTCTGGAGCAATATGGGAAATGACAGAATGAGAGCAATTTTTACCTCCATCCTTACCATACTCATGAATTGTGAATTTAGTTTCCAGAAACACACATGTAGAGGAACTTTTTTCAAAAACTATTTTTGAAATATGTGCAATATACTTCTGAGCAAAATTGTATCCATATGTATGGTAGGAACTGGCACAGTGAAGCAAATGTAATTGCATTTCAATTCTGATATGTATTCCAAATGTATGATCTCTCTGAAAAAGTACTTCTTTCATTAAACTGTAGCTCTATATTACATTAACTTTCTGATATAATGTTCACATTCTCATAATGGAATCTGTCTCTGAAAAGTTTATTTTTTGGATTATTTTTTAAAATTAAAATAAATGCAACATGGCAGACCATGCTAGCTGCTTAAGCAGCATCTTCTTGTCTTCTTCCTTAGTAAGAGAACTCCAGTATTTTTGGAGGGATGACTATGTGCCCAGCTGAAAGATTTTTTTTCAGCCCCTCTTACAGTTAGACTAAGTTCTAGCCATGAGATATATAAGGGCAAGTGTTACAGGTACTTTGGGGATAGTTGCTTAAAGGGAATTGATCCAGGTGGGGAGTATCTCTCTTATCCTTCTTCTCTCTTCCTGAAAATGATGGCTTGAGTTTTAGTAGCCATCTTGGACTATAAAGTTATTTGACTTTGGAAGTTATGTATGGTATGGTGGAAGAATGACAGAAGGAACCTGAGTCCCTTATGACCATTGAACCATCATTTCAGCCCTGGATTGCCTACCTTTGTGCGATGAGAATAAACTTTTACCTTGGTTAAGCTATTGTGTTTAGGGCTTTTTTGTTTTATACAGCCAGACCTAACCCCTAATTTAAGAGCATAGAGAGGTGCACAAGTAATAACACATGGAGTGGAGCACCTATTGCATATTAAGTTATGGTAAATTATGCAACCCTCTAGATTCTTTGCCACATGACATAAACCTGACCTCCTGATCTCTGGGGAGGGGAGGGGATTGAAGTTTGAGTTCAATCACAGGACCAACGATTCAATCAATCATGCCTACACAATGAAACCTCAACAAAACCTCTGGACATCAAAGCTCAGTGGAACTTCCTGGCTGTCGGACACATTGGTGTGCTAGGAGGGTGACACATCCTGACTCCTTTCAGGCATGGAAGTTCTGCATTTGGGACCCTCTCAGACCTCACCCTAGGTGTCTCTTCATTTAGCTGGTCCTGATTTTTATCTATGATAACAAAACAGTAATCATAAATATAGTGCTTTCCTGAGTTCCGTAAGTCTAATGAATTATTGAACCTGTGGGGGCCATCGGATCATCTAAATTTGCAGCCAGTTGGTCAGAAGTGCAGGGGGCCTGGGGACTCCCAACCTTGCTGCTGGCATCTGAAGTGAAGGCAGTTTTCCTGGGGACTGTGCCCTTAACCTGTGGAGTCTGCACTAACTTTGGGTGGTTAGTGTTAGATTGCATTGCAGTATTGTACCCAAGTCACGGTGTCTACCAAAACAGTCTCACTAAAGGCCTTGGGGCATTGGAAGTTCCACTTGGGAAAAGAATAATATTTGCATCTGATAAAATGTGGCTGCTTCCAAATTGCTAAGTGGCCTGTCTTAGGGCTTTCTTTCCTTTTTAATTAGCAATTTAGGACTATTCTTTTACTGGGTCAGTGGAGAAAAAAGGTACAATGGTCATGGGCAGTGAAGAGATTAGCTGATGAAAACCACTGATAAGGAGAGAAACTAAGGTGGAGTAATCAGGGTATGTGAATTTACTTCACTAGACCTTGAGCATTTTGCATAGAAGTTTTAAGATGATACTTTGAGGTTATCATGTTGCAATCTTTTGTAAATGATGTAATTGTTTCCCCTAAATGGTTGCCAGAGGTCAGGAAGCCACAATCTAGAACTCATGCACCCATAATCCTTACACAGATGGCTCGGAAAGCAGCTCAAAGTCTCAGATCCTTTCTCTACGTGATTCCCCTTGGGAGTTTATAAGCCAACACTAAAAAAGGGAAATTGCTAAAGTTGCAGTTCCTTTTCAAACAAACAGAACCAGAAGAAAAACTCTCAGCCTATTTCCTCACAAGCAAAACTGGATGATTTAGAATAAAATGGCCTGTTGTTCAGTTCAGTCTATTTGGAAGGTTTCAGTTGCTCCTTTTATCAACAGCTGAGACTTCGGTTGTAGAAGCCCAGAGGGTAATTGGATAGATGCCTACCTGGGAGAGGTACCTCGCAGAGACTCTTCTTTTATGCTCACGACTGTGGAGCAGAGAACGGATGAGGCCAAGGAGGGCTCTGATGACCTTTGCTGGACCCTCATTGGCACGTGGACATTTACACGTCAGTCAGGACTTCTAAAACTTGACTCAGAATGTTGACCTCAAATCTGGAAAAGCATTTTTGTTTAGGAAAAGGTCAAAAAGCAATGTCCATCCTCCCAGCCCCACCCCCACTTTGCAACATGAACCTGTTCCTCAAGTTCTGCCAAACATCTCACTCTTCTCTCATCGAGTCCATCCCCACCTGTCAGTCAGGGCACTGATGGAAAACCCATGGCACACTCTGGCAATTTGAGGACAGTGTAATAGCGAGGGGGACAGAGTCTAGGGCAAGCTACGAGGAGTGGTGTGGTACCCCTGAGCTGGAAAGACAGCAGTTAACAGAACCTGGAGCGGAGAGCAACTGTGTAGACGGCCTCCCGCAAAAGCCTTAACTAAGGCGAGGCAGCTAACCTGTGTCAACCCTGCAGGAAGGGAATTGATACAGAAATACACCAAGCTCCCTCTCCTCCTTCCCTTTGACCTCTTCAAGGGACATCTCCACCCCCAAATACAGCTGTTGAAAGCCAGAGGACAAAAAAAAAAAAATCTGTTAATTTTGTCCCTAAAGCTAGATCACCTTGTTTCCAACCGTCATGTCATCCTCCGGTCTGGTCTAGGCGTGTGACCTACTTTTAAACATGGAAATGCCTCTCTCCTCACTTCGCATGTTTATCTGTATCACGCACACTGACGCTTTAACTAACCGATACACCCTTTATTGTCACCGAAATGCTCCACGTGTATATAAGGATCCCATTATATCATAAGCTCTGGGGACCACAACTTAAGAGTTACATCTCTTTTCTGTCTCCACAGCATCTAACACAGCGTTCAGCACGAACCAGTTGAACTGAATTGTAATCTCCTTAATTCCCTCCCTCTTTCTTTCTATCCCCTCTCCCTACCTGCTCCAGGAAGGTTTAGACTTTCATATTGTTATGAAAAAAAGAATCATTTAAAATCAGTAGTAGAAAGAATAAGAAGGCTAGGTGTGAGGATTTTTATGCATCTGCAATTCTTCACCTGGGCGGTTTTTTTTTTTCTCACTTCCTGGCTAGCCCAAAGGCAGGGGAAGTTAGAACGGCTGAAGTTCATTGTCTCTCCCCTCCCCCAGAGCAGCTTTCACCCAGGGACTGAAGGGAGTTGGTGACTAAAAATCACAGCCACCTCACCTGCCTACCTGCGGGCGGATATCTCTAAGATGCATTTGACATTGTTTGTCCCCCCTGCATAATCTGCATGAGAAAGCACCCTTCATTGGCTTCCTTTCCTCTCCTTCCCACCTCCCCTGTCCCCTACTAGTGCCTCTTAGGATCCTTTTCCAAATGAAGTATTCTGACTTAAATCCTTACCTCTGAGTTTGCTTATAGGGTAACCCAACCTAAGACAGGCAGTTGCTGAGCGCCAGCCTTTTCCTCAAAGTGCCACTTACGGAGGAATGGCAGTGTGGAAGAACGGTGTGTTAACACCAGGAATATTCAACCCACTTTATGACCATATATACCCCTCGTTTAGCTCCCACTTGTAAGTGAGAGCATGTAGTATTTGCTTTTCCATTCCTAAGATACTTCACTTGGGATAATGGTCTTCAGTTCCATGCAAGTTGCTACAAAAGACATTATTTCATTCCTTTTTTTGGCTGAGTAGTACTCCACGGTATGTGTGTGTGTGTGTTTGTGTGTGTAGGTATATATACCACATTTTCTTTATCCACTCATCCATTCATCAGTTGATGGGCACTGAGGTTGATTTTATACTTAAATTTTTAGTCTGCCTAGAATTGATTTTTATAAATGACATTTTTATCATGTTACCATTTGTGCCTACAAAAGAGCCAGCCCATAGAAGATATTCAATGAATATTTTTCCATCTCCTTTTTTCATTCTTGGATGATTTCTTTTAAACAATAATTTTTAAAAACCAATTTTAAATTAAATGTATCTTTTAGAAGCAATCTACCATGCCTTCTTTGTCATTATTTAGATACTACCTAAACTACCAAAAACACAGGCAAGCCAACAATTTGCCACAATCAGCATTCAATTCTTGGGTGAATCTCTATCTTTAGAGTAGAGTGAGTTCTGGGTCCATACTTAGACGCAGAGATATTTTAAAGTACAATCATGAGCTGCATAATAACCTTTCAGTCAGTGAAAGCCCATATAAATGATGCAGGTCCCATAAGATTATAATGGAACTGAAAAGTTCCTGTCACCCAGTGATGTTATAGCCATCATAATGTCCTAGCACAATGCATTACTGACATTTGTGGCACTGCCAGTTGAATGAAAGTATAACACGTACAATTACGTACAGTACACAATTCTTGATAATGGCAATAAACAACTATGTTACTGGTTGATGTATTTACTATACCATACTTATAATTGTTATTTTAGAGTGTATTCCTTCTACTTACAAAAAAAAAATTAACTGTAAAACAGCCTCAGGCAGGTTCTTCACAAGGTATCCAGAAGAAGACATTGTCATCATAAGAGATGACAGCTCCCTGGGTGGTATTGTCCTGAAGACCTTGCAGGGGGACAAGACGTGGAGGTGGAAGACAGTGATATTGATCATGACACTGTGTAGGTCTAGGCTAATGTGTGATTTGTCTCTTCGTTTTAAACAAGAAAGTTTAAAAAGTAAAAAAAAAAAAAAAAAAAAAAAAAGAAAAGAAAAAAGCTTATAGAATAAGGATATAAAGAAAGAAAATATTTTTGTACAGCTGTACAATGTGTTTGTGTTTTAAGATATTACTATAAAAGAGTTAAAACTTAGAAAAATTAACAAGTTTATAAAGCAAAGAAGTTACAGTAAGTTAATTTATTGAAGAAAAAACATTTTTATAACTTTAGTGTAGCTTAAGTGTACAGTGTTTAGAACTCACCACTCACTCACTGACTCACCCTGGGCAACTTCCAGTCCTGCAAGCTTGGTTCATGCTAAGTGCCCCATACAGGTGTACCATTGCTTTTATCTTTTATACTGTATTTTTACTGTACCTTTTATATGTTTATTTAGGTTTAGATCCATAAATAGTTACCATTGTGTTACAGTTGCCTACAGCATTCAGTAGGGTAACATACCGTACAGGTTTGTGGACTAGGGTCAATAGGCTACATCGTATGGCCTAGGTATGTAGCAGCCCAGACCATGTGTGTGTGTAAACACACGCTATGCTTTTCACACAGCAACAAACTCACCTAACAACGCACTGCTCAGCACGTATTCCCGTTGTTCAGAGACGCATGACTGTATTTGAGCTGCCAAATGAAGAAAGTATAACATGCTCCTGTGTCATCATTGGAGATGAACTGGACAAACTACACCTTGGAGGTGGGGGGTGGGGAAAGCACAGTTGTGATTATTTAATCCTCACCTAGCATGATCTCTAACTACAGCAAAACAAGCATTGAAAATGATGCTCAGTATTTCATATTATATATGTAAACACGACCTACTTGCTGAATATGGAGAGAGGTGATAAAATGCAGGCTGTGTCTTCAGGTTGCTCAAACCCTACCAGTTCCTAATGTACCCCCAGGGGAAAAACAGGACCTTTCAAAGACTTGGGCCAATGAAGAATTCGGTGGAAACCGAATGTCTTTGGCGCAGGTGAGGCAGGAGGAAGTGAAAGCACCTTAGGAATCGCTGCAAAACGCTTGGAGCGCCCCCTGCTGGAAGCTAGTGGCAAAGAGCAGTAGTGTCCAGAGCCCTGTGCCCCAGAGGTGGCAGAATAGAAACAAAAGGAAGAAATGACTCTGAGAGTTAGCTTTGACACCAGGTTAAAGGGAAAGTTTTAAACATTTTTATATTATTTATTATTATTATAATATATATTATTATAATATAATATATATATTATATATTATTTATTTAAAAACTTTTTTTTATATTATTTATTTCAGCTTATTATGGGGGTACAAAAGTTCAGGTTATATATATTGCCCATAACAGTAGTCTTTATTCTAGGGTTTTTATGTAAGGTTTGTGGCTTTTCCTTCTACCTTAGGAATAGCTGCCTAATACTAGGAAAAAAGCATGAATGTGTTTTCTTAATAGACACCTCAAGGGAGGCAGGGCATCATGTCACTTTAGAACACTGATAACTGAACATTCAATTACAGCCCAGACTTTTATTCATTGTGCAACTTTTGTAAAGTCCTTTACCTTCTCTGTACTGTGCCCAATTCTGAAGTGAAGATGACAGGCCAGGCGCAGTGGCTCACGACTGTAATCCCAGCACTTTGAGAGGCCGAGGAGAGAGGATCACTTGAGCCCAGGAGTTTGAGACCAACCTGGGCAATATCGTGAGACCCCGTCTCAAAAAAAAAATTAAAATTAAAAATTAGCCAGGCAGGGGGCATGTGCCTGTCGTTGTAGGTACTTGAGAGGCTGAGGCAGGAGGATCACTTGGGCCCAGGAGTTTGAGGCTGCAGTGAACTACGTTGATGCCGCTGCATTCTAGCCGCTGCAACAGAGCAAGATCTCGGCTCTAAAAAAATTAATTTTTTAAAAAGTGAAGATGACGATAACAATCCCAAACTCTTTCATAATGGGAAAGTAAACAAGAAGATAAGAGTTATGAAAACAAACTTCCCAAGTGCCACACATCTTTCCCATGGCTACAATCCCAGAACTGGCCGATAGCCATGTTCCCAGATGAACGCAGTGTTGAGTTTCAAGCGTGGTGTCAGGGCCTGGTGACCTAGTGGTGAATCAAAGCATGCTCTTCATCCTCCCAAAACTCACAGTCCAACAGCCTACTGGGGAAGATGCTGTGATAACACAAATAACAACAACAAAACATGGCAAACCAATAAAAGAAGAATATATTGGAAGGTCATGAGAACACAATTGAAAGGCTACAAAGAAAAGCTGTATTTGAGCTGGGTCTTAAATAATGTGGTAATTGCCAGTACATATTTCTTTCTTAAAATTGTTTAACTGTTGTCAGTAGAAACTCTCTTCCAAAACCTTAAAAATAATAATGATAAGAGAACAGAAAGTTAGCCTAGTTCTAGTTTATTTCATTGGAAGGTTTAAGAACAACATATTGATGCAATCATTGCTTAAATAAACAAATCATTAGACTGAGACAGATATATCAGCACGGGCATAAGTAAAATATCAATTGATCTACAGGAAGAAATTAATGGAGTAACAGATTATAAATTGTATATTTATAATTTATATCCTACTTCTGAAAATATTAGGCTTGATAGCTTATAGTTGGCATATTGAAGATAATAATACAGATTTAACACTGATGATAATGAGTTCTAATGAGTTCTGGTTTTGCTTCCTCTTCAGAAAAGCAGAGCTGTGCCCTCTTAATGCTTTTGAACAGGATGCTAAATGTTACATTTTATATTCTATACATTTCTTATATTCTCTGGATTTCTCAACAAGCATATTCTTAGGGAAGGAAAAAAAAGAGAAATTGTTTTTTGAAAATATTTGTTATATATCCTCATAAAGCACTTAAGTCAGCACTGTCTAATATAACTTTTTGTGATGATGGAAATGTTCTTTACCTATTCTTTTTAATAAGGTAGTCACTGGCCACATGTAATTCTTGAGTACTTGAAATGAGGCTAGTGTAACACTGAGAAACTAAATTGTTAATTTTATTTACTCTTAATGAATTTATCTGGCTAGTAGCTACCATATGGACAGCACACAAGTAAAGCTATCATTGGCAAAATCGGAAAGATATTAGACTTCTTTATATTTATTTTAGCAATTATTTAATATTTTCATCTGGAAGTACATATGATAGGGGGAATCATTAAATTTTCAGTGCTTAATACCTCCAAAAATTTTAATCTGGCCCTGTATATATTGGCTCAATGGGATAATGTAATTTTCCATGCTGTCTGCCTGTATTGTATCACTAAATCGTGGTGAACTGGGACAATTAACTTAGAAATCAAGTTTACCACCACAGTGGGTCTCTCTAGTGACTCTTTTTCATGCAAATATTGTTTCAAGACATCTATTTTAAGTTCAATACATTCTATTATATAACAAAATTGGTCTTGTTTCTATTCAATCAGAATATTTTAAAGTGTTCTATCTATTAAAAAAAATGAAAACACCTCCCACACTATTTTGACATATCTAAGAATATTCTCTAAAGTTTGTTCAAGGTTCTTCCTTTTCACTATCATTTCCCACCTTAAGTTCTACTTACTGATTTCTTAGGGACCAATGTTTATTTCACTGTTTTTTTTTTTTTTTTAAACAAGCAGAGAATATGCCTTTCTCATTCATCCTTTCAGAACACCCTACTGTAGCCAGTCACACACCCTTTCCAAAGTTGTTTTTGGCTGGGCACGGTGGCTAGTGCCTATAATCCCAGCTACTCAGGAGGCTGAAGCAGGAAAATCACTTGAGCCCAGGGGTTTGAGACCAGCCTGGGCCATTATAGTGAGATCCTCTGTTAAGGAAAAAAAAATGTTGTTTTTGATGTTCATTTTAATGTGATTTTGCATATATATAAAAGTGATTGGGAAGAATCCTATAAAATTCAGGTCCCTTTGCCTTCATCCTGCCCTCCTTCCATCTTTCATATTGAAGCTAAAAAGATGCATCTTAAACACAAATTTGACTCTTTCATCCCTTGTTTAAAATCTTGGATGGTTTCCCATTTCTCATAGGATAAAGCCTAAATTACTTGGTTGGAGTAATTTATGATTAGCCCTTTCTTCATTTCTTTAGTCTTATCTTCATGCCCCTCTTTTTTTTTTTTTTTTTTTTTTTTTTTTTTTTTTTTTTTTTTGAGACAGAGTCTCGCTTTGTTGCCCAGGCTAGAGTGAGTGCCATGGCGTCAGCCTAGCTCACAGCAACCTCAAACTCCTGGGCTTAAGCGATCCTCCTGCCTCAGCCTCCCGAGTAGCTGGGACTACAGGCATGCGCCACCATGCCCGGCTAATTTTTTCTATATATATTTTAGTTGGCCAGATAATTTCTTTCTATTTTTTAGTAGAGACGGGGTCTCGCTCTTGCTCAGGCTGGTCTCGAACTCCTGAGCTCAAACAATCCGCCCGCCTCGGCCTCCCAAGTGCTAGGATTAC
>CM052454.1:3727665-3739660 GCA_028533085.1 Varecia variegata
GGACTACAGGCATGCGCCACCATGCCCGGCTAATTTTTTCTATATATATTTTAGTTGGCCAGATAATTTCTTTCTATTTTTTAGTAGAGACGGGGTCTCGCTCTTGCTCAGGCTGGTCTCGAACTCCTGAGCTCAAACAATCCGCCCGCCTCGGCCTCCCAAGTGCTAGGATTACAGGCGTGAGCCACCGCGCCCAGCCTTCATGCCCCTCTTGAGTCTCTCAGCTCAGCACTCTGAATGTCCCACAGATTCCCCAGAGCTGTGGATTTTAAGAAAAAAAAAATGACTAAATATTGTTAATAACAATGAGCTTTGTGGCATTTTAACTTGCCATATTCCCATTTCTCTCCCTGCAGCTCCTCAATAGCCTTGAAAATTAATAGCCTGGTTGGGCACGGTGGCTCACACCCGTAATCCCAGCACTTTGGGAGGCTGAGGTGGGAGAATCGCTTGAGCCTAGGAGTTTGAGATCAGCCTGGGTAACATAGTGAAACACCATCTCTACAAAAAATTAGCTGGGCATGGTGGCACATGACTGTACTCCCAGCCTCTTGGGAGGCTGAGGCTGGAGGGACCCTTGAGCCCGTGAGTTCGAGGCTGCAGTGAGCTGTGATCATGCCACTGCAGCCCAGCCTGGGCAACAGAGTGAGACACTGTCTCTTAGAAAAAGGAAAAGAAAAAATAATAAAAAGAAAATTAGCAGCCTTGCAATAATGGTAGCCATGAAAACCAGCAGTCTAGTAGCTTTGGAGATGGGTAGAATAGGTTTGGAACTCCACAAAAGTCCCAACCCCAGAGAATTGCCATTATTTGACTTATTTGGAAACCCCACTTGGAAGGCCTGTGTTTATTTGATCTGACCCAGAGATCACCTACTGTGAACAGCCTTTTTCCTGGGGCAATTTTTGGAAACAACCAGCAGGAATTGCTTAACATCACAATTAATAAAGGGATCAATTCAGCAAGAGAATATAACAATTGTAAATATATATGCACCCAACACTGAAGTTCCCAGATATATAAAGCAAATATTATTTGATATAAAGGGAGAGATAGACCCCAGTACAATAATAGTTCTATATGGTATACTCCACTCTCAGCATTGGACAGAAAAATCAACAAAGAAGCACTGGATTTAAACTGTACCATTGACCAAATGAACCTAATAGATATTTACAGAACACTCCACCCAACAGCAACAGGATACAAATCCTCTTCATCAGCACATGGAAGATTCTCTAGGATTGACCATATGTTAGGACAAAAAACAAGTCTCAGAAAGTTTTAAAAGAATCAAAATCACATCAAATATCTTATCTGAACACAATGGAATAAAACTAGAAATCAGTAACAAGAGGGACATTTGAAACTATACAAATACATAGAAATTAAACAACATGCTCCTGAATGCCCATGGGTGAAGGAGGAAATTAAGAATGAAATTCAAAAATGTCTTGAAACAAATCAAAATAGAAACACAACATACCAAAACCTATGAGACACAAGGAAAACAGTATTAAGAGACAAATTTATAGCACTAAACACCTGCCTAAAGAAAAAAAACTAGAAAGATTTCAAATCAACAACATAAAATGCACCTCAAGTAACTACAAAATCAAAATTAACAGAAGGAAAGAAATAACAAAGATCAGAGCAGAAATACATGAAATTGAGACTAAAAAACAACACAAATGATCAATGAAAACTTTTAAAAAATGAATTCGTTGTGACAAAAAATACCGTGCCTTCTAGAGGATACTGAAAAATCTGATCTTTTAAATGGGAGAATAAAACAATTTATTTATTAATTATCCCAGGTTAAAAAAGGTCTTTGCTGGCACTTGCATTTCAGCATGCAAACCCAAAAGCTTCAATATTAATTGTCTTCCAAAGGTGGGTTTTATTAAATCCTTGGGTCCTATTTGCAGTGCTCAGTAGAATTAGAAATATTCACTTTATTTTGAAGTAGAAGCTGGAAAAAAACAGGATGAGGCACTTGGCTCTGTTAATTAACAAGGGCCGAGTTCCTTTGAACACTGCCAACTCGAGCAGACTTAGCGTGGCTTGTGCTACAAGCCGCCATTAACAGTGGGACTCAGTTCGTTCTGGTGAGTTTGGCCAAGGGCCACTTTGTCTCTGCACAGCGGGGGGCACTTCAGAGCAAGTGAGGGCTATTCTCCACCACGCTGAGATTAATTTGCTATATGCTCACTCCTGTTTTTCTAGAATTCTGAAAAGAAAGTTGTTCCTTGTCCCCAAAAGGGCTGTTTAGTAGGAAATGACTACATCCAGTGTAGTTATTCAATATCTTGAGAATAGGAACATCTTCATGTGAAGTCATGACTGAGGGATGCAAGATTCAGGGAGGTGACTATGTGCTGGTGACAGCAGTAACTCTGTTGTTTCCATTGTTGCCCACTATAATCCATTGTCCACCCAGCGGCCAGAACGACTGTAAGACTAGAAACAATCGAGATCGTAATACTTTACTTTCCTAATGGTTTTCCTTGCACTTAAAACCCAAAGGCCTATGCAGTCCTACAAAATCTGGCCCCTGGCTATATATCTGACCCTGTCTCCTACTTCTAGTCTCTTCAACAACAAATTGCAAAGAAAGAAAGAGCTGGAAAGAGAACTATAGGTTTTAAGAAACTTAAGAGACCTATAAACTACATGCAATGTGTGGATCCTGGTTGGCATCTGAATTGAACAAAATAACTGTAAAAAAATATGAGGCAATTTGGAGTAACTTGAATGTGGCCTGGATATTTGTAATCATACTGTGATTTTTTTTTTTTTTAGTCTTTACCTTTTAGAGACACACACTAAAATACAGGCGAAATAATACAATGTCTGGGATTTGCTTCAGAATAATCTAGTTGATAGAGGAGTGGGGGATATAGATGAAATAGAATTGGGTATGAGGAGAAAATTATTGAAGATAGATGTTAAGCTTATATTCATTTATTTATTTATAGAGACAGGGTCTTGCTCTGTCCGTGAGGCTGGAGTGCAGTGGCTTAATCATAGCTCATTGCAGCCTTGAACTCCTAGGCCCAAGGGATCCTCCTGCCTCAGCCTCCTGAGTAGCTGGGACTAGAGGTGTGCACCACCATGCACAGCTAATTTTTCTTATTTTTTGATAAAGACAGGGTCTCGCTATGTTGTTCAGGCTGTTCTCAAACTCCCGGCCTTAAGCGCGAGCCTCCATCCTCGGCCTCCCAAAGTGCTGGGATTACAGGCATGAGCCACCATGTCTGGCCAAGCTTGTTATACTATTTATACTGGGAGTTTTTAATATTATTCTTTCTATTTCCCCCTGGGTCCTTGACAGACCTCTCCCTTCACAAGAAAGCATTTGGGAAATTGCATCTGAAAAAACTCAATAAAAGAACAAAATCAGTTTGTTCTGATTAAATTCAAAGGATCTTTGAATTTAAACTTTATTGTTAATGTATTTGCATATTGGTTTAATTTTTGATTTAGCCATCCTGTTTCTCTTCCAGTTGGATATCTAAAAATTTCTGTAATCATCTTAAGCCATTTTTCCTCTTGCAAAATTCTCAAAATGTCCTATTAGTTCCAGAATTTCAGTATCTAAGATATATCTCCTCAACATCTCTGTAGCTCTGAGAAGAAGCACAAACATACATTATAAATTTTAAAAGCAGTAGATAGCATGGTATCTTAGAAAAAGTGTAATCTTTGAAGTTAGACATCTGCAATTCTAACTCTGTCCTTTACTAATGACATCGCTATGGACAACCTGAGACTCTGTTTTCTTTTCTGTAAAACTAGGGATTGTAGAACCTAATTTGAAGCAAAGTTGCGAGAACTAAATGAAATAATATACCTAAACCACCTACTGTAGTAGTTAGTATGCAGAAGATGCTTAATAACTTGTTTCTTACTGTTTGTCAAGAAACAGTAATAGAAATATCAAAGTTTACTGTTATCAGTCATTCAGTTTTTATTTCTCCATATTTTCATTTAACTTTTCATATCTTTGCATTTTTTCTTGCAGACCAGAATGTAAGCTATTCGAGGGAGCTTTAATTTTTTATATTGTTTATTAGT
Organism: Varecia variegata; assembly: GCA_028533085.1. Classification (NCBI taxonomy): domain Eukaryota; kingdom Metazoa; phylum Chordata; class Mammalia; order Primates; family Lemuridae; genus Varecia; species Varecia variegata. Next base: position 3,731,743 of record CM052454.1, read on the forward strand.
GTGTAATAGTGATGGACATAGTAAGTGATTACAATAATAGATTGATTTAAGCAAAACAATATGTTTGGCCTCTAAGTTTAGGCATCAAGAACTATTGAATCTCTAACATTAACAATACCTATACCAGCCTGAGCAAGAGCGAGACCCCGTCTCTACTAAAAATGGAAAAGAAATTATTTGGATAACTAAAAATATATATAGAAAAAATTAGCCGGGCATGGTGGCGCATGCCTGTAGTCCCAGCTACTCGGGAGGCTGAGGCAGGAGGATCGCTTGAGCCCAGGAGTTTGAGGTTGCTGTGAGCTAGGCTGACGCCACGGCACTCCAGCCTGGGCAACAGAGTGAGACTCTGTCTCAAAAAAAAAACAAAAAAACAAAAAAAAAAACAATGCCTATGAACATCAACAGGGACGTATTTTTTTTACTACAGTTAGTAGACATATATTTTGAGAGTCCAGTATGTGACAAGCCCTGTTCTAGGTACAAGAGGGTACTGTAAGTTGGAAAGGCTGGTTAACATTATGAAATTGATTGTATATATGTTTTTTCCATTGTTTTTATTAATGGAAATAGTAGCCCTTTCATCCCTTTGCTGCGATTCTGTCATGTTTTGTATTACGAGCAATTTACTTGACATCGTATGTGCTTGGCATGAAAAGCAGGCTAAGGATTCTCTTTTCAAAAGGGGCATAGTTAACTGTTGGACTGTCTGCCAAAGTAATTGTCCCTCCTTTCCTTTAACCTCCCAAGGAGACAACTGGTTACATTCTAAGCAGATGCTTGCTCAGAGAGTGGGCCGCAAGCCGTGGGCAGCCTGCTCATTTAATTTCAGGCAAGATCTTTGTGTTTTTTATTATATTAATTAGTGTATTGGCAAGGTCGAATGGGATTTTTAAACCAGCAGGGATTTTTTGCTGATCCCTTAATTTGCAGTTTGTGATGGCTCTTTTGTTTTTGTTTTTGTTTAATTTTTCCACTCATTAAATACTGGAATCTAGCATTCGCGGTAACTCCTTGTGATGCTGGGTCTTTAGGGAGTGATGGATGAAGACAGATGGGGGCTGTGCTGAGAAGGACAAAATGCTTTCTCTTTGGTGCTGCCTTGAAAGTCAGCTGCTGCCCTGCATTTCTGCATGTAGGCAGATGCTTAACTGCAGGAATGAATTCTGAGCCAGAAGATGCCACACCATGGGGGCTTTTTAGTGATGTGTAAAAGAATTCTTTAACCTTTTACTCCAGTTTTATTTTATGCAAGTAAAAACCACCTAAGACATCTTGGGCCGGTGAAAAGAAGACTAGAGGATATGCATGGGAAAGGGATTTATTTGTACCGTTGAATGTCGAGGGAGATGTTCCTATTGACCATGAAGTAACAGTTGAAGGCAAAGATGCTCTGTATGTTACCTCGTCTAATCCTCACCATAACTGTCTTAGTTAATAAATCTCAGTCCAGTCCAGTTTAATGCTTCATTCTCAAGCTCAACATAAATCTTATTTCTTTCTCTAATTCCAGTGTAGATTTGACCCATGATTTCGTGGGGAAAACTACACAGGCAGCTCTTGTACCCCTCTGTCCAGCGCCTATAAAGTAATGGAAATTGGCCAGGCACAGTGGCTCATGCTTGTAATCCCAGCACTTTGGGAGGCCGAGGTGGGAAGATTGCTTGAGCCCAGGAGTTTGAGACCAGCCTGGACAGCATAGCAAGACCCTGACTTTACAAAAAAAAACAGAAAACTTAGCCGGGCATGCTAGCATGTGCCTATAGTCCTAACTACTTGGGAAGCTGAAGCAGGAGGATCACTTGAGTTTGGGAATTTGAGTCTTCAGTGAGCTATGATCACGGCATTGTACTCCAGCCTGGGTGACAGAGCGAGACTCTGTTTCAAAAATAAATAAATAAATAACAAAATAAAGGAAATTGTCTGTTACTTAAAAATAGATTTTGTTAAGTATTCAAAAATTTTAAAAAATCTAGGGCCTGGAGTGAGGGGGAGTGGGAAATACAAAGAGGCTCTTACGGAGGAAAATTTGAGAATTAACAAATGATAAATTAGTGACTAGAGGCTGTTATGGTTTGAATGTATCCCCCAAAGTTCATGTGTTGGAAACTTAGTCCCCAGTGCAACAGGGTTGAGAGGGGAGACCTTTAGGAGGATTAATGCTGTTATTGTGGGAGTAGGTTCTTGAACAAAGAAGGAGTTCGGCCCCCTTCCTCCCTCCCTCTCCCTCTCCCTCTCGCACGTGCTCTCCTGCCCTTCCGCCTTCCGCCATGGTATGATGCAGCAAGAAGGCCCTCACCAGATGCCCTCACCCCTCGATCTTAGACTTCCCAGCTTCTAGAACTAGAAGAAATATGTCTCTAGTTTTTATAAATTGCCCAGTCTATGGTATTCTGTTAGAGCAGCACAAAAGCAGCTATGACAGATGCCTTATGGTTAATTTGGCAATATAATAAAATATTCCATTTTAAAACAGGTTTCTTTTATATATACATTTTTGAGATGGGAGGGGGGGGTCTCACTATGTTGTCCAGGCTGGAGTGCAGTGGCTGTTCACAGGCACAATAATAGGGCACTACAGCCTCGAACTCCTGGGCTCAAACGATCCTCCTGTCTCAGCCTCCCAAGTAGCTGGGACTATAGGTGCACACCACTGCTGCCAGCTCCATATTTTCTTAAACATGTTTTGTTAAATTCCCAAAGGAACAGGTAATGTTCATGTAAAAAGATCATAACTAAACAAGCTTTTCCAAAATAAATGGAGCTTTTACTTTTCAAAAGTTACTACTCCTTGTTTTTTATCTTCATAACATGAATCAACTGATCCCGCAGAGCAGTGCTGGCCTCTCCTCCTGGGCCAACTAATAACTTAGACTAAATTAGTGAGAAATAAACCTTTTCTTTTGTGTAAGCCAGTATTAAAATCAGCTGAGTCACTGTCTTAACCAAATATATCAAGAATTAGTGAACAAAGCACTATAGCCTTCCCGGAAGGCAATACGGCATTGTGGTTAAGGACATGGGCTCTAGAATTAGACCATGGATTTCCTCCCAGCTGTGTCGCTCAGTAGCTTATGTCCTGGCCTATATAACCTCTCTGCGCCTATTATCTTAACACAGGGATAATAAGAGTGTCTGCCTCATTAAGATTTAAATGTTAATGGTTAAATAATATGTGCAGGATATTATATAGCACTGGCTGGGGCCCGGTAAGGGCTCAATAAATATTAGCTATTTAGATAACAATTCAGAAAGGTCCAAAATAGACTATTTTTTTTTTTTTTTTTTTGGAGACAGAGTCTCGCTCTTTTGCCCTGGTTAGAGTGCCGTGGCGTCAGCCTAGCTCACAGCAACCTCAAACTCCTGGGCTCAAGTGATCCTCCTGCCTCAGCCTCCCGAGTAGCTGGAACTACAGGCATGCGCCACCATGGCTGGCTAATTTTTTTCTATATATATTTTTAGCTGTCCAGATAATTTCTTTCTATTTTTAGTAGAGACAGGGTCTCGCTCTTGCTCAGGCTGGTCTCGAACTCCTGAGCTCAAACGATCCGCCCGCCTCGGCCTCTCAAGTGCTAGGATTACAGGCGTGAGCCACCCCACCCGGCCTGCATTGTCTTTTATATGAGTAAAAAACAAACTTTCATTTTGTTAATTAACATCGGACATTGGGCATTTATTTCCTGCAGCCTCTCTTGTTACCCTAACGAACATATCAGGCTACTCAGACTTCTTTACTTACTTGACAAAAACACTTTTGGTCACCTGACCCAGCAAAACAATTGTTCTCTCTCTCTATACCACCACAATTTCTCTGCTTCGAGAAAACCCCAGTCCCTTACAAATCAAAAAAGGAAGCAATATGGAAAGGCCTCTTCCCACTCTTCCCACTCATGAAAAGTAAGGATTAAGATTTCTGTTCCAGAACCTCTACATCAGCTTATTTTTCGCCCTGACCGAGGTATCTCTCACGTGTGAACCCGGAGGACATTTCCATCCAAATGTGTTTTGACTTTACGGAAACTGAACAAAGTTCTTCGCACCAGAAGCACCAGGCGTCCGCGTGGACAGAGGTTCTGGCAAATTGAGAACATCCGTTGCCCTTTGTTTTGGCACCAGCCCCAGATGGGTTTCGTGTGTTTTTGTTTGAGCTTTGCCAGCCAAGATTTGTAATCCTCACCTGTCCCCTGTTTAGCAAGGCGCTGAAAAAGAGGGCAGTACCTTCCAATGAAGAGCCTAGAGACTCTGATTAGATGCAGCCACCATCGGGTGACAGGTCGTGTAAGTGTGAATAAACACACCAGCGGTTTCCACACTGATGGCACGGACTACAGGGCCAGCTTGGCCTAGCCAAATTTCCAAGACTTTGGGAGCTTGCAAGGTCTACCTCCTCTCCCTTAGGAAATGATCAGAAAATGATCTAGTTTCAGATCATTTCAAAGAGCTAAGTTCCTCTCCAAGACATCCGTTAACTCACAGGTGGATTTTTCTTGGATTCCATCTGAAATGAGCAAAAGGTGGGAAAGAAAAATTTGAATGTGTGTTGGAAAAGTCAAAGGACAGTGGTGGAACTCCATCTCTGTGTGACCAAAATGGCTTGAGTTTGGTCAATGTGGGAGCACAGTTGGCATTGGCTGGAGCACCAGGCCCAGCTTTCAAAGGCCTCACCCTGAGGAGGAAATGGGAGTAGGTGCAGGTAGGATAGAAGGGGAAGGAGGGATGGAAGAAAGGACTGGGAAATCGAAACATCAGAAATAGGGGAGGGTGGGCGCGGTGGCTCACGCCTGTAATCCTAGCACTCTGGGAGGCCAAGGCGGGAGGATCGCTCGAGGTCAGGAGTTCGAGACCAGCCTTAGCAAGGGCGAGACCCCCATCTCTACTAAAAATAGAAAGAAATGATCTGGACAGCTAAAAAATATATATAGAAAAAAATTAGCCGGGCATGGTGGAGCATGCCTGTAGTCCCAGCTACTCGGGAGGCTGAGGCAGTAGGATCGCTTGAGCCCAGGAGTTTGAGGTTGCTGTGAGCTAGGCTGACGCCATGGCACTCACTCTAGCCCGGGCAACAAAAGCGAGACTCTGTCTCAAAAAAAAAAAAAAAAGAAAAAAGAAATAGGGGAGGGGAGGCAGAATGAGGCAGGTTATCATCTGGTAAAGTGATAGGAGAATTTGGAGGAAAAGAAATGAAAGGAGAAGAAGATGGGGAAGGAGGAAAAGGGAAGGAAAAGATGGGAAATGGGGAGCAGAGAGGGGAAGAGGTAGGGAAAAGGGTGGGAATTAACAGTCACCAAGTACCTTTAGATGAATGATAAACAACCCTGAGGTTGGAGTCTTACTTGCCAGCTCAAAGGGGCTGGGGCTGGGGCTGTGGTTTAGGCTCTTGAGGCCCTGGTGTCTCCAAAGCCTTTTCTGGATGACAGCTGATTGGTACCAAAGGTGACTTCAGCCAGGATGGAATACATAACTTGCAGGGCCCTGTGCAAAATGAAAATGTGGGACCCTTTGTTAAAAATCATTGAGAATTTCAAGATGGTGACAGTAGAACATTAAACCAACCATTGATTCCTTCTGAGCATGGGGTCCCAGGGAGCCACAGAGCTTGCAAGCCTGTGAAGCTGGCCCCGTATTCAACGTATTGACATACTAGGAAGTTAGAAAAGTAACCCAACATGACGTAAAACCATCCGGTTTGCCAAAACTGAATGTTTGGCACCATTAAAGCAGAATGGTTCATCGGATAGTCCTCAGGCCAACTATTTGCCTTGGATCGTATCGATTTAGCTCTGTATTTCCTTTCCTCCCTGGCCCTGTGGCCTGCAGCTTTATCTTTAACATAACACCTGTGTTTGCTTGCTAAATAATAACTACTGTGAAATTGATAGCCACTCTTAGTTTTTAATATCAGGCTCACAAAAATGATCTTAATTACACAATAAAGTGTCAGGTGTTATCTCAAATTTATTGACCCTCGGGGAGAACTTTTGATAAGCTCACGTGGGCACACAGAAAGAAAGCATCAGGAAGAAATTCATAAAAATGGATTTGTGTCCAATGATTAGGAAGGCTAAGGAAGTTCATTGAACTTGTATATATTTTCCTTTATGCTAATAATGATAAATTAAAATGATACTAAGTTCCCTTTCTCTAGTATTCTGCATGGCTCCAAGTTCTGTATTTAGTTTGACTTTCTGCAGATAAAACCTCTGTCCTTATTTAAAAAGTCACAGATTAAGAACTTGGTGAGTATCTCTGCTTGGTTGTTGGCACCTGGTCCTCCTATTCATATTATTAATAGAAAGGTGGCTAGGTCTCTGGGAAGGAAGATTCCAGCATTTTCTGCTGCTTGCTCAGATGTAGGACGATGGAGATTATCACCCTTTTATTTTTACCTTTCTATAGTATGTGATCTCTCAATCTTTAATACATCAAGATTGGGATTTTAAAAGGTCAAATTTAAGTTTTACTCAGAATATGCCAATTATCTGGAGAGAAATTAGCACTCAAAAATTTTTTTAATTCGAAAATTTTTCATTATGAAATAAATTCAGACTTACAAAACTGCGGCAAAAATGGTACAAGTATAGCCTTCAAGCAGTTTCTTCGAATGGTAATATCTTTCATAAACCACGGTACAATGATTAAAACTAGGAAATTAACATTTTTATTATTTTATAACTAATCTATGAATCTTATTTAAATTTGCCAGTTGAGCCCTTGGATTTTAAAAGGTCCATTAGTTTTGTGGTAAGATGTGGTTGATAACATAGAGTTTTTGATTTAAGAATTTCTTTCCTAAAATGTGCTGATCATTTGAGTTAATAGTATTCTCAGAGCAAACACTAAGACATTTGGGGCTGGGCGCGGAGGCTCACGCCTGTAATCCTAGCACTCTGGGAGGCCGAGGCAGGAGGATCACTTGAGGTCAGGAGTTCGAGACCAGCTTGAGCAAGACCCCCCGTCTCTACTAAAAATAGAAAGAAATGATCTGGACAGCTAAAAAATATATATATAGAAAAAATTAGTCAGGCATGGTGGCGCATGCCTGTAGTCCCAGCTACTCGGGAGGCTGAGGCAGGAGGATCGCTTGAGCCCAGGAGTTTGAGGTTGCTGTGAGCTAGGCTGATGCCACGGCACTCTAGCCTGGGCAACAGAGCGAGACTCTGTCTCAAAAAAAAAAAAAAAAAAAAGACATTTTGATGCTGCTGAATATCAGAAGCTGTTACATTAAGGCAATCTCTAAAATGATCCAGTTTTCATACTTAAATGGGGAATTTATTTCCTCTTAATTTTGGAAAGATGAATTGGTGTTATGGACTGAATATGTGTGCTGCCCTCAAATTCATATGTTGAAATCCTGACCCCTATTTTGATAGTATTAGAAGGTGGGGACTTTTGGAGATAATTAGGTCAGGAGGGTGCAGCCCACATGAATGGGATTAGTGCCCTTCTAAGAAGACATATGAGAGGGCTTGCTTCTTCTCTCTCCCTGCCCTGTGAGGCTACAATAAAAAAACATCCATCTGCAAAGAAGGAAGTGGGCTCCCCCCAGACACCGGATCTGCTGGGACTTTGATCTTGGACCTCTCAGCTCCACAATGGTAAGAAATACACGTTTGCTGTTTAAGCCACCAAGTTTATGACATTTGTGTTATAGCAGCCTGAGATGACTAAGACAGGGAGCTTCGATAACAATGAAACAAATCATGGTAAAAAAAAATTAAAAATCACCTCAAATCCTACCACCCACTGGAAACATTTTGGTATAAATGCTTCCAGATATTTTTAAATGAACTGTTTTTTAAAAGGTCAATTTGTTATTTTCAGAAAAAAAGAACCTATTAATATATATATATATTTTTTTTTTTTTTTTTTTTGAGACAGAGTCTCACTCTGTTGCCCAGGCTAGAGTGAGTGCCGTGGC
>CM052454.1:3747318-3765621 GCA_028533085.1 Varecia variegata
CATGAACTACTTTGGGACAATCTGATAAAAGATGTGCACGACTTGAACACCAAAAACTCCAAAATATTGCTTAAAGATTTTGAAGAAGATAAAAGAAAAGATATATTGATTCTTGGATTGAAAGACTCAATATTTTTAATATGTCAATTCTCCCCCAGTTGATCTATAGATTCAATGCAATCCCAATCAAATTCCCAGCAGGCTTTTAAAAAATAGACCCTTTATGTTTAACTACTCCACTATATTGCATTCTTTTTAAACGGTCTTGCCTTCAGTTAGAATAGTCTTCAGCAAAGACTGGGCAGAGACGGTAGATACGGTAGAGAAAATGAATCATTCTCTTTTTATAGATTGGGTAAGGAAATAACAGATGAAACTGAACCGTTCTCCCCAGGGATGGAGAGTTTCCATGGCAACTTTCACAACTGAAAGACTCTCCATAATTATAGCTCTATCGGTGTCTGGGTGTTTTAGGCATTCTGTGCTGTACTTACTTCTCTAGCATTATAGAGATACTGACGTATGATGGAACAAAAATCATTTTCTTATTGGTAAGTATTCCATCTATCAGGCGTCTTGCAACTTCCTCGGTCTCCAATACAGGCCATAATCTGTGATCAAAAATTTAAAAGGAAAAAGTTTATTTTTATTTTTTGAAATTTTAAATTTTTTGATGAAGACAGGAACGCTACCATATCTTTTCACTAACTTGAGATTTAAGATTTCAAATGTTCCAGGGCTCACAGCATTAATGCCACCCTCCCCGCTTCTTCCACATCCCATGTTGATGATTGGCCACCACAATCTGATGCTTTCATATCCAGTAGGTGCATTTCATGTGTGTCCTAGCTCACTCAGTCAAAATATCAAAACGGCAGGGAAACACCTGACATCTCCAGCCCTGTTGGATGCAGGGAGAAAATTCTATAGCTAAGTATGCTTTGTTTCTCGCCGAGGTATTCCGTAAAGCTGGGTTGTTTTGAGGGCATGTAGCACTTGAGAGTCACCTCTGACTTGCCTATCCTGCAGTTTAATGGGACAAGCTGTGGACAAGGAGTGCTACATTGCAGCTGGAGGCATGGCCTTCCTTATACTGAAGACTGTGAACACTTATTCTTGAGAAATACGAGTAGCCACAAACCCAGTGTGGAAGTGCCCAGCAGTGCAAGATGATGACAGAAAATTAAAATGTAAATGGATTTAAAATCTTGTACCAAGGTTAAGATGTCTAGGCATGGCACCGAATGGCAAGCCGGCAGAGAGTGATACAAGTCAACACCTTTCTAAACTATCAGCTTCTGCCTTTTCTGTCCCCGATTTCACCTACCTGAATCCATCCACCCAGTCACTGAGCCAAATGTGACACTGGCATATCAATGTCTTAGTCCTTGCTGAGGAAATTCAGAAGCCGGCAGCCTAGGTCAGACCAACCCTAAATCTTTAGCATTGTCTGTGTCTGCCCCTAAGGTCACTCCCGGGCATCCCACTACCCAGGGTCCCATTACCGTTGCTGTTCTCACTGATTGTGCCTTTCCCAAGAGTGGCAGGATACCCTTGGCAAAGCTTGTTGCATACGAATCTTGAATGCCTATGGCAAGGATTTTCATTGGGCCCAATTTCCTATCTAGAAAACACCCAGGAGCTACAGTGTTTACTTCCCTATTGCATACTTATTGAGTTCTGTGAGACAAAGTAGCAAATGTAATTAGCAAAAAAGCAAATTCTGCGTTTGCTCATTTCTGCTCACCAGTAAAATTTCACAAAGCCCCTGACTCTGATGACATACATCCCTCCAAAAAGATACTTTAAAAAGATGAAATAGGATAGAACACAGCCCCCCACTTCTCTTGTCTGAGTCACTCTATGCCTTAAAAAATAAATGACCCTAGTTCTTGCCTTTTCCTGCACATAAGATAACATCTGACAGGGTTAGTGGTTATGCCTCTATAATCTAGAACCAGATATACTCTTTTTTTTTTCTTTTATCATAGCTCAGTGCAACCTTGAACTTCTGGGCTCAAACAATCCTCCTGCCTCAGCATCCTGAGTAAGTGGAACTACAGGCATGCGCCAACACGCCTGGCTAATTTTTAAAAATTTTTTGTAGAGAAAGAGGTCTCCCTGTGTTGCCCAGGATGGTCTCAAACTCCTGTCCTCAAGTGACCCTCCTGCCTCAGCCTCCCAAAGCCCTGGGATTACAGGCATGAGCCACCATACCCGCTTCAGAAATTCACCTTGATTAAGGAGCTAGGAACTCAATTTATTGCTACTCCTAGGGACATTTGCATTTTTAAGGACAAGGTGGTAGCAGTGATCAAATGCATGTGGTTATATATATATGTATATGTATATACATATATGTGTATATATATGTAATTTTTTTTTTTTTACAGATAGGGTCTCACTATGTTGCCCAGGCTAAAATGCAGTGGCTGTTCACAGGCATGATCATCGTCTAGTACAGCTTCAACTCCTAGGCTCAAGTGATCCTCCTGCCTCAGCCTCCTGAGTAGCTGGGACTACAGGCCCGTGCCACCACACCTGGTTCCGGTTATATTTAACATATCAATGTTTTCCAAACCTGCCTCCAGCCCCAGCCGGTATGCTTGCAAAACAAAACAAAACTAAAAAACACCTCACTCTTGGAGCTCATCCCAGTCTATGAATTAGAATCTTTAATGAAGAGTCTATGAACATGTATTTTTCATGTAAGCACAAGTGGTAATTCTTAGGATCAGGCAACTTTGGAAAATGTTGGAGGACTTTATGTTAGCACTGTGGCCAGTGCTGTGGGAGAAATAAAAGGGGCATATCCCCATACCTTTGCATACTCAATTGGAGGAGGGTGAACCACTGATGGGAGAGGGAGATGGTCCATTCATTCTAGGGGTGTGGTTTTCAGGAGACGAAACTCTCACTATTCCCTCAAGCACATGTCTCCAGCCCACCCACCCCGTTCCCACCCACTCTTGGCACTTGAGCGTATGTTGGGCCTTTTTTCTGGACACAAATAACCAGTTGTCTAACTCATTGGTAGCTGATCACTCCTGCCAGTCCTTAGTGTGTTTTTTTTTCTCTTTATTCATTTAATTTCAAGGTGAAAACTAAAAGCCAATACAATAACATTAAAAAGAAAAATATTTTTTCCTTCTTCTTTTTATTCTATTTTCTTAGTTGGCCTGCCTAAAAATTTCTTATATGGTTTTTATAGCAATTTCCCATGCCAGATTACCATCCTATCTTGATTTCAACCTCACCTTGTTCTTGGGTTTTTGGTGAACCCAGTATTCACAAAAACTGGGCAGAGACATGAGGTTTTGATACCAGTTTTTCCCAAGGCTTGAAGTTCCAATGTCAAAGCTCTGTGAAAGCCAACAGCAGCAAATTTGCTGGAGCTGCAAGAGAATCATCAACCATCGTCACCTAAGGGACAGTGAAACACAGTGCTCAGATCTCTGTGAGAAGGCGGTGGCATTTGGCTTGGGAACAAGTAGAAGCCAAATCCCTCAAATCAACCACTTGCAATTTTTCTGAGAGGCTAAATGGCCATTCATTTTCATTTCCGTTTTCTTATATGATTAACAGAATTCTGAACGTACCCAGATTTCTTAACTAGCAATGACATCAAAAGAACAATAACTCTATTGGACTGGCTCAATGTTCACTTTTCCACCCTACACGTAAGGTTTTCCGTTCAATCTTCAAACTATTTTCTAATCAGTTTTTATTGCTGCTTTTATTTTGAAAAAGATGAACCAGGAAAATCATATTTAGAGAAACTACAAAACTAGTATCTGTATTGACAAACTTCTGTGGGACTCTGCACATTTCTCTTCTCTTGATAGTTGACTGAGCTTCTCTCTTGACAATGGTAGCCACTTTGGCTTCTAAATTGCATTATGGGGATTGGAGAAGAGTTTACAAGGAAAGGCTATTTTGCAAATACAGTAGTATATCTTTGGGGTCTCCCACATTCTTCCCTTAATGTCTTTGACAGCAGCATGGAGTATGGTATCTGCATCTTTTAATCAGATAGACATTCTCTCTTTCTATTTCTCTCTCTCTCTTTCACACACACACACAGAGGCTCACAGGTACACACACATGAACTTTCATAGCACAAGCACACTGGGAAATGTTTTGATCCAGGGGTCACTCTTGGTTGGCTTGGACACCCGGGCCATGATATAGATTTGTGTTCATTTTAGCTTCTGTACATTTTGCTCCTTAGTCTGTGGATTTTCTGTTTCTTTTACCAACGTCTACTCATTCCAGGATACAATGGAAACATGCTTGACATTACTGTTTTCTTTCATTGCTCTACAAGGGAGTTTTCAGAAATCTAAAAATATTTTAAATGTAATTACAACTAGTATCACTCTTTTAGAAAAAGTCATTTACAATTTTTCTTCTAAACTACTGTATAACTGCTGTAAATCCAAATTACCCTGCTATAAGTATAGGGATCTAAAGTCTAATTCCCTTAAATACATACAAATATACACAAAAATCTGTAACCCTGCTGGCAAGTGACACTTACCAATATGGGATGAGATAAGGGATTACAGCGTGGCCGCACACGGAAGCCACTGTGACAATGTGGCCGTGATTTCTCTTCATCATTGATGGAAGAAGTGCTTTTGTGATCTTAAGGATCATTGCAGAAAGAAGAGAAACAAGGACACAAGTGTTAGGTCTCCAAATCAGGTAGTTTTACTCTTGTTAAGATAGAATGGCATTTGAGAGAACTTTTACAACGAAATTAAATACTTGCCGAAATTCTCTGATTACTTGATACAAATGATAGAAAGAAAAAAGATAAAATTGTATTGGTTTGAGCTGGCATTGAGTGCTGTGCGCTGTATGTCACGTGCCAACACCCATCTTAGTATTCTCTCTTCAGAAGGAATCAGGTATATGTCATCTAAACAATATTAAGGGCTGGGCGCGGTGGCTCACGCCTGTAATCCTAGCACTCTGGGAGGCCGAGGAGGGAGGATCGCTGGAGGTCAGGAGTTTGAGACCAGCCTGAGCAAGAGTGAGACCCCGTCTCTACTAAAAATAGAAAGAAATGATTTGGACAGCTAACAAATATATATAGAAAAAATTAGCCAGGCATGGTGGCACATGCCTGTAGTCCCAGCCACTCGGGAGGCTGAGGCAGAAGGATCACTTGAGCCCAGGAGTTTGAGGTTGCTGTGAGCTGGGCTGACACCATGGCACTCTAGCTGGGCAACAAAGTGAGACTCTGTCTCAAAAAAAAAATTAAAAATAAAAAAAAAATAAACAATATTAAGGAAAAAATTCCAAATTTTCATTGCTGAAAAAAATTTCCTATGATAATCTAGTGTCATGTATTTTTTTTGGTTTGTGGCTTTATCATTCTAATTAGAGAGTGAAATCTTGCATACCTGTGTCAAAACAGTTCAGTAGTTGGATAGCGTAAGCTAAGAGTTCTTTACTGATCCACAATCCTTATGCACCATTAGCTTCAGTATCTCTCTGTTTGTAATATTGTGTATTATATGACGTTACAGGAAGCAAAAGTCTTTCTTTTCCTCCAAAAAGCTCCATAAAATTTTATGAGAATTTTATAGACCCATCCTTATAGACCCTATGCAAATTCATAGAGCCAGAATTGCCAATTCCAGCCTCCTCCAAATTCCTAATCCACAAAAACTGTGCAAGGATAATGCACATTTATCATTGCTTTAAACTGCTAAGTTTTGGTCTAATTTGTTACGCAGCTACAGATACGGAATATATTACTATACTAATACAAGAGGTCTCCACATAGTTCGGTGGGCATGATGAATTCACATTAGCATGTGTGACGGGCTGGTGAAGGGAGGGGGACACATCTCTTCTAGAATCTAGATTTGCCCCTGGTTCTACATTAATATCGAAGCACTGGAAGTTTAATTCATAAAATGCTCTTTACAGAAGCAGTTGAAATTATTAATATTTCAGTCTCCCACAAAACTAACCAATCATACGAGGTCTGCATAGCCAACACTGCTCAGTTCTAGTAACCCCATGGATCTAGAACTTGTCTCAGAGTCCCATCCAGAAATGTCCCCAACCCTGCATGTATCCAATTAGTTCTGACGTCCTTTCAGTTCTAAAATTCCATGAAATGAGGTACAAGCGAATGTGCGTCATGTATATTTCCTCCAAAGCATTGAAAAGATATACACTGACAACCCCCAAGGAACCTCCACAATTTGTTGAGTGCCTGGCACACGCCAGGCTCGTGTTAGACGCTGGTCAACAGGACGGACCAAGTGGCTTCCGTGCTGGAGTGTTGTGTCCACTGGAACTCTGCACCCTTCTCTCGGACACTCTGTGGCTCTTCTACAAATCTGATGATTCTTGATTTAAGGCCAAGATCTGGCCAGTTTCCCGCCCAGAAGTATGTGAACTTGACTATAAATCTCACGTCCCTTAAGAGAAGGTGTCAAACGTGCACAAATCTAGAAATATTTCTGACTCACACTCACCCAAAAATGTCCTAGGATGTTGACCTCAAACGTTCTGGCAATCTCTTCGTCCTTGGTACTAAGAAGGTCGGCTGGATATACCGCCCCAGCATTGTTCACCACGATGGTCACATCACCCACTTCTTTCTTCACCTTTGGCAATTGAAAGAACACAAGCATTGAATGCGTTATGCAAAGTCAAAGCTTTAGGGCCGGTATCATCCAGGGATTAGAGTCCTTTTTCTGCTGGGTGACGTGTCTCAGAGTTCAGGCACGAAGAACTTCTAGCTCCAACAGTGGATATGCCAAGGGAACACCGTCAAAAGGTTGGCTCAGCTGGTTTTTTTTTTAATGTCTAAATTTCAGTCCCCAGTACATCAGAGATTTTTAAAGTTCATCAGTAAAGTCACATTAATATTTGTTTTGATAAATTGATATATAAGTTCTGACCACATATTTTTAAAGTGCTGATTGAGTAATCCTGGTTCAACCAACCACCTAGCAGGTACACGACCTTGGTTTGGCTTTAATCTCTGGAAGCCTTAATTTGCTTATCTGTAAAATGAGGTTTATAGGGTTATTGTAGGGATTAAATTTAAAAATGCAATAGTTTAGTGGAGTGCTTGGTTCCTTGTGAGCATTTGTTTTTACTCTTTTAAAAAACTGTCATAATAATTATTCATGTTATATTTTCTACAGAAGACTAGATGAGCACCAAAATCAATAAAATCTCACAAAGGAAATTAAAAAAAGGAATTACTGCAAAACTAATAGGACTGAAACAAAACTAGAAAGTGATCCATTTTCCCTGGTGACAAATCCTTTGCCAGTCACTCTGTCACTGCTCAAAATTCTTTTTTTCTTCTTTTTTTTTTTGAGGCAGAGTCTCGCTTTGTTGCCCGGGCTAGAGTGAGTGCCGTGGCATCAGCCTAGCTCACAGCAACCTCAAACTCCTGGGCTCAAGCGATCCTCCTGCCTCAGCCTCCCGGGTAGCTGGGACTACAGGCATGCGCCACCATGCCCGGCTATTTTTTTCTATATATATTTTAGTTGGCCAGATAATTTCTTTCTATTTTTAGTAGAGACGGGGTCTCGCTCTTGCTCAGGCTGGTCTCGAACTCCTGACCTCGAGCGATCCACCCGCCTCGGCCTCCCAGAGTGCTAGGGTTACAGGCGTGAGCCACCGCGCCCGGCCTCAAAATTCTGATTAGAATGAAATTGATTAATAATATGAAACAATTATAATGAGCAGAGCCGAGTGGATTAGATACAAGAAAAAAAGTACATATCCTGTCTCGGTCACAAAATGACTTCACTTAGCAGCGGCTAAAATCTAATTTAAATCAGGCAGTCATGAAGAACCTTTTCATTTTCCACGTCAGGGGTAGTGGATACAAAATCATCTGAAGAAATTTGTGACCTGAAGTCTCACCTGACTTACAGAGCTGTAGATCTCCTCTCTGTTACTGCAGTCTACGACAAACATGTGCACCGTGGCCCCTAGTTTTCGGCATTGGGCTGCAGTTTCCTCAACGCCACGCTATAATTGGAAAAAACAAATTCAGAAAACAGTGGGGGAGAAAGCATTGGAGAAGAAAATTTCTAAAAGGTTAACATTCATGTCCTATAGGCCTCCTTATTTGTAAGAAAATTGCATGAGGGAGACTGCCTGCCTAATTTGCAGTGAGATTATACCTGGCTTTTCTGCCAGGTAATGCGCATATGAGCACCAAAGCAACAAAACAGAACAAATAACAAAAAAATCCCTTCGTGTTTTTCCAGCTTTTCAACTTAGGTTTGGAGGTTCTCCAGTAGGCATTTTCCCTGAAGCAGGCTACTTTTTGTAGCTTAAAGAACATTCTTGAAAGATGTTGCTCTTTGTGGAAAATGTTTGAGTATGGAGAAGAAAGGCAAACTCAACAAGTATTAAAATTTCACACACATTTGTTGAGCACCAACTATGTAATGGGCAGGAAAGTGTTAAGTAGCAACTCTTAACTAGTGGTAATTTTATTTTATTTATTTTTTTAGAATAAGACAGGGTCTCATTCTCGCTCAGGCTGGTCTCAAACTCCTGAACTCAAGTGATCCTCCCGCCTCGGCCTCCCAGAGTGCTAGGATTACAGGCATGTAATCCTATGCCCAGCCTACTAGTGGTAATTTTAAACTACATGTCGGCCCATCAACTTTTCTCAATGATTCTGCTTTATCTCTCTAGGAGAGAAGGGGGAAAAAAAGGATCCTCATTTGAGAAAGACTTTCATAGACAGGCCATGCTACTACTCAGGGGTATAATAATATACTTTGCAGGTGTTTGGGAGTGAAAATGGGAAAGGACCACTGGATGGATTCTCGTGTATGTAACAACTTTGCACATAACTCTACAGAGCAATTTACTTTCAGCCTAAATGCAAAGACCTCTTTCCTAAGAAAAAATTGCCCTGATGTTTCTTGACCTGTATCTCTGGAAAATTAGAATTATTTTCAAGTTTTGACATCTGTTGACTTTTAGAGAAGATTATAAGGTTTTAAAAATTATGCTTTTTCCTCCCACTATCTGCAAACTCTTCTCTGTGATTAAGAGACAAGGATATCTGAAGAGCGATTTTCTTTGCGTATTGGGATGGCAGTGGTGTTGCTGTTACTCGGGGCAATCCCTGAACGAGGGGTCAGGTGTTGCCTTCTCTGGGCCCTTTGCAGGTCACTGTTGTGGGCTACACCCTGGAGCAGCAGCCTGAAATCCCAAAGAACAGACTTTTGACAGACATCAGGACTCAGTTGCAAAGCCCGTGTCCCCTCAATTAGCCTTTGAGGGGGTTGCTGAGAAGTAAAAAGATAGGAGAGTCTTTCATGGACTTAGGCTGCTGCTGGTAGCTTGCTCACCGCCAGATTGCACAAACTGCTGCATTAGTAACCACAGCTTTCATCACATGCTTTGACCGAAGAATTAAAAAAGCTTCGGTCTTGTAACGCAGCTGGAGCACAGGGAAATGGAACGCCTTGCCTTTTCCTAAGCGAGACGTTTGCTCTAACTGCAGCTGCGATGTGCGTTGTTTACTCCACTTATCTCTGTGTTCCAGAAGCAACAGTTTGGATTGAATGAGGGCCAAACTGCTAATGTTTAACCGTAACATTCAAGGATGCAAAGAGAATTTGGAAGGTTGGGTTGCCCATCTCTCAGGTAGAATCTTTTTTTTTTTTTTTGAGACAGAGTCTCACTCTGTTGCCCAGGCTAGAGTGCAGTGGTGTCAGGTTGACTCGAAGCTCAAAGCTCAAAGCAACCTCAAACTCCTGGGCTCAAGCGATCCTCCTGCCTCAGCCTCCCGAGTAGCTGGGACTACAGGCATGCACCACCATGCCCGGCTAATTTTTTTTCTATTTTTAGTAGAGACAGCATCTCGCTCTTGCTCAGGCTGGTCTTGAATCCCTGACCTCAATCCTCCTGCCTCGGCCTCCCAGAGTGCTAGGATTACAGGCGTGAGCCACCGTGCCTGGCCTCCTGAGTCTCTGTGATCAACCTGCACACTGTGGCATAAAAATCACCGCTTAGATCTCAGTTAAGTTCCCTTCATTTACCAACTTGCTGCACATGTAGAAGGCGGCTCCATGGAATTTATCAAACTTTGAAAAGGGAAACTACAAAGACAAGCAGATGCTAAATCCAGTAATTTTTAAAAGACATTTCTTACATCGTGACTTTAAAAGGTTGGCAGATGTATACGTTACCTTGTTAATATCCCACAGAACCAGTCTGCTCTGCCGTTTTGCAAATTCATAGGCGGTCAGCCTGCCTATTCCGTGCCCAGCTCCGGTAATGAGAACGATCTCCCCGGCCACAGATTTCCTCCTCTGGGGAATGAAAAACTTCACCAGTGACTCCACGTAGGAGTAGATGATGGTGGTCAGAAGCAGGAGGATATCCAAGACAATGTTCATGGCTCTGCTCTGTCCGCTTCCTTCTGGCTCAGTCCTTGTCTAGTCCTGGGAGAGAGATGCCCTCTGCACAGAGCTCCAGGGACAAGCTGTGCTCAGGTGTTAGTGGGATTGTCAAAAAGAAGCTGGCTGTGGAGGCAGACTTTGTCCACGTGCTTTAACGGGTTGAGACACCTGGAGTTTTGAAGTGATGCCAGCTGCTAGCAGTAGCTTAGCTCAGGTCAAAAGAGCCCGAGAGCACATGCCCTCTGAACTTGTTTATCTGAAAAGCTGTCGTGTACTATATTTCACCTTGAAGTTTCACCTCTAGAAATAATTCTGGAGATGTTGAATTAGTTAATGATATCTTGGTATCTTCTCTAAACTGTTTCTTTTCGGTGTTTGTTTTTTTTTTTTAAATAGGGAAAAGAAGCAAGTAGAGATAGTATTTCAGAGACACTTAAGTAAAATATAGGTCAACAAAGTTTAGATCTTTGATTCATTTATTCACGAAAGCTCAACACCAATATTCAGTTGGCTAATCATTTTACATATGATGCCAAGTTCCCTGAAAAGCTCTTGAGTTTGAGGGAGATTTTCAGTTACAAAACAATCGGTTCCCTTTGTGATAATATTGGAAAAGCATTTAGGCCAGAAGTCAGGAGTCTCAAACGTCATATGTCTTCCGTCTTAATCAATTCAGGCTGCTATACCAAATTACCAGAGATCAAGTGGTTTGTAAACTACAGAAATTTATTTCTCACAGTTATGGAGGCTGTGAAGTCCAAGATCAAGGTGCTGGAAGATTTCTTGTCTGGTAAAAATTGGCTTCCTGGTTTATAAACCAGGAATGAGACTCCATCTCTAACAAAACAAAACAATAAAAACCAGAAGCCAAAAATAAACCCAGGAAGTCTGATTCTGGAGCTCTGACTTAGGCCAGTGGCTCTCAACTAGGATAAGTTTTGTCCCACCGCGTACATTTGGGAATGTCTGGAGACATTTTTGGTTGTCAAAATTCATGCATGTTACTGGTATCTAGTAGGTAGAGGCCAGGGATGCTGCTAAACATCTTATAATATGTAGAACAGCCCTGTGTATTGAAACAGAATTTTCCAGCTGAAAATGTTAATAGTGCTGAGGTTGAGATACTTTGACCTGGGCTTTGACCTGGGCTTTATGAAAGAGCACTTGACTATATCATTCTGCATGAAAACTGTCAGTGACGTTTATATGGAACCATTAGATATTAACATAGGTGGTTTAGATCAGACCTCATCCTGGGCTGCAATGCAGGAATCTGTTTTCAGGTTGAACGTCTATAACTTCAATATTCACCTTGCTTAGAGTGGGCCAGAGGGCTAATGCCAGCTAAATCCTTACATTACTGATATACTTCTGAAAGGCAGTTTTAAAATTTACAGTGGAGTCTAGGTTATTTTATTTACTGGGCTATTTGTATTATCCAAGAATTAAGAAACTTTGAAAAAGTGAAAAATACTTATTTAATATTGTTCTCAAATAGTTTGGGTGCTGAGAAATTTTATTCAGCCTATGGGATAACCTGGTGAATTCTCTTTTTGGTTTTTTGCTTGTTTTCAAGGGGCCGGAATGTTCATGTTCCTCAAATCCAGGATTCTATTTGCCCCAACGATGCTAGAAACATACAATTTGCCACTTGATTTCTTCCTCTAAGCTTTAGAGATTTTTTGTTTGTATGTCTTTCTGACTTCACTGGCTTCATTTCAACATATTTTCATAACAAAAACATTTAGTTTACTCTGATCACATTTTAGAGCCGTCATTTCCTACTGATATGAGTGAAGCACTCTGAATTAATCATTAATTTGTCTTCATCTCGCATTTTAGGATGAGATTCTTTCAGTACAATTTTCTCAACTAAGCTAAAACAATTAATAGCATTTAGACTCTTATTAAACTGAAATTTTTTTTAACTTTTTCTTTTATCTTTCATTAATTTCCCTCTTGAGAGCCATCTGCCTATCAGTTTTAGAAATGTAATTATTTTTACAAAGGTAAGAATAATTATCTTCGTATAGGTAATAACCAGGAAAAAGGTAGAACAAGGTAACTAGAAGATTTCTAATTTGGAGCATAGATGATAATGATATTAATAATGGCATGTATATAGCAAAGAAAAGTGAAGGAGAAAGGGAATGTGTGACAGACTACTGGCAGAAGTGTCATTCAAGTGGATTTTACCTTCAGAATAGAGCCATTCTTGGGAGTGTCCTTTGCACACTATAGAGCTCAGAAGAGTTGATATGATATTGTTACGGCAAGTTTGGTACTTGTCCCCAAGGCCGAGTCAGTGAGAACAAAGAATGAGCACAAATGGTTTGAGGAAAAGGAAAGAGAAGTTTATTAATTTGCCAACAAATGAGGAGAGTGTTAGAATAGCGTCTCAAAAGACCTCCATCCTGCCTGTAAGCAGAAAAACAGGGTGGTTTTTCAGCAGGTGGGCTCCGTATGACTGGCGGTGTCAAATGTCTTGGTTTTGGGCTATTGTTGTTTAACTATAATTGGTTTCCGTTGACCTTATCTCCTGTGACATGATCTTGTGACCCTTGGACAATTCTGTTGAGCTGTCTCCTGAGTTTAATATAACAAACAGCAAAGAACATTTTTCTGCCTCTTTTGATTACTGGCCTGCAGGTTTTAATTCCCCAAAAGAGTGGGTTTTTTTTTTTTTTTTTAAAGAGACAACTTGTAAAACATTTTGTTACCCTTTTTGAGATCTTGACCTCTGTTACAGTATTGTAATTTATGGAGGGTAGGAGGTATTTGTGGTGAAAAAAAGGTCAACACTAAGTCATCATTTCTTCGGAGACCATACAATGAGGAAGTTATGGGATCTGTGCACATTACTTTAATTCACTGTTTGTTCAGGCTAATTATATAATAATCTGACAAGTAGAGGTTTGGGAATATAATCTCTTCAAATAAATACTCTTTTTATTTTCCTTTCTAGGGGGCCTCATTAGTTCACTGTTAAGGGTTCTATGTACTGCCAAACTGATAAAGCAGAATTAGGTATCTTAAAGGACACACAAACCTCTCCTTGAGGCTCCAAAACCCTTATCCAAGCATGCAAAACCCAAACTCACATTTCTCTGCAGTCCGGTTCTCAACTTTTCTTTCCTTGTTACCCTAATTCTTCTTCTTTCTCTATTAATTCCAATCTCTTCCTGCCTGGAGAAGCTGTCTCTTTCCCTTTCAAATATTTTTAGATCTTTCCCATTGTAAAAAAGATGAAAAGACACTATCCTGTCTTCCACATTTTACTGTCAAATTAATCTAGGGTGATTACCTCTATTTTCTGGCTACCCGTGTCCTCGGGAGGACAGAAGTCTCTCGCCCCTGCACTGTCTAGCTCGTGTAGAGCACTTTGACAGAGCTAAGGGTCATGGACGGCAGGAGCTCACGGTGGGGGCAAGTCACCAAGCCCTGAGGATGCGGGTGGGAGGTGAGCTATGAATGGGCTCTAAAGGGTGAGCAGGAACAAGTCAGATGATGAAGGAAGTGAGAGTGTTCCACATACACAGAGTGTCCCAAAAGTCACCATACATAGGGAAAATGGGAAATTGCAGCCAAATGTGCCTTTATTTACAAAATGTTCATTACAAAATTTTACAAAATTTTTCCTTTGTATGGAGACTTTTGGGACACCCCATAGAAAGCCATGGCTGCCTGCACTGGGAAGTGAGAGATCATGGGGAGTTCAAGGAATAAAAAGTTCTGACTTGGAGAACAGGGAGTGGGGTGGTGAGAAGTTAGAGA
The DNA here is from genome assembly GCA_028533085.1 of Varecia variegata. Lineage (NCBI taxonomy): Eukaryota > Metazoa > Chordata > Mammalia > Primates > Lemuridae > Varecia > Varecia variegata. Next base: position 3,761,511 of record CM052454.1, read on the forward strand.
ACTCTGAGCAGAGGCTCAATCACTCGGCGCCTTAGATTAATGAGGGTTAGTGAGAGGTATGGAGCAGGGCACAGAGATCATCAGATTTGCACCCAGAAATGCTGCGGTATGGAGAATGCATTGGAGGGAGGACAAGAGGAGCTGCAGGGAGATCAGTTAGGAAGCTTTTCAGTAATGCAGCCCAGAAGGGATTATGGCCGGAATGAGGGTGGTGGCAAAGGAGACATTTAGGAGATAGACTAATACGACGAATAGCATTCATTTATTAAATACGTGTCAAACATGTGGTCTGCTTCCGGGACTGTTCCAGGTATTGGGGATGCAGCAGTGAACAAAAAAGATGAAAACAAATCCATTCCCTTAGGAAACTTATGCTCTAGGGGTGATATAGACAATAAAGAAGATAAATAAGCAAAATGTATAGTATGCTTCACAGTGATAAGTGCCAAGGAGAAAATGGAGAAACAGAATCTTTCAGGGTATGCCTGTGTGGGAAGGGTTGCAATATTAGGTATAGAATGAGAAGACCTGAAAAGAAAGAGCTGAGGAAAAAGAATTAAGGGAAAGAGGGAGCCATGTAGATATCTGGAGGGAGAGCATTCTAGGAGAGGAAACAGTAATGCACAAAGGTCTTGAGATCGGAACTCATGCGGCTGGGGTGAACTGACAGAGGGCGAGGATTGTGTGATGGTTAGTTTTAGGGGTTAACGTGACGAGGCTATAGTCCCCAGTCATCCAATCAAACACTAATCTAGGTGTTGCTGTGAAGGTTTTGTAGATGTGGTTAACATCTATAATCAGTAGTCTTTGAGTAAAGGAAATTATTCTTCATATGGTGGATGGGCCTCATCCAATCAGTTGGAAGGTCGTGAAAGCCAAACTAAGGTTTCCCTGAGTGAGAAGAGATTTTGCCTGAAGATTACAGCATAAATTCCTGCCCAAGAGTTTTCCAACAATTTTTCCCAAGCTTGAACGTTCCTCTGTGGAAACTATTCGGGTGATTCAGAAGGCTTTCAGGGATGATGCAGTGAGTGCAGCGCAAATAAAAGTTGCACAGATGCTTCAAAGATGTTCAAGAATCTGTTGAAAGTGATCCACATTCTGGAAGGCCTGTAGCAAGCAGAGCACCTGAGAATGTTGAACGTGTACAGGTCAGGTTAAGAGATGCTGGGAGAACTGTGTGAGGTCCCGGGGTGCCTACTTTGAAGGGGACGGAGGCGTCATTGTCCTACGTACATTGTTTCTCGTATCTTCTATCTTCTTCAATAAATGTCTCTATTTTCCATATTACATGGCTGGATACTTTCTGGACAGACCTCCTATATATATTTATAATTATACACATATGTATTATATGTATGTATGTCTATAAAATCTCCTACTGGTTCTGTTTCTCTGGAGAACCCTGTCTAATACAGGTAGCCAGGTAGTGTGGGTAATTGTGGGAACAAAAGGCTGGATTCCATATGGCCTCTTAAGTCATGGTAAGGACTTCGGCTTTAAGTTTTAGATAAGAAGGATTTTGAGGCTGGGCGCGGTGGCTCACGCCTGTAATCCCAGCACTCTGGGAGGCCGAGGCAGGTGGATTGCTCGAGGTCAGGAGTTCGAGACCAGCCTGAGCAAGAGCAAGACCCCGTCTCTACTAAAAATAGAAAGAAATATGGACAGCTAAAATATATATAGAAAAATTAGCCGGGCATGGTGGCGCATGCCTGTAGTCCCAGCTACTCGGGAGGCTGAGGCAGGAGGATCGCTTGAGCCCAGGAGTTTGAGGTTGCTGTGAGCTAGGCCGACGCCACGGCACTCACTCTAGCTCGGGCAACAGAGTGAGACTCTGTCTCAAAAAAAAAAAAAAAAAAAAGAAGGATTTTGAGTGGAAGCATGACAGGATGTCATATTTTAAAGACTCATTCTGGCTGCCGTGTTGGGAATAACACAAAGGGAAACAAGAGGTGTTGGTGGCTTGGATCGCAGTGGTGGCAGTGGGGTTGGTGAGAGTTGACAGAATTCTGGATATATTTTCAAGGTAGAGCAAACAGAATTGGTTTTGTAATAAATGTGGGGAAGGGGAGAGAGGAATCAAGGATAACACTGGATTTTTTTGGCCAGAGCAACTGGAATAATAGAGTTTGGGATAACATCAGAAGCTCCGCTTTGGTGATACTAACCTTGAAATGCCTGTTGGCCACACACGTGGAGATATCAAGAAGGCATTTACATATGTCTGGAGTTCAGAGGAGCGATCCAGGCTGGAAATATAAATGTGGGAATGGCGTTTGATACCGAATGTGTGTGGTGGGGATTAGAGGATTTTGGTGAGGTGAGGGAAAGGAAAGAGGCAGGTGTAACTCCAAGTTTTTGGCCTGGGCACTTGGGCACTTGGCACTTGTTGGAAGTGCCATTTTCCATTGGGGAACACAGATGGCCTAGAAGAGAAGCTATATTTTGCATGTGGTGACTTTTAAGACATTTATGTAACTGGAACTGGAGATAATCTAGGAGATTATGCAGTCTAATTTAATCCTTTTATAGGTGAGGAAACTGAAGTTCCAGAACAGCTAGCTTGACTAGGATTGCCCAGTGCTCTTTCTGCAGCACTAAGGCACCTGTAAGTACAGGGTAGCTATGAAACTAAAAGACACATCTCCCTAATTCCAGGCTTGGCCCCGTCATCCCCAGGCACAACAAGCGTTGAGTGATCATGTTGGCTCTAAGGTCAAGTGGGAATTCCTATCTAGTCTTCTCTGGGGAAGAATTTGGTGTCCATTGTGGATTACAACTATCCCAATGCTGACCTATATTTTCAGACTTCAGCATTTTAATTTCAGGAACCTTTGGACCGTGGTGATGTAGGGCCAGGCCAGGCTGGACCTTTTTCAGGAGGAATAACTGGGCATCTGCATTGTAGCATTGTAGTCCACTTTAAAATAATTCCTAGGTTGAATAGGTTCAATTGCCATCAGAGGTTTCTATCGGCTGATTTCGGAATATTGTTTGAATTCCAAGGAAAGCTTGGGGAAAAGAAAGTAGACGGTGTTTAGGGCAACAACTCAACTCTCTTGGAATTCCACGGAGGCTGTATGATGGGGAGGTCAGTAAGCTGGAGGTCAAGTTCTCAGTCTGATCTTTAGCTGTGGGCTTTTAGGTAAGTTGTTTAGCCTCGCTGGGCTATAGTTACCTCATCTATAAAATGGGAATAATGATGTCTACCGCACAGAATTGCCCCAGGGAGTAAATCTATCACCTAGCCTGGGAGAGGAAGCTCTTAATTGTTCCTTTCTCCACAATAAAATGCCTTTACCCATTTAGTCACCAGCTGAGTCCATGTGGAAGATGTACTGAGGGTCAATTTCAACCCTTTTACGTGCCTAATTCCCCACTCTTTTTAATCCTCATTCCCAATAAAAAGACTAGATTTCTGGCGAGTGATGATGGTGGTACAGGGTTGGAGGTGAGGAAGAGTATTTTTGAAGGCAGGCATGAGAATATTCTCAAAGGGAGTAGAAGAGAGGCCAGGGAGTCCCAGCTGGATCTGAGCAGTCCCATGGCAGGGCCCCAGGGTGACAGTGAGGTCTCAGAGGAAGGCTTTGGGGTTTGTCCAGGGAGGCTGGTTCCCTGCCGCAGTCAGGATTTCTATCCTCTGCGGAGAGCCATTTGTCATCAAGGGATCCCCTGGTTTAGGACCACAGAGTGTCCTGACGGTGGACAATTAGGATTCTTTCCCCATTTACCTGAAGACAACATAAGGCTGTTTGATCCTGGTGGGTCCTTCAGAAGTAGCCCTATGAATGACAGAGATGGATTTTCCCACCAAACTGTCGAGAAGTGGGCTCAGAGTTAGGATTAATTTCATTCAAATGACACTTACAAGTTTTCAGACTTGGAGTCTCAGGAGTAATTGCCTGATGCTGGTGAATCAGAGTGAGCTTTAAAAACAAGAAAATGGGCCACTGGCGTCTCGGCCAATGGGAGGCGCGGGAGGAGCTCACCTGAGCGGGAAAGGGCCACCTGAGCGGCGCGCGGCTCCCGCGGCGGAGAAGGTTTCCACAGTCTCACCTTGGGGTTCCTGCGCATTCAATCCCTCCTCTCTGTCGCCTTCTCCCGCTGTTCT
>CM052454.1:3766121-3796887 GCA_028533085.1 Varecia variegata
CATGAAACCAGTCCCTGGTGTAGAAAAGGTTGGAGGCTGCTGATTTAAAGCAAGCTTTTTTTTAAGATAAAAATCTTAAAATATATGTTTTGCATTTATGAATTTTAAATACTTTGTGAATGTATGTATTTGTGTGCATTCCATATCAGGCTTTAAAAAAATAAAACATTAAGTTTACCATGTCAGTAAGAGCTATTCATGGACATCAATTTACTGGCTACAAAATAAATAATGAGTCAACTACAGTTCAGTGACCCATCCATTCTTTCAACGTTTCAATGTGTGGGTCCCATTCACTGAGCTTAGGAGAACCTAAGCTCAAACATGAATGAGACAGAGTCCCAACTCCAAAAAGTTCTCAGTGTAGCAGAAAGAAACATAAAATAAGTATAATATTTAAGTAGGACCACATAAAATTGTTATTGTTTTCATAATAAAGGATTGAATATTGGCAGTTTTATACAGTTCAGTCTAATACACTGTGAGTCTAACAACAGAGTCATATATAGGGAGTTATGGAAACACAGAGGAGGGGCATGCAATACAATTCTAGAAGTGGTTGGCATGCCCTTTCACCTGTCTTTCCCTGGGGTGAAAGGGTGTGCCAGGCAGGGTGTGAGCAAAGATGGACAGGAGAATGGTCCCGTGGAAGCCACTGGTAGGATCAGCATTGTTGGACAGATCATAAAATTCAAGACCAGCAGAAGGTCCAGGTTAAGGTGTTACATGTCATATTAAGTTTTATCCAAAAAAAAAAAAAAAAAGTGAAGGGGAGCAACTGATTAAATTCTGGAGTCAGGTTTATGTGTTTGATTGATTATTCTGGCTGACGGATGGAGAGCAGATTTTAGGGGTCAATACTGGAGGAAGGGAGAAAAAGTGGGCGGCAATTACAGTGATTCAGGAAGAGATGATACGAACTTGAATTGTGGCACTAGGAGAGAGATAGAGGAGAGAATAAGTTTTAAAATGTATCTTCAGGAGCCAAAATCAGCAATACTTGGTGATTGGAGGAGGAAGGAGGGAGAGGAGCCACAGCTGATCTCCTTTTTAGTTTTGGGAGCTGGCACAACAGTGCTGGGACACGTCAGACAGATTACAGGGCAGGGCGGATCCGAGGAAAGGGGTGACGAGCCCAATCTGGGGCACGGATTTTCAGTCGCCTTAAGTGGCAGGATCATACCATCGGCTTATGTTCTGGTTTTTAATCTTTGCTTATTTGTTTCCTTGCTTTTGAACAATTTTTAGCCTTTTTCATTTTAAGGGAATGCCTCACAAGATACTTGGATCGAGGTCTAGTCTGTGAACTTTGTAAGCCAAGAAATTGGTCAGCTAATGCACAAGTGGATGGATCCTAGGAGAACTTACACATTTGCCCACAGTGGGTGCGGTAAATCAGAGCAGCAGTGTACAAACTGTAAACAGAAATTAATGTTGCAGGAAACCCAAATCTGGACGGCTATGGAAAGAATCGGTAGTTTGTGCGGTGAGCTTGTTATGGTAGTAAAGGGAAACAGGGTGTTTTCCTTTACTGAAATCTCGACCAGCTGGAGTGTACTCTGATGAGGAACCCTTACTCCTCAAGGAACATTAACATCTCAGGTAAACCTTCTGTTGCCCTCCTGTATGTAACCAGCTTTTAGCGTTTCCTTTTAAAAGTATATTTTATTAATGTGATATATACATACAAGGGAATATTATTTAGCCTTAAAAAGGAATGAAATTCTGACACATGCTACAACACGTACAACCTTGAGGACATTATGCCAAGTGAAATAAGCCAGACACAAAAAGATAAATATCGTATAATTCCACTTATATGAGGTACTAGAATATCTTATGCACAGAGACAGAAAATAGAATGGTGGTTGCCAGGTGCCAGGAAAAGAGGGGGTGGGGGAGATATTGTTTAATGGGCGCAGAGTTTCAGCTTGGAAAGATGAAAAAGTTCTCAAGAGAGAGAGCAGAGATCATTGCAAAATAATGTGAATGTACTTAACGCCACTAAACTGTACACTCAAAAATGGTTAAAATGGTAAGTTTTATGTTATAGATATATTTTGCCACATTAAAAGAATTTTAAAAAATGTATTGATTCTTTGGGTCTTCTCTTTATAAAAATGAATTATTTTTAACAAATAAACTCTCTTACTTTGAACAAATTGTATACTAAAAATCCAACATTTCCATTTATTCTGTTTCCAGAGATTTGCTAATTAGTGGTGGGTTTCTTAACCACCAGTGGACCAAGTGTGTGGAGGCAAAGACACCCTTTTTCCACATTTGCTGTCTTCCTTTTGCCCATTTATTTGGTCTTCCTCATTTATCTCATGAGAGCCACGGTCTGCTTTCCATGCCTTCTGAACTGTGCAACACATTTAAGTTTTAATTCTTTCAGGAAAAATCCCAGATAGTGCCCTGTATTCATTTGGTAAGAAATAAAAAATAGGCCGGGCGTGGTGGCTCACGCCTGTAATCCTAGCACTCTGGGAGGCCGAGGCGGGTGGATCGCTCAAGGTCAGGAGTTCGAGACCAGCCTGAGCAAGGACGAGACCCCCGTCTCTACTAAAAATAGAAAGAAATTATCTGGCCAACTAAAAATATATATATAGAAAAAAAAAATTAGCCGGGCATGGTGGCGCATGCCTGCAGTCCCAGCTAATCGGGAGGCTGAGGCAGGAGGATCGCTTAAGCCCAGGAGTTTGAGGTTGCTGTGAGCTAGGCTGACACCACAGCACTCACTCTAGCCTGGGCAATAAAGCGAGACTCTGTCTCAAAAAAAAAAAAAAAGAAAAGAAAGAAAAAATAAGCAGACCTTCGAAGGAGAATGAATTCCTCTTTTAAATTTTTTCAAAGCACAGTGGAATTGCTCATAGTTCTTCAAGATTTCCCTTGGTAACTGTTTTCTAATGTGTTGGATTCAGTTCTTAAAAATTCAATCCTGGGTTTTCCTTTAGTCTTAACATTCAGTTACCATTCTTTGCCCTCTATTCCCACAACTAAGACCTTTTCACCCATTACCAAGATTACTAAAAATTAAAATGTTTTTATGGTTCCTCCCATTATTTTTTTACAATTGTTCATTAATTCACTTTTTCATTTGATAAACAGTCTGTGTGCATATACTATGTGTTTACTACTTCCTGTAAATTTGTCTTTCCAAACTAATCTACTTAGGCATGGGAATGAGAACCGTCAAGAAGTGATGGATTATCTATATAGAGCAAAATGAATAATTCCTGTTTATCAGTCTCAGTAGAACAAAGCTGATGTCACTGCTAATTCCTCCCTAACTTCACACTCCTTTTTCGCAGCCTTAATGATGAATGTGCAGGTGTCAGTCCCTTACATCCTGAGATTGGGTTCATGTGCACGTTGCTAACCCACTACCTGGGTTAATCTGACAAACTGTTTCTAGGGATAATTTGTCTTTGTACCTTAAATGATGGTTCTCTCCCTTTGGCCCCTGTTGTCCTAGCTGGACATTCTTAAACTCCACTTAACTTCCTTCCTCTTTTTCCACATATTCACCAACCCAAGAGTTTCACATGTCGAGTTTCTTCTACCTGGACTGCTCCAAACCCCCACCCTACCCTTCTCCAGATTTAGTGATTCTCAGACTCCCATAATTTAAAGTCTACAAAATTCCAAGAAAAAGAGTCGGATGGGTATACTGAACCAGGACTGCCAACCTTTTATTTGGCCAAATAAGGACATTAAAAACTAACAAAACAATTCTCATATACTATCATTGTAATTTCATTAAAAAATACATTATTTTTTACCCACAAAAAAGGAGGAAGGACATAATCTCAGAATAAAGATGGATTGTTTCAATTATACTAATTTAATCTAATACAAACTTACTACATTGTCCTTAATTCTTCTGACCACTTCTCACAAGCTCTGCGACTACCAACCTGGTCCGACAGTCTCCATGATGTCACCTCTCACCTGCATTATCACAACCCCGTCCTAACTGCTCGCCCTGTTTGCTTGCTCCTTCCATCCCCCCTCCTGTTCAATCTCTTCAATCTCTTCAATAGGAGGATCCTCTTCAATAGAAGTTGGCTCAAAACCCTCCACGGACTCCCCAGAGTAAAATTCAAAGTACACGCAGTGGTTTATAGGAAACTTTGTGATCTGGAGCTCCTGCCCCTTAAAGTCTCTAGCCCAGCATTGTCCCCCAGAAATATGATGTGATGGTCACACAGAGCGGCTTGATGGACATTGGAAACTCAGAAGTAGGGGGGGCAGGAAGGGAATGAAGGATGAAAAATTACCTATTGGGTACAAATGTACACTACCCTTCCCCCAGAAAACCCTCTCCTGTTGCCTGACTTATAGAATTGGAGATTCATCTGTTTAACTTAAGATCTCATCTTATGGTAAAATACAAATGACCTCTGGAAAGGTCACAAATTAAACATCATCATTCTTAAAAAATAAGAAAAAAACAATAAAAGAAATAAAATGCAAACCATGTAATTTTAATTTTTCCAGTAGTCATGTTAAAAATTAATTTAGCATAATATATTTTATTTGACCTAATATAGCCAAATTATTACCATTTCAACATGTAATCAGTATAAAACGTATTAACACAAAATTCTACATTCTTCTTTTCATACTAAGTCTTCGAAATCCAACGGGTATTTCCACCTACATCGTATCTCAATTCAGACTAGCCACATTTCAAAGGCTCACAGCCACAGGGGCTAGTGGCTACCACCTACCATCGAGCTGACAGCACAGTCCAGAACTTTGCCTTCCCTCACCCTGTGCCAGGCTTGGTATTTGCTGATCCCTTTCCCAGGACTCAGTGTGCTCTCAGCATCTTCTGACCTTGACTCAACTGTCTCCAACTCAGTAAGGCCTCCCTGGCCCAACACTCCTCCTACCCTCCCCCCCAAGACACAGTCCTTATCTGCTTTCATCATTTACTTTTTTCCTTATACTTACCACAATCTAATGATTACGTATTTTATTATACAGTGTGACTTGTTTACTGTCCCTGGCTCATGAGGCTCATGATTTCCTCACTGCTGTATCCCCAGTTCTGCATTAGAGTGGTGCCTGGCAGACAGTAGGCGCTCAATAAATGTTTGTAGGATAAATGCACTTCACTCCAGATAAGAGAAAATTCTGTACAAACCAGTACCGGGCACTGGAAGTCATTAACCTAACCAACTTTTACACATCTTCGAATTGTGGCTTAAACTTTACTTTGTCGAGGAGCAATAATAGCCAATAACTCCAGTGTGTTTGCCATGTGCCCAATGTGCTAAATGCTTCTGAGCATTACCTCATATCCTCCTCCCAGCCTTCTGAGGTAGGTACTATTATTTTATTTATCTTGCAGAACAGGTCTGGAAAGTTCAGTAAATTGCCCAACTGAGGAGTAGAGCGCTCCATGTGTCTGACCATACCACCATGCCAAACCTTGACCATGCTGCCTAGGCTGGGCCTAGTTTGTATCTTTCACTGTATTTGTAATTACTTAATGTGTATTTTCCACTAACGTCTTAGACTGAGGGCATGGGACCCTATTTCCTGTTTGCTTCCTTGTCCCTAATGTCCCTGTGTTTGTTGACTGCCATCTCAGTCAACCACTCAACTAGGTTAACGGCTCATTTAACTTCACATCCTTGATTGTAGATGCAAGTCCGTCCACATCAACACTTGTCCTGGGTAAATAATTTACATTGAAGGTCTTTTCTTTTTTATTGTTTTTACTAAAAGATATTTTTTAAAAATTACTCCTAGCAATAACTATGGCAGGAGTTGCTTTCTGTTGGGTATAATCTTTTAAAGCACTATCTCATTAACTGCAAGTAGGCCTTTTCTTAATAGGTACAAACTTCTTTTTCAATATATTCACTAAAATGATTACTTTTTCTATATGATTAAGATAGCAGGATCAGTGAAATCAGTTTCAGGAGATTAAAAATTATTTTCAGGGCAAAAGTGAGGATGGACTTACAATATCAAATCAGTGGTGGGCAGTACCTGGGAATCTTATGTCCTCTGGCTCCATTAATCAGGTGAACATACACATATTCATTCATTTTTTCCCCCCCTCCATCTGCAAAATGGCAACAGTAATTTCTTTCTACCTACTTACAGAGATGATGGGGTAAGGAGTGGTTGCCAGCAAAATGCAGGCACGTCCACAGATGAAAGTAAAACACAGTAAGCACTGTTACCTTATTTATGTCCCAGAGAACCAGTTTGCTTTTAAGTTTGGCAAATTCATAGGCAGTCAGTCTCCCAATTCCATGTCCAGCTCCTGTGATCAGGACGATTTCACCGGTGACTGATTTTCTCTTCTTAGGAATAAAAAGCTTCACCAAAGACTCTAAGGAGAAGATGATTAGTAAAGGCAGAAGCAGGAGGCTGTTCAGAAAGAATTTCATCCTTTTTGTGGCTGCGAGCATTTGGTGCGTTTTCTTTTACCAATCTCACTGTGAATTGCTTTCGGGGGGGGGGGGGGGTTGCTCGGTCAAACAGCAGAGAGAGTAGAAGCGAGGAACAAGGAAGAGAGCTCTTTTATCGAAGAGAAACAAACAACTCTGAAACCGTTCTTTCCGCTGGGCTGGGCTTTGTTAGGTGTTTTGCAATTGGCTCCGGCTGCAGTGCGGAGTGACTGCAAGCTGGCTCTGAAATCTGGGAGGGACAGAGTCCAGACCCAGCGATGCTTCCTCTTTCCCGCAGCCCCAGCAAGTCTGTGGCCAAGAAAGCCTTTTACCTACTTTTCCCTGGTCTCCTGAGCCTACCTTGGAGGGTTAATTACCAGCTTGTTTTCCTAAATTGGATAAATTCCTGTAACTTACAAGGATCACTGACACAGTGTCTGCAGTCCAGATGCTTCTTTCAAAGTTGAAGGTTGCCTATCAGTAGATAAGGGATGCAAATGTAGATGCTTATCTGAAACGATCCTGAACAGGCTAATTGTTCTGCTCCCAGTTGAGAAATGACCCTACACAAATTTAAGTCTGAACTGAGCACAATTTCTGGAGGACTGAGGAAATTTTGTCCCTTCAAGGACAGCAATAATCAAGCCCCAGGAGCAATTCTTATATTTAAGGGGGTTGTTTCCACAGGAAAGAGCAGTGTATTTGAATAACCATATTTCACTTGACCTATTAGAATTTGAAAAAAATGTATATTGCACTTTAGTAATTGTATCTTTATCCAGATTAATATATCACAGCCTCCAGAATGAATAATAAAATAGAAAGAAAATCATTTTGCCTAAAGACTACCTATATAATTTTTGGTTTAGAACCCCTATATACGTGCGTATTTAATGTATGTTACCTGGTGATTTAAAAAAAAAAAAAATTCCTGGACATTGGTAACGGAAAGACCTAAATAGGGCTTGTGTGCGGTTAAGAGCTTAATAACTGTCTGTTATATGCATTTTTTAGATTCAGTTTTTGACAGTAATTTAACTTGGGCTATGTGCCAGACACGTAGGGGCTTGACAATAGACTTTTGTGATGTGATGATGGTCAGCCTTTATATTTAAAAGCCAGAAAGATCACAGAAAATTAAGGTTCAAAAATAATTCATACTTCTCCCTCTTAAGTAGCCCTACCCTGTCATAGGGGATGAAGGGATGATGACAGTCCCACAAAAGTAGAGCTGTACTGTGGAGTTCTTTTAAGTCTGAATATCCCCTACAACTTTACTGTATAGCCCCAAATCCAAGTTTACAAAAGTACAGTTTCCAAAGTGCTTTCCCACATATTTTATCTCATTTGATTTTCAAAAGGCTCCTAGGAAGTAGAGAAGAAAAATATGTCTCTATTTTATAAATGAATAAATCAGTTAGACTGATTTTTATTAATAAAAGCTTCCTCAGTGTGTAAAAGTGTAATTGGGGCTGACACATGGTCAATGTTTGCCAAAACTTTTTGCCCAACATCTACAGGAAGAAATTACATTTTACGTGGTGACTTAGTATATGTGTGAGTGTTTGCTTTCTTATATGACGACTTTCATGTATTGAGGCTCTGGCTCTGCTATTTCTTATTCCATGCTATTAAAAAATAAACTTGGTAGTGTCAACAGAAAAGAAGCCAAACTCTGTAAAATAATTTAAAGAGGTTTATTCTGAGCCAAATTTGAGGACCATGGCCCAGAGCCACACCCAGGGATCCTTGCGCAAATGGACTGGCTGTGATTGGGTTACAGTTTGGTTTTATGTATTTCAGGAAGGCAGGAATTACAGGTAAAGTCATAAATCAATACATGGAAGGCATACATTGGTTTGGCTGGAAAAGGTGGGACATCTCAAAGTGGAGGGGTGAAGGCTTACAGGTTATAGTGGATTTAAAGATTCTTTGATTTGTAATTGGTTAAAGAAATAAAGCTTTGTCTAAAGGCTTGGAACCAAAACAACCAAAGGCGACTGGTTTTCTCACCATTGTATTCACAGTACCTGCCACGTATCAAATGTTCAATAAATATTTAGTGAACAAATGCATGGTTGAGAATTTAAGCTTATAGTCATACAGACCTGTATTTGAATGCTGGCATAGTAAACTGAATATGACCCCCAAAGATATCAGGTACTAATCCCTGGAACCCATAAATGGTACCTTATATGGAAAAAGGGTCTTTGCAGGTGTAACTAAGAATTTTGAGATGGGGAGATTATCCTGGATTATCCAGGTGAGCGCTAAATGAAAAGCATTTATACGGAGCTCACAAGCAGTCTTGTAAAAGAGAGCGAAAGGGAGATGTGTCTCAGAAAAGGAAAAGGCAATATGATCGCAGCAGCAGAGACTGGAACGAATACAACTGGCTCTACAAATTTTTAGACAGGCTGTGTGATCTTGTGAAAAGTTATTTAACTTCTCTGAGTCCGTATCTTCATCTATAAAGTAGAGACAATCACACCAGCGTTCCTGGGGTTATTGTCAGTATTAAATGTGGTAATATGAGTCAAGGGCATAGCAGATAGTAGGTACTATATTGTAAATGCTTGGAAAAAAATTATTACAATTTTTGTTGACATTTTATAAAACTTATCTTCTTTAGTTCTCATAGCTCTATGGTATTGAGTACCATATCTCCTAATTTTATAGGTGAGGAAACAGACATAGAGAAGTTAAACAATTTGCCAAAATTACACGGTCAAAATGAAAAATACTATGAGGACAGTATTTTTGAAAATTTTTTTGATGTTTTTTTACATGCTGATATCTTACTGCCCTGAGGCACCCCATCCCTTGAAATAATGGTTTCAGTGTTTCAGGGGGCAGGACAGATATGAACTAGAACAAAGAAACAACTGTCAAATGGGATATTTTTTTAGTCTCTAGCACAGTATTAATCTTGAAAGCCAGGCTTTGTCAAGTGAGAAAGGGCTTTTAAAAATTCCTTCAGCATGCATTAACTTATCAAGAAGCAGGATTGGCGAGTGTGAAGGATTTCCCCAGCCGAAAAAACACAGAAGATATGAAGAAAACCCTTGCCATAAGAGAACAGAGAGGGGGAAGGAAGCTGCTTCTGACCCAGGGAATGGTGAGAAAGAAGAGGGAGACTGCAGTAGTGTAAGCAAGTATTAAGAATCCAGTAACCTGACTTCCCACCCCAATCCCTACCCCAATACTGCTGTTTACCAGTTTCCACTTTTATAACACCTACTTCTCTACGTTGTGCAGAATAAAGTTTGGTGGCATTTTAATGGCTTTTCATTGCACTTGGGGAAAAAAACCTAACTTCTCACCACCGTCAGTAAGGCCTTATGTGTTTGGCTCTCATGCCGGGATTTTTACCTAAAATAAACTCAGTCATAGAGACTTAGCTAAATAAACTTTACTGTCCTTGTTAATCCAGAAGCAGGCTGCCCAGGACTGGTGCAGCTACGTGAAGAGGCCATAAAAGACTTAGGCTCCTTCTTGCTCCCTTCTCTGCCATCCGTACTGTGTGCCTTTTGTCATTATGGTCTCGAGGCAACTCCTCCTCCTCTAGGAATTGTGTTCTCTTTTCAAGTAGGAATAAAGGAAGGAGGCAAAATGAGCCAGTTCCTTTTCATCAGGAAAGCAATACCCTTCCCAGAAGACCCACATAGTAGACTTCCACTTTCATCTCATTGACCAGGAAGGGCCATGTGACCCCTTTAGCATGGGGAGGTAAAATTTAAAACTAGAGATATTTTTACATGTAACATGGAAAAGAACAAAAAAAAGAACAGATATTGGGAAGCAGCCAGCAGTGTCTACCATACTGGCCTCACTGCAGATGATAATGTCCCTGGCTTACTATGCGTTAGTAGAATACACTGGATTTTCTGATTATTCATTATTCTTATTCTTTCCTACCTGAGAGCTTTTTTTTTTTTTTTTTTTTTTTTTGAGACAGAGTCTCGCTTTATTGCCCAGGCTAGAGTGAGTGCCGTGGCGTCAGCCTAGCTCACAGAAACCTCAAACTCCTGGGCTCAAGTGATCCTCCTGCCTCAGCCTCCCGAGTAGCTGGGACTACAGGCATGCGCCACCCTGCCCAGCTAATTTTTTTCTATATATATATATTTTTTTTTAGTTGGCCAGATAATTTCTTTCTATTTTTAGTAGAGATGGGGGTCTCGCTCTTGCTCAGGCTGGTCTCGAACTCCTGACCTCGAGCGATCCACCTGCCTCGGCCTCCCAGAGTGCTAGGATTACAGGCGTGAGCCACCGCGCCCGGCCTGTGAGAGCTTTTTTGAATTTACAGTCCTCTGTGCCTTTCATGCTCTTTCCCCAGCTTTCCGATGGCTGGTGGCTTCACGTCCTTGGGTCTCTGTTCAAATGTGACCTCCTCAGAAAAGCCTTTCCTGACACAGCTCCTCTGCAGTCTAAAGTAGTCACTTCTCCCTCAATTATCCTCTGCCACAGCAAGTTGTCTATTTCCTTCACAGCGCTTTTCCCAACCTGGAATTCCTGGTTTGTTTATGTATTAACCTCATTTTCCTCTCCTAGAAAGTAAGCCACACGAGACAAGGACCTTCTCTATCTTGTTCACAACTGTATTCCTGGCACCCAGGGTGGTCCTTGGTAAATAGTCAATAGTCAGTAAATATGTTAGACAGCTAGGGACCTCCAGCTCCTCCTGGGGACAAGGGGAGCGACTGCCACGCCTGGGGGAGGAGGGAACACCCCAAGAAACTGCCAATCAGAACTTAGCCTGCCAACTGCAAAAGAATGCAGAGGACTCTCCAGCCCACAGGCTAAGTAGCACAGGTACAATAGAATCTGGAAAAGTGACCTAGAACAACTGGCTTTCAGAGAGGCTCATGGGAGGGCCACATGTGTAGCAAGACTCAGGTCATGTAACTTCCAACTATCCACTCAAAGTGGTGACATCTGAGCCTTGAGGAGGGTCCAATTCAGACACCATAAAACAAGACCCAGACCACAACCAAGGCCTTTATGTTGTGACAAAGTGTCTGTTCATCATCTGTGGTGAATGCATCTTGCTCTTGTCTGTAATCCTCTCTCCCCAGTAAACCTCATTTTCGTGCTTACCCTGCTTTCGGTGTGTGTCTGGTCATTCTTCGGCCAAGAGCGCACCACAAACAGACATTTCGGACGGCGACCCAACAAACATTTTTCATTACTGTATAACTAAATGAATGGAAAAAAAGGGGGAAAACAGGATTCTTACTCTTATTTTTAGCATACCTATACATTTCAATATTCACATACATCGCTTTCCAATTTAAAAATACTCATTACCCAGTAGTTTTTGCCCGTCTCACCAGCTATAGTAAGATGCCCTTAAGGTCAGTATATACTTTATAAACTAAAAAAAAAAAAAAAAACAAAAAAAAACCTCACTTCTTTTTAGCTACATTCTGATGACATGTGTTTAACCAATTTGGGATGTGGGTAAGTTGATGACAAGGTGTTTAAGTCCTGCCCAAGAGCAGGCTTTAGCACATGTGCTCACTACACCCTAGCAGATTTGGGGGTATGGGTCCCTGAAGGGAGGAACCCAGGAGATCTAGCTGTCTGAGCTAATTGCTGTTCAGTTCCAGTGCCATGGAGCTGGTTTTGTTTGCACAGCTGTGTTGTTTTTTAAACTAAGTCCATACCAGCTTGTTTTCTTTTTTTTTTTTTTTTTTGAGACAGAGTCTCACTCTGTTGCGCGGGCTAGAGTGAGTGCCGTGGCGTCAGCCTAGCTCACAGCAACCTCAAACTCCTGGGCTCAAGCGATCCTCCTGCCTCAGCCTCCCAAGTAGCTGGGACTACAGGCATGTGCCACCATGCCCGGCTGATTTTTTCTATATACATATTTTTAGCTGTCCATATAATTTCTTTCTATTTTTAGTAGAGACAGGGTCTCGCTCTTGCTCAGGCTGGTCTCAAACTCCTGAGCTCAAACAATCCGCCCGCCTCAGCCTCCCAGAGTGCTAGGATAACAGGCGTGAGCCACTGCCCCCGGCCCATGACAGCTTTCTTTTAAAGAACGTGAAGTTAAAAGACTAGGGCCTGAGGAGCTTCCTGTGAGAACTTCTTTCTGTTGCTCCCTTTCTGTGATAGGAGGCTTTGTGACTCATTACCTAACTCCTTTTCTCCCTGGTGACTAATTTGTCAGCAGACTTTAGACATGCTGAACAAACAGAGCTTGCCTAATACAGTTCCGGTTTAAGCATTGTCTGGTGGTTGTCAACAACAAGGAAAGCAAAGTTTATCTGACCGATAGGAAAGAGAATCCAATAGGAACTGAACTCTACTTTCCTGAAACAAAAGGCTGGAGACTCTTTAAAAGAGCTATGCTAAGGGAAAGGTATTGAAGGATCTTAAGGTGTGGTTGATTGAGGAGACTAGGCCATCTGTGTTTGTTAATTGGAACTTAACCACAGGAGAAACAAATTTCTGCTATCTTTATGATAGGAGCAAAGCACCCACCTCCCACTGGGACTAGGGCTGGGACGAGTTATCTCCCTGAATGTTTGTTTCCATTTTAAAGCAATGGCTCTCAAGTCCTTGAGGAAACTGTGTTAGGTGGTAGACATATCTCAAAGGGCAGAGAAAGCATTTATAATTGTAAGATTTCTAACATAGCTTCTCTTTAGGAAAAGAAGGGGGGAGGGGTTAGGGGCCTATCTGCCTATCACTAGGTTTTGGCTGAAACAAACAGTAAACCCTTCTGACACTGAGCTTTTTCAAGCAGGTCGGGCTGGGGTGGGGGGTGTCAACCCAAGGACGAGGACTTAAGCTACTGGAAGCCATGCTAGAGTATGGACAAGTCTCTTAGTGCAGAGGTTTGGACAGAGTCATTATGTGCCAAGAGTTCTGCAGTTTTCAGAACAATGTCGTTAAAATTTGATTAATCTGGCTTTGTGTGTGTGTTTGTGTGTACAGAGCTTCAATAGCCCGGTCTTTATTCCTTAATCACTGTGGAAATTATAGGGGTGTAGGTGGGGAAAAGACAGAGATACCTGTAAGATATTTTACTTATTAAAAAACAAACTAAGGTTCTTTTCAAAGAAAACAAATATATGACAAAGACAGTACCAGATCAGAAAGATCTGTTGAAACCAGCAAAGAAATTGACTTCACCTGTGGTAGCCACAGCAGCTAATTCCTGGTCCAGAAGACACTATGGAGGATTGGTGGGTTTTGAAGAAGCAAGCCCATTCCCCATCCTGTTCCCTTGTCTGTCTGCCTGCCTCCAGCCTGAGCCCAATCCAGCAGTGTGGAGAGGAAGAGTGTGGCCTGAGGGAGAGGGAAGGCAGCAATCCTAGCAGGGAGCTACCAGTCTCTGTTTCCAGATACATGCCCAAATCCACTCTGGGGAGACCTGCTGGGCCTCAGGGTTTTACTCTGGCTTTTAAGATGGTCAAAAAAAAAATTTTTTTTTTTGAGGCAGAGTCTCACTCTGTTGCCCGGGCTAGAGTGCTGTGGCAGTTAGCCTAGCTCACAGCAACCTCAAACTTCTGGGCTCAAGCGATCCTCCTGCCTGAGCCTCCCAAGTAGCTGGGACTACAGGCATGCGCCACCATGCCCGGCTAATTTTTTCTATATATATTTTTAGTTGGCCAGATAATTTCTTTCTATTTTTAGTAGAGAGGGGGGTCTTGCTCTTGCTCAGGCTGGTCTGGAACTCCTGACCTTGAGCTATCCTCCTGCCTCGGCCTCCCAGAGTGCTAGGATTACAGGTGTGAGCCACCGTGCCCGGCCTAAGATGGTCAAAATTTTATGTCCACGTTTGAACTGCACTACTGAAACAGTGAATTATGCACTTAAAAGTTAAATATTTACCACAACAATAAGACAATGAATATAAAAGATGTAAGCCAGATTACAGACTACTTTGGACAATCTGGGTTTCCAACTTTCAGTTTGGCTGATTTTTGCCTTTTGAGTTTATTGTCCGGGGTGTTGCCCTCTGTTCCCATAATAGAATAGTCGCTTCTCCTCCCATAGGTATGGAAGGGTAAAAGTGACAGTAGGGAATATGTAACAGACGGTATAGCCTGGAAAAGAAAAAAAGGGCGAAAATGTTTTGTCGCTTCAAAACTTCCCCCACTCCTTTTGGAGAAGTAAAACCTTCACCCCTGGCCTGCATCAGGCCCGCAGTCCGGAGGAGCAGGACAATGTCCTTTGTTCTTTGTGCTACAGGGGATGACTCAAGGGACCTGTTCGGTCTGCTGGCTGAGATGGGACAGACTGAGATTGGACCACGATTAGAATCAGCGACTGTAGGTGAATAGCCTAGAACCGAAAACCCTGCCTTTAAAAGCTCTGTATTTCTGCTTATGATTAGGACGATGGCATTTCAGACAGGAGTCTCCATCCTCCTCATTTGCCAGCAAATTAATAAACAACTCTTTCCTTCTCCTCAAACGACTTGTCCTGGTTCTTCTGATGTGGCCTCGGGCACAAGCGCTGAACTTCCGGTGACATTCCCGCTCCAGGCCGCGTGCCTATGTCACAACTTCACTCCTTCATAGCTTTCCAAGAGCCACACGGGGCAAAGCCTCGTGAAAATCAGCAATTGTAACAAACACCTTGGTTTAAAAAAGAGAGAGAGAGAAGCGCCTCAAGATGCAAAGATCGAAAGTCCCTTGGCTACTTCCTCTTCGTGTAACCATGTATTATTGAAGAAATGACTAGGTTCTGTAACCCCTTCCTGCTTAAGAAAAAACAAACTTTTCTCAAATCCCATTTCTTTCCTGTTTTCTTCCCTTCCGGTTTCTTTCCTGTTTTCTTCCCTTCCGGTTCCTTTCCCCTTTCCCGGTTTCTTAGCTCTAGAACCGCCTCGGTCTTTCCCTCTGCCGCGCCCCAAGTACGCCTGCGCACACCGGGAAGGCCGAAAAGGAAGGCGTACCTAATGGCACGACTTTTGTTTTGCGGCGCAGCCGTAAAGCGTCGTCACGCCCCGGGGTTGTCACGGCGCCTGGGTTGCAGTTCCCGGCACCTGACGCTGGGAGCGTGGGCGTCACGTGCTGGTTTGGATTTCCTCGTTGCGCCGGGGGAAGCGTTTGGTATTTTGAGAGGGCTTTTGGTCTGTGTGTGTTTGTAGGTAGATGTAGCTGCTCCGTTTCGGGAACGGGAGGGCGGCCGGGTCCTAGTGCCGGTTGGACGGCCGGGGCCCCGGTCTCTGAGCTGTAGGGTGGGCGGAGACTGAGGCCCAGGCTAACAGTGACCTAGTTCCGCGAAGCCGCCCTCGGGGCGCTGATGGCCGGACGCTTCCTGGGAAAGGCTTTAGCCACTGTGTCTCTCTCTGTGGCCTTGGCCTGTGTGACTGTCAGGTCCTCGGGCTGCCGCAGCATCCCCGCGTACAGGTATTACCCCTGCTCGTGCTGGCTCCTGGTGCCGACGTTGGATTGGGGGTGGGAACCAGGTTCCTTTCCGGCGGATTCCGTAGGCTTTGCTTGCGTCCCGCATTTTTATAGCCGTATACAAGTTCTTAGAAAGGCTCCAGAATGTCCTATCTGCTTTTTGAGGAAAACTAGTGGCAGGAGCCTTTCTTGACCTTGAGTTTAAAATTTGCCATCCTCCATAAGTCACCAAAATTATCATCGCCAGTTTAAATAGCACTTGTTTGGGGTAGTGTCACCCCCTGGCATTTTTTTCTGGTCAGTACTTAAAACATGATTATTAAAATTAATATATATACAGAGTTTAAAAATTTAGCGATTTATAGTATCTCACACTGCCTCCTTCTGTTCTTCCCTTGTGCAGTTTTTATTCTTTGAGTCAGTGAACACTGTCCTAGATGCAGCCCCCTTTTATTTTCCTATTTTATGTATATAAACAGTCTTTTGAATATATAAAGGTAATAATTAGAGTAAAAAGTTATCCATTTCCTGAATTAATCTGTTTACTATTGGTTTATTCTGTTACTTTTTGGTCCTTTTTCCTTCTTTTTGTGCTTTTTCTCAGACTTCAAATGGACACTGGTTATCTATTTACATTTTGTAGAATATAAGTAATAGGCTTTGTTTTCTCTACATGAGAGGGCTAATTGACTATTGGCTCTTTTGTACCAAGTCGCCTAGACTGGAAGGTTTCTGTTGAGGGTGTGTGAGCAGGGACCAGGTGGATAGGCTGGGAACTCTCCTTTTGCCTCAGACTTTATGGCAGTGGTGTAGCAGCTTCTCCTGAGTATTGTTGCCTTAACTTTATTTCCTCAGCGTGAATTGTAAAGTTAATAAGTCCAAGTTTCTGCTAGGTTCGTAACACCGGTAATCAGAGTGGGGGTCCTAGCCCTTCCCTTTTAAAAAACTTTATACTTTTATCCTAGGGCAAACATAACCATTGCAGACTTTTTGTTTGGAGGGTGGAGAGGGAGGAAGACTGACTGATTTCCATGTTACTGTTCCACTGCAATTTACAACCTTTGGGCCCACTGACTTTAAGCTTGAAACCTCTCTAGCTCTTCTAGGAGTGGCATCTTTCTGTCACCCTTTTGTGCATAATTTGTTCTACTCTGGTTTGTAGGTCAGTATGATTCCATCCATTTTCCATCTTTCTGAAATTGGCTAAAATCTTATCACTGGGGGCATCCTGTTTCCTTCTGTGGATTTTATTTCCTTTTATACAACTTTATCTTCTTTCAGTGGGATTTGGGGAGGGAAGGAATACACATATGTGCTCTCTGGAAGTCACTAATGCAATTTCTGTTAAATGCCACCAGAACAATGTAAAGCTGCTTGGCAGTTATTCTTCGATGAGGAAGGTATATCCAGAACCAGAGACTGTGCTCTGGTTTGGGAGAAGTCAAAAGTTAAGCCAACAAATATGTACTGAGTACCTGGTATTTAACACTGCAGAACATCTTGGGATAAACAAAATAAATGTATTACTAGGAATTTTACCACTTGTTAATAATCTGGGCAAATCTGGAAAGTGATAGTTTTGCAGTTAGTTTCTGTGATCTGACTAGAAAGTTTCAAACATCTATTTTCTAGAAAAAAGATAGTATACAAAGATATAGTGAGTGCTTCTAAATTTCCCAACAGGATCAATCAGCAGCATGTGTGGAGAGTATTGTATATTTTATTCCTGTAAATACATAAAACATTTGTGTGAGCAAAAAGTGAAGTGGAGATAGTATAGTGTAGTGTTAATAGCTAGGAATTCTGAGCCAGCTTGCCTATCAGTTGTGTTACGTTGGTAAACTTATTTAGCCTGTCAGGGCCTTAATGTTCTTATTTCTAAAAGAAGGATAATAGTACCTAAATTCAAGAGTTGTGAGGATCAAGTGAGTTAATATATTACTGTGCTTAGAACAGCGTATTCCACATAGCAAGCACTATATACATTTAGCTATGATTATGACATTATGATTATTGCAAAGTTTCTTTCTTTCAAAGCATCGTGTCAGTATTGCATTTCTTCTGGTTTGCCAGTCTTAGGAATTGGTTTTTGCTTGGTAAAATGAACTTTATCAGCTACTTAATTTCCATCAGTCAGGCCAAATATATATCTTGCACTTATTTAATAATACAATAAAAGTCTAGGCTGTATACGTGTATAAGTATTCTTGTTCTGATACCTTTCAGTGTATTACATTTAAACAGCAGATACAAATAACAGCATTAGTGCTTCTTGATGTGATAAGATGTATAGTCTGATTTTTTTGCTGTTTTTCATGCGAAATTAAATTTGTTTTAGAAAAGTAAACATTGAGATGTGTGTGTTTCTCTTGTCAGAGTGTGTAGCCGATTTGTGGAATTCCAAATACTTTTTGTTGCTAAATCAGGGTACAAAGAGCCTCCAGTTACTGAAAAACCAGTTTTGTACTTGGTTGGGAGAGAGTGGAACAACATTGTTGTTTCCTATTGGGCATTTAATTTATGGCCTTGACTTTTCCTTGCCCTACTCCCAAACCATGAAACATAACTCATTTTGTAACAGAATTCAGATAGAGACTAGGGCTCCATATTGTTAAAATTTTGCTTTTTAAAATGCATACCTGAAATCTGTTTGCTAATTTTGATAAATACATGTGTTTCATATCTGTTCATGTTTATTGAGTATGGGTTTAGGTTGAGTGCGGAAGACCTTATTTTCAGAATATTTATTATTTGGATTGCCAAAATTGGCAGCTGAGGCAAGCAAGTCATCATAACATGAAAATAATGAATGAACCTACTACTTTTAGTAAAGTTAGTGACAACTCACTTATTCTTTCATCTTACATTAGTGTTCAGTTCCTTTAGGGATATTAATTTATTGGTCAGGCTTTCCCAGAGTTTTGAGTGTTTGACAATACTTTACACATGTAAAGTGAGTGCAAAATGAAATAGCAGTTGTTTCAAAGCCTTTAAATGTGATGAAAGAGAACAACTTGATTAGCACATGTAGACACTAGAATAAGAAAGAATTCAACCATTTAAAAATCAGAGAAGACAAGACAATTTGGCATTTCCTTACAAAGCTAAACATACTCTTATGACCCAGCAATCCACTCTTTGGTATTTAACAGATGAATTGAAAACTTAATATCCACACAAAAACCTGCGCACAGATGTTTTAAGCAGCTTTATTCGTAATTGCCAAAACTTGGAAACAAGATGTCCTTCAATAGGTGAATGGGTAAATAAACTATGGTGCATACAGACAATGGAATATTATTTCGTGCTAAAAGGAAGTGAGCTACCAAGCCATGAAAAGACGTGGAGGAGCCTTAAATGTTCATTAGTAAGTGAAACAAGCCCATCTGAAAAGGCTGTATGATTCCAGCTGTATGACATTCCTGAAGGTACAACTATGGGGACAATAAAATGACCAGTGGTTGCCAAGGAGGGAGAGGGGGGAAGGGATGAATTGAGGTAGCACAGAGGAATTTAAAAATAGACTTTATTTTTTAGAGCAGTTTTAGGTTCATAGCAAAATGGAGTGGAAGATAGAGATTTCCCATATACCTCCTGCCCCCATACCATACATGCATAGCCTTCCCCATTACCAATAACCCTGGCAGAGAGGTGCATTTGTTACAATGGAACCTACATTGGCACATCATTATCACCCCAAGTCCCATAGCCTACATTAGGGTTCTCTCTTGGTATTGTATTCTGGGTTTGGATATGTGTATAATGACATGTATCCGCCATTATAGAATTGTATGCAAATCACTCTGCCTTTAGGGCATGACAGTGAAACTATTCTGTATGAAACTATAATGGTGGATACATTGTATGTACTATATACATAGAAGAGGTGTAGTAGGCAGTCCTTGAAGGTCAGGTTAAGAAGACTTAATTTTTTTTAAATAAAGCTTTGTATACAAATATAATTTGATCTAAATGCATAAATTTCATCACTTCATTCGTACCTCCCTTTTTTCTCCTTTTCTCTTGCCCCTTCTCCCTGTCTTTGCCACCACCTTCTTTTTCCTCTCACCTTTCCCTTTTTCTTTCTCGACCCCCATTTTCCTCCTCCCTCCCCTTTTCCTTCCCCTTTCTTTTCCCTCTTCTTTTCCCTCTCCCTCTGCTTCCCTCCTTTTCCCTTTTCTACCTCTACCCACATCAGCACATTATCCTCTAACCCTTGTTAAGAACTAGATGATAGGGATCCTTCTGTAGTTTCCCCCATGCTTGTATAGTAAGGAGTATGGACGTTTGTGGTAGCAGAAAAACGGTCCCTCAAAAATGTCCACATTCTAATCCCTGGAACATGTGGATACGTTGCCTTATGTAGCAAAAGAGACTTTGCAGGTGTGTTTAAGGTTAAGGACTTTTGAAATGGGGAGATCATTCTGGGTTATCTAGGTGCACCTGATTTAATCAAGAGTTAAAAAAAAAAAAAAAAAAAATAACGACCAGGCTGTGGTCAGAGAAAGATATGGCTACTAAAAAAGGGTCAGAGACTCAATGTTGCTGGGTTAGAAGCTGATTGAAGAGGCCCGTGAGCCACAGTAGGGGGGGTGCCCTCTAGAAGCTGGGCAAGAAAGGGAACAGATTCTTCTGCAGAGCCTCCAGAAAGGACCACAGCCCTGCTGACATACGGGCTTTAGCCCAGTGAGACACGTGCTGGACTTCTAACCTACAGAATTATGAGATAATAAATTTGTGTTGTTTTAAGTCACTGAGTTTCTGGTAATTTGTTATGGCAGCAACAGGATACTAATACCATATATACATACTCTTAAATGTATATACTTATTTTTGTCATTTATAAGTAAATTGTCTTTCTAAAAATGTCGTATACACTTTTATGAATCTAGCTTTTTTTCTAGTAGAACCTTATGAAAATACTGACAAATTGCTTGATGTCTTTTTTTTTTTTTGAGATAGAGTGTTGCTCTGTCACCTGGGCTACAGTGCCGTGGCGTCAGCCTAGCTCACAGCAACCTCAAACTCCTGGGCTCAAGCGATCCTCCTGCCTCAGCCTCCCAAGTAGCTGGGACTATAGGTGCACGCCACCATGCCTGGCTAATTTTTTCTATTTTTAGTAGAGACGGGTCCTGTTCTTAGGCTGGTCTCGAACTCCTGAGCTCAAGCAATCCTACCACCTTGGCCTCCCAGAGTGGTAGGATTACAGACGTGAGCCACCATGTCTGGCCAATGTCATTATTTTTAATAGTGAATTTCTCCATATCCTAGACAGTATTTATTTTCTGTCTTTTTTTTCTTTTGATAGTAGTCTTCCTAATGGAAGTGAGATGATATCTTATTGTGGTTTTGATTTACATTTTTCTAATGACTATATTGAGCATCTTTCCATGTACTTATTGACCATTTATATATCTTCTTTAGAGAAATGTCTATTCAAGTCCTTTGCCCATTTTTAAGTTGGGTGTTTTTTGTTGAGTTGTAGGAGTTCTTTATATATTCTAGATGTTAAGCAACCCCCTATCAGAAGATTTCCAAGGGTTTTCTCCTATTCTGTGGGTTGCTTTTTCACTCTGTTGTGTGTTTTGATGCAGTTCAATATTATCTATTTTTTGTTTTGTGTCTGTGCTTTTGGTGTCATATCCAAGAAGTCATTGCCAAATTCAGTGTCAGTATGTGTATCTAGATACTTTTTTTTAATCACCTTTTAAAATTATTTGTACATTATAAATATATTATTTATAGCATTCAAACTTTAGCACCTCTTCTGAAATGTGTGTTTTTTCCTTTATGGTTCAGGAGCCAATCCAGGATCATTGATTGTATTTAGTTGTCATGTCTGTTTGGTCTTTATCTATCTGGAAGGGTCCTTGCATCTTTCTCTGTCGTTCATGACCATACCTATTTAGAGAGTGTCAGCCTTTATTCTGTAAGATGCCCTGTAACCTGTATGTCCTCATGTCCAGATTCAGAGATCAGGTCATATATGTTCTTGGCAGGAAGACCTCAGAAATGTTTGTGTTCACTTCTTAGTGCATGGTATCAGGAGTCACAAGATGTTGACTTACTCTGTCACCTGCTCACGGTGGCCTTTGTCCCATCAACTGTTTGTCTCAAGAAGGGCAAATTGATGGGCATTATGACAGCAGAGGAAAGGAGCTGTCATCATTTTACCATGTTCTCAGAATCTCCTTTTCCACTTTACATGTTCTAATTTCGGGTCATCGGGAATTTGCGTTTTTATTTTAAGAATAAAGAGAAGCCATTTAACTTTTAGGCAAGAGGAGACACGGAAAGTTTTTGTGTATGCCATGAGGTTAGGATGAAGATTTTTCTTTTTCTTTTGCATATGCTATCCAATTATTTCATGCCTCTTAATTTGATTTAAATTTTGCTCTAATGTTTACAGTTTGTATATTTGTCACCATTTTTTTGTACTATTTTTGCCATATGTTTTACACATGTATATTAGACGATAGGTGGTTTTTAAAAAACTTACTTGCTCATGTAGACTTAAACAGCTTTCTTTTACATTTGTTTTTATGGTTAAGTTTTCTTAACAAACTTCGCCTTCCACAACAGATAACACAAAAGTAAGCTTGTGTCTTTTTTTCACCACTAAAATAAATTCAGTGAGTAGGCACTGATTAGTAAGATTTAGCTCTATTTTTAAAATTTTTATATTTTAAAGTAATCTCTCACAGATGTTGGACCTTTCTACTAATATCCATCAAATTTGGATTTTCTGATGTTTAAAAGTTTTCAAAATTGAGAAGTATGTTTCTGGGTCTTTGAATTGGGTTCTTTAATTAATATATTTTGGGTATTTATGTAAAATTTTTTCCTTTTTTCCCCTCCCCAGAAACTCAGTCTCATCCTGTTGGTTTCATCTTAATACCGGCACCATGTCTGGTTCTAATGGTTCCAAAGACAATTCCCACAACAAGGCCCGGACATCTCCTTACCCAGGTTCAAAGGTTGAACGAAGCCAGGTTCCTAATGAGAAGGTGGGCTGGCTTGTTGAGTGGCAAGACTATAACCCCGTGGAATACACTGCAGTCTCGGTTTTGGCTGGACCCAGGTGGGCAGATCCTCAGATCAGGTGAGCAGATAAACTGGCACAAGCTGGGTGTCAGACTGTTGGAGAAGGTAATGGTTGTATTTGTAAATTATCTTTTTGACACCTGAAAAGTCATTTTTATCTATGCTTTACTGTGTTATAACTCAGTTTCCACATTTGCTTGACTTTGTGCCAAAGCTTAACAGTAACAGTCTGGTTTTTTTTTTTTTTTTTTTTTTTAAATTCTTTTGGGGGTTTTATGAGGATCCTTCCAAATAGGTAAATTTATTTTGATTTGAAATGACAGCTGTTTGTTGGGAAATAACAGCTGGTAGTATCTGTTTTCATGAGTTCTGTTTGGGTTATCAATAGAACATCTTTTGTGGTTATTTTCCAAGATAGCTAGACTTGTATTTGAGCATTTTTCAGAAATTTTTTCCAGGTTACTGAGAACAGAATGATGATCAAATTAGATCAGTGTGAGAAAATAGAAAAGGGATAGATAAAGGAGAGAGTGAGAGAGAGAGAGAGAGGGAGGGAGGGAGAATAAGAGAAGGGGCTCTTACTAAATTCGTAGAAATGCTATATTGATTCACATTTTATGATGTTCCTTTTATTTTTCCAGCTTTATTGATGTATGATTAACAAATAAAAATTATTTAAATTTAAGATATACAATATGTTTTGATATATATAAACATTGCAAAGTGATTACTGTAACCAAGCTAGTTAATATATCTATTATCTTACATAGTTACCTTTTTTTTTGATGGTGAGAACATTTCAGATCTACTCTCAGCAAGTTTCAAGCATACAATACAGTATTATTAACTGTAGTCACCACACTGTACATTAGATCTTTAGAACTTATTCATTTTGCATAAATGAAATTTTGTACCCTTTGACCAACATCTCTCCATTCTCCCTTATGTTCCTTTTAATAATAAATATAATGATAGAGGTTTTTAATGTATTAACCATGAGCTAGGTACTGTACTAAATGCTTTTTATAAGTATTATTTTGTTTTATTCTAATAACCATCCTGGATAGCAGACACAGTTATCTCTGTAGGAAAAAAACAACAAAATGGAAGCACAGAAAGTTTACCCTTTGCTTATGGTCACAGAGCTAGTAGATGGTATAGCTTGAATCTGAACTCATTTTGACTTCAGAATTCATTCTTTTAACCACTCTGCAGAGATTTTATAATGGTGAGGAAAGTAGTTGAGTTATATCTATTTAAAAAATATTTTTGTTGGGGCATGATATAAATGTAGTAAAGTACACATGTCTCAAGTGTGCAGGTATAGCTCGGTAAAATTTTATGTTTATATAGCTCTGTGACCACCACTCAGATCAAGATCTAGAACAGGCCGGGCGCGTGGCTCACGCCTGTAATCCTAGCACTCTGGGAGGCCGAGGCGGGTGGATCGCTTGAGGTCAGGAGTTCGAGACCAGCCTGAGCAAGAGCGAGACCCCGTCTCTACTAAAAATAGAAAGAAATTGTCTGGCCAACTAAAATGTATATAGAAAAAAAAAATTAGCCGGGCATGGTGGCGCATGCCTGTAGTCCCAGCTACTCGGGAGGCTGAGGCAGGAGGATCGCTTAAGCCCAGGAGTTTGAGGATGCTGTGAGCTAGGCTGACGCCACGGCACTCACTCTAGCCTGGGCAACAGAGTGAGACTCTGTCTCCAAAAAAAAAAAGATCTAGAACATATCCAGCATATTATGTCTATTTTAAATCTATATAATATTTATTTATTTATTTATTTATCTCGAACTCCTGACCTCGAGCGATCCACCCGCCTCGGCCTCCCAGAGTGCTAGGATTATAGGCGTGAGCCACCGTGCCCGGCGTTATATAATATTTATTATGCAGTTTGTGAGAAGTCACTGTTTTGTGGGTTTTCTTTTGTAAAAATGTTAATCAGTGTACATTTGAAGAAATTTAAATTACTTTGAAACAGTAGAAGCATGAAGATCTCAGAAGGAATCTTATTTTTGGAACCACGTGGGAACCATAATGTACCCACAGACAAATCCTTCTTGTTAATAGTAATGTAGACTTCTTTTGGTAGCATGTAGGAAGAGCTCCAATTCTGCCAGTAGTCCTTTCCAGAGGAGTTGATAAATCTGGTAAGAATACACATCTTTGTATTCTAAGATATTTTGGTTAAAAAGTTTTTTTTCCTTAGAAATTCTTTTGAAGGAATAAGATGGATTTGTAAATGAAAACTAGCCCTTAAATATTTACTGTTTCAGAATTACTGCTTATGGATAAGAGATCGACTTGCATTGTTAAGCTGTTGGTAGCTTTGAATCATTATTTCTTATTTTGCATTGGTATTGTCATTACAGTGAACGTAACTTTTCTCCAAAGTTTAACGAAAAGGATGGGCATATTGAGCGAAAGAGCCAGAATGGCCTGTATGAGATCGAAAATGGAAGACCCAGGTAGGTGCCAGGAATGGAACATCTTACGACAATCGGTCTTCGAAAGGTTGGAAAGACAGTTAACATTTATAAAATGCTTATATGTGCCAGACATTGTATAAAAGAACTTCTGTATGTGATCTAATTAAATCTTCACAATAACCCTGAAGGTGGATATTTTTAGTTCCATTTTACAGATAAGAGAGTGTAAGTGTTTGCATACAGCTAGTGATACAACTAGCAAGTGGCGGAGGCAGATTTGAATGCATCTCCTTGTAACTCCACCTTAAAGGTAGAAATTATTAATTGAATAAATGAACAGAGAAAGGACTAAATATTATATGTTCAGTAATTATTTATTAAATGCTATAGTGTCTTTTTAAAATTTGTATAAATTTGGTGGGTTCAAGTGCAAATCTATTAAATGGATATATTGTGTAGTGGTGAAGTCTGAGCCTTTGGCATATCCTTTACCCAAATAGTGTACCTCGTATCCATGAAATAATTTCTCAACACCCATCTCCTTTCTGCCCTCCCACCTTTCCAAGCCTCCAGTGTCTATTATTCCACTCTTATGTCCATGTGGACACATTACTTAGCTCCCACTTACAAGTGAGAACATGTGGTATTTGACTTTCTGTTTCTTGAGTTGTTTCCCTTAATATAATGGCCTCCAGTTCCATCCAGGTTGCTGTAAAAGACATGATTTTATTCTTTTTCATGGCTGCATAGTATTCCGTTGTGTATATATACCACTTTTTTTTTTATCTTATCATCTGTTGATGGACACTTAGGTTGATTCCGTATCTTTGCTATTGTGAATAGTGCTCCGATAAATATACGAATACTGTTATCTTTTTGATATAATGATTTCTTTTTCCTTTGGGTGGGAATTGCTGAATCAAAGGGTAGTTCTGTTTTTAGTTCTGCAAAGTCTCCGTACTGTTTTCCATAGAGGTTGTACTAATTTACAGTCCCACTAACAGTGTATAACCTTTCCCTTTTCTCCACTTTCTTGCCAACATCTATTATTTTTTTGACTTTTTAATAAGGGTCATTCTGATTGCTGTAAGATGATATCTCATTGTGGTTTTAATTGGCATTTTTCTGATGATTAGTGATGTTGAGCATTTTTTCACTTGTTGGCCATTCGTATGTCTTTTGAAAAATGTCTATTCATGTCCTTTGTGCCATATAATGTTTTAAAGTAAGAATTTATCCAAATGTATAAGAGTAGAAATAAAATAATCCAGTAATTTAGCATCCAGAGTCTTTCTGTACTTTTAAAAATGATTTTTCTACACAATTCCAAAATTATCTATTTTCCTTAAGAAGACATTATAAAATTTAGGGAGAAATATAAAAGTTGGCATGCTCCAAATAAAGTAAAAGGATCACAGATTTGTAATCATGTTTAGCACCTTATGAAAATGTTGCATTATGAATTCTTAGTTCCTCTAAGTTAAAGAGATGGTACCTCACACCCCATCCTGGCCCCTCAGTTTTGTCAATTCTTTCTTTGGTAATAACTTACTCCACCTTTTTATGTTACTGAGTCAAGTCAAACTCTCCTTGCATTTGATTTATTTCTTAGGTTCTTTTTTGGGTAAAATATATGAAAAGACATATGTGTGTGTGCATACGCGCATGCACACACACACATTTTAAAAGAAAGCCAAGTTAGATTGGTTTAGTCAAGACTCTTTGACTACCAGAAGCTAACTTTAGCTTGCCTGAGCAAGAAAGTGAAATTATTTTAAGGCTATGGGATTGTCTCAAGGATCTCAAAGCAGAAATGCAGCTAACTTTAGGAAAGAGTAGAATTGGAAATCCATTAGGACTCTCTCTTCCTCATCTCTGCTTTTCTCTACATGTTGGCTTCATTTTTCTGTCTCTGCAAACAACTTTCTCTGCTTCTCGGGCTATAGGATAGTCTGTATGTCCATTCCACAGTTTCTAGTTTATAAGTTATAGGCTTGGTCACCTATAAAAACTAACACTCTCTTTCTTAGTATTGCCTTTGGTCATTTGTGTTCAGGGGTGTGGGTACATGGAATAAGACATGGTTGGTGGCCACCCTATACCTCCTCCTGTGAATTCGAGAAGGTTCTTGTCAACATTAATTCAGTTTTAATGATAGTCACAGGGAAGAACAGAATAAAAAGAGATGGCTAACAGGGAAATTTTGGGAAGTTGTGTATTTTCCCATAGTAGGAGGACAAAAGATAGAGCATATTTAACTAACTCTATTTAACATATTAGTTAGTTAGTTAGCATATTTAACTAACTCTACTCTAAAAGATAGAGTAGGTAAGATTACAGATCAGGGCATTTTACTGATACGTAATGGAAGTTGAACATGTAAAGAATATTGACTGAAATAAAATTACTTAGGCGTAACTTTTTAACACTGGATTATGGCATTAGGTTTAAAGTTGACATTTTTTAAATAAAAGCTTTTGGTATACTTGAAATCTGTGATATATTAAGTAATACTAATACCTTTATTATATGCTACAAAATATGTAATGCCGATCACAAAAATCCAGAAACCACTGAGAAAAATGGACTTAAACGTGTAACAGAAACCACTTTCGTGGGAAGGGTTGTAGGAGAGTAGAGTAGGAAAGGAGAAAGATGACAAAGGGAAGAGGAGGTGGGGGTATCCCAAAAGGTAAATGGTAATTGTTTTAGAGATAGATGATTCGATCATTTTGAGAGTTCAATCAGGTTCTAGTTTGAATTTAGGAATATAAATGAGAACCGAAACAAATTCTTACATTGTAGAACCACTTTGGAAATGAGATCCTCCTCCTGGATGAAGTCCAAAGCTTAACACATGCACACACACACAAAAAATTAAATGACAATATAATGACATACGTCATTTCAGTGCCAGATATGTGATAGCATCATTGATTGTGAGGAAATATTATTTTCTTCTTCTTGCTTGTACTACCTTCTCTTGGGCCATATTAAGTCGGGTTAAGAAAGATAAACACATTCAATTGATTTTATGTTTTTTTCCCTCAGAAATCCTGCAGGACGGACGGGACTGGTCGGCCGGGGGCTTTTGGGGCGATGGGGCCCAAATCATGCTGCGGATCCCATCATAACCAGGTAAGGACCAGATAGAACATTCTAGTAGCAAAGAGCTAAGTGATGGGGAAAATACACATTATAGCCATGTGTACATATGTATATAGGTATGCTCATGTGTATATAAGCATGTGTATATGTGTGTGTACAGGCATGCATCACCTAATGATGAGGATACGTTCTGAGAAATACATTGTTGGGTGATTTTGTTGCTGTGCAAACATTGTAGAGTGGACTTATGCAAACTCAGATGGTATAGCCTACTACACACCTAGGCTACTATAGCCTGCGGCTCCTAGGCTAGAAACCTGTACACTATGTTACTGTACTGAATACCGTAGGCAGTTGTAACATAATAGTAAGGATTTGTATATGTAAACATAGCAAAGGTTCAGTAAAAATACAGTATAAAAGATAAAAAATGGTGCACCTGTATAGGGCACTTGACACGAATGGAGCTCGTAGGACAGGAAGTTGCTCTGGGTGAGTGAGTAGTGAGTGAATATAAAGGCCTAGGTCATTGTGGTAGGCTATTGTAGACTTTATAAACACGGCACAGTTAGGCTATGCCAAATTCACAAAATATTTTTTTCTTCAATCATTAGCCTTAGGTAGGTTGCTGTAACTTTTTTACTTTATGAACTTTTAAATTTTTGTTAATTTTTGGCCCTTTTGTGATATCCCTTAGCTTAAAACACAAACACATTGTTTAGCTGTACAAAAAATGTTTTCTTTTTTATATCTTTATGCTATAAGCTTTTTTCCCTTTTTAAAAATTATGGCTTTTCTTTACTTTTTAAACTTTTTAGTTAAAAGCTAAGACAAACCACACACATCAGCCTAGGCGTACACAGGATGAAGATCATCACTATTAACTATCTTCCACCTCCACCTCATCTTGTCCCACTGGAAGGCCTTCAGGGGCAGTAACACACATGGAACTGTCACCTCCTATGATGACAATGCCTTTTTCTGGATACCTCATAAAGGACCTGCCTGAGGCTGTTTTACAGTTAACTTTTTTCTTTATATATAGGAGTACACTCTAAAATAACAATAAAAAGTATGGTATAGTGAATACATAAACCAGTAACAGTCATTTATTATCATCATCAGGTATTATGTACTGTTCATAATTGTAGGCATTTTATACAGTTTTATACAACTGGCAGCGCAGTAGATTCAGTTACACTGGGCTAGGATATGACAATGGCTATGACATCCCTAGGTGAAAGGAATTTTTTAGCTCCATTGTAATTTTATGGGACCACCACTGTATATGTGGTCTGTTATTGACCGAAATGTCCTTACGTGACACATGACTGTGTATATGTATATACAAACACATGCTCTCTTATATACATATGTACATACGCACACACACATATAAATAACCTATATTTTAAAGGGACTTCGTGTAAAATTATAGTGATGTGATGTAAGTGCAAAGCAGTAGTTTTATGTTATATAAGGTTAAGCATTATCTTAATTCTATTTGAACATGTATTTATTTATTGAACATCTGTTTGTTTTCAGGCATTTTAGAGGATGTGTAAAAACATATAAGAATCCTAGGTTTTGGTTCTTTGTCATTGTAAAGCTATAGCTTCATTTGCAAGATGGAAAATATGAATTAAGAAAACATATCCGATATGATCAAGTAATCTGGGTGATCCAGGATGCTTTAGAAGATTAGAAGATTGGATGTGAGGCATGACCATGGCAAACTGGAGCACCCAAGAAAGGCGTTGTAAAGGAGGTAGATTTGAGTTGAACTTGAATGTTGTGTAGGGAAACAGGAAGAGGCCTAAGACAAAGGTTTGTATTAATACCTGTTTGAGTATGGAGACCAGCTTGCTTGAAACAGAAGATATTAATACTTGCAGAAGCATAGTGGGTGATGAATGAAACTTAAAATTAATTTTTGTGCAGCTTTATTGTGGAGGATATTAAATGCCAAAGTTTAGGACCATGAACTGAAGCCGTAGAAGGTTTCAGAACAGGAGAAAAGTATTCTTTTCCTGAGGCAGACCTATCGGGTAAGCCAGCTCATTGTTCAGAGAGTCCCTTGATGAGCGTGATGAATCAGAACTAAGAAGGCAGGTGAATCTGATGTTTAGATTGACTGAGCCATCTCCGTAGGAATCATCTTTGCAATCCTGCTGGAATATTCTGCCATATTTGTCATCCTTTTTTATTTTTTTACTTTTAGGATTCACTGACCAATCTCCCTCCTCACATGGCATTGTCACTTTCCTTCTTTAAATAGTACAGATATCTTCAATATTGTCACTTTTTTAGTTTTGATATTTTGGGGGCCTTCCTGTCTTCAAGGAGACTTGTTTTCCTCTGATCTGAGATATAATAATGATTTGGTAGCTTAACTGTAAGAAG
>CM052454.1:3797387-3930890 GCA_028533085.1 Varecia variegata
TAGTACTTTAAGAAGTAAAAAGTGCTTATATCCTGAATTTTTGTTAGGGAGAATTAGTATCCTTTATGTAATGTATATATTTGTATTGGTTTGTAACAGTGCTAAATATAGAATATTTCTAATAAAAAACAATAGTTTTTTTTTTGGTAAAACTAGCTGATTTGAGGTAAATTTATATATACTCTGATATAAAGAAAAATACATCTTTATAACTTTGTCTCAAGCTTGAGATAGAACCTTAGGCTTGGTTGTAAACCAGTTATGATTTTACATTACTATTCACAGGTGGAAGAGAGATAGCAGTGGAAATAAGATCACCCATCCTGTTTCTGGGAAACACATCCTACAGTTTGTTGCAATAAAAAGGAAAGACTGTGGAGAATGGGCAATCCCAGGGGTGAGCATTAAAAATAAATTAATGTTTTTAAGTTCTTGTTGGTTGTTTTACTTACTACAGGGTTATTGTTTATGGATCTTTTCTGCCCCATGTATCTTCCATTCCTCCCCACGTCCAGCAGTAATTCTTTTGTCTTTCATCCCTGCCACGAAGTGTCATCGTCAGTAACAAGTTTAGGATAATCCGAGGCTATTAGAATCTAAGTCTAATTCTGATACTTTTGGGAAAGAACATAGACTTTGGGGTTCGAACTAGGCCTGTGTTCTGGCCTTTCCTCTTACAACTGGGTGACATGGAGTTCAGGCCTTCATCTTTAAAGCAAAGATATCTATCTTGCAAGGTTACTAGAGATAGCATATAAACACAAGGTATATAGTAGGCACTCATTAATGTTGGGTCCTGTCTCAGAACTTAACCCCTACTTCAAGCCCAAGGTAATATTTTTACCATTTTTTTTTATTGAAGACTGATAAGTTTAGACATAATGAAAATCATAGCTTTTATTACTTACTATTCCTCGTAGTTTTAAAAATTTCTATAATATCATCAAGAGGAGTGTACTTTGTTGGCCTTTAGTTGGAATCTTTGCCAGTGGTGTATTTGAAATGGCCTTTTAAAGTGTGTATCTGTGTGGCAGAGGATTTTATATTTTATGTCATGCTGTGAAATAGAGATAGTTTGATGTGAAGATGCCTCTTTATAAACATGCTGCTATGTGCAGGAATGTTTCTTTCTTTATTTCTTTTTTTCTTTTTTCTTCTTTTTTTAAATTTTGTTTATTTTCTTTATTTTTTATTTTCATTTGTTCACAGTATCAGAACATAAAGAATGTTTCTTTCTTTGTAGAATAAAAATGGAAGAGAAATAAAGATCTCAGCTGACTCCGATAAAAACTTAGGCTAATTTCTATGAGCCAAATAGAAGGCCTTCACTTATGCTGCATACAATAGCGTAATAATGATTTCATCACAGGATCTTATATTTTTACTGTTATTTGAAATTCTTATCAAGCAGGGGACTATTGTCATTGATATTTTGAGAGTTACTCCTCTAATCAGTGTATTTTGAGTATCTTTTGTCAGCTAATATTTTAGACATTGGGGAGACGATGGGGCAACTGAAACAAGCATCTCTGTCTTTTGGTGCTCACATTCTAGTAGAAGAGACAGATATTATAAGACAAATAAATTAAATATATTGTATGTTAGAAAGGGATAAGCATTAAGAAAGAAACTTGAGCAAGGTAGGGGAGTAGGAAGTGTTGGAGAGTTCACAATTTTAGACGGGGAGGTTAGAGACAGCTGCCCTGAGAAGATGACATTTGAGTAAAGACCTAAAGGAGGTAAATGAGTGAGCCATGTGGATATCTGGGGAAAAGCATCTTGGATAGAGGTCATAGCAGGTGCAAAGGCCCTGAGGTGGGAGGATGTCTGGCATGTCCTGGGAGTATTGAGGAGATAGTGTGGCTGGAACAGAATGAACAATGAGGGAAGGATCAACTTGCTGTATTCTTTCTTGCCTCCAGCCCTTTCCTTAGTTTGAGTTTGGAACATGCCAGGAAATTAGTTTGATGGGCTCAATTTGCCATAGGCTGGCCTTGGACCAATCACCATAGTGAAATATATAAGATATCCTATATTGGCTGCTTCTACTAGAAACAGATGGTTTAGAGAAGAGCATGTCACAGAGGAATGGGGACATCACACAGTAATGTTATGGGAAGATAAAATAATAAATGTCCACTGTACCACTTAAAAAATATTTGTTGAATGAATCAAGGCTTATTACTTTTTTTTTTTTAATATAACTCTTAGGGGATGGTGGATCCAGGAGAAAAGATTAGTGCCACGTTGAAAAGAGAATTTGGTGAGGAAGCTCTCAACTCCTTACAGAAATCTAGTGCTGAGAAGAGAGAAATAGAGGAACAGTTGCACAAACTCTTCAGCCAAGAACATCTAGTGGTAAGAAATGGTTGTTCCTAGAAGGGATTTAGCCCTGTGGATTAAGGAAAGTGAGTCAAAGAGTGCCTATGAATCTAGTAGATCCTTCTCTAAATAAAACAGAATACTTGTATATTTGAAATATATTCCTAAAAACAAATTATAGGTCTTCACTGTAAGATTTCCATTTAAAGTTTTATAGCCCAACTTTAGTTCAGTTATATCATTTATTATATTAATAATACTTTTTTCTCTTACTTTTTCTTTACACTACGTGTGAGCTAACATAGCAGACTATTTTCTTACACGCTGAGTACCCATTTAACAGAAAACCTTTTTCTTTTACATGAATTCACTCTTTCTGAAAGGATATTTACATCTTATTTTTTTTATTTTTGAGACAGAGTCTCGCTCTGTTGCCCGGCGTGAGTGAGTGCCGTGGCGTCAGCCTAGCTCACAGCAACCTCAAACTCCTGGGCTCAAGTGATCCTCCTGCCTCAGTCTCCCGAGTAGCTGGGACTACAGGCATGTGCCACCATGCCCAGCTAATTTTTCTATATATTTTTAGCTGTCCATATAATTTCTTTCCATTTTTAGTAGAGATGGGGTCTTGCTCTTGCTCAGGCTGGTCTCGAACTCTTGAGCTCAAACAATCCGCCCGCCTCGGCCTCCCAGAGTGCTAGGATTACAGGCGTGAGCCACCGCACCCGGCCAGATATTTACATTTTAAATGATGTTACACAGAGTGTTTCTGGTTGATGACCATTTAAGTCTCATGTCTGAAATTTTTTAAAAATCTGTCTCCTTTCAAAAATAGATATATAAGGGATATGTTGATGACCCTCGAAACACCGACAATGCGTGGATGGAGACAGAAGCTGTGAATTACCATGACGAAACAGGTAATTTTATATTCATGTTTATTAAACTGACTGAGATTAAAGGATTAATTTAAGCCACTAGCCAACTAGGGCATGATTAAATCTGGATTATTGTAGCATCTTCAGCCAATTAACTATGTCAGACCAGACCTCTTTAAACTCTTTAGAATTTTGTTATACGTAATTTATTAGGTGACCAGAGGAGGAGTAAAAGAACCTTTCTTCAGACATTATTAGTTCTGATAGAGAACATGATGTCAGAGGAAGTTGTTATTTAGATAATCAGATTATCTAAATAACTTTGGGATTCAGGTTTACTTTTTAATTCTGTTTCTCCATTTGATGGTTGGATGTTGTAGCTGCAATGAAGATGCATAAAGAACTATCATTTTAGCGTTGGAATTTAGAAATGTGTGTACTAATAGATTAGTTCTTCTAAGAAGTAGCTTTATTATTTTGTTATTATGAAGGTAATTATTATAAAGGTAAATGTGATACATGTTTATTGAAATTTAGTTAAAAAATAGATGATTCTAAAGAGAAAAAAATGTAACAAACACCAGTTATTTCATTCCGCAAAGCTAACCACTGTTAACATTTTGGTGTGTCTTTTTCTAGACTTCCTATAGCTGGTTTTTTTTAAAAAATAGAATGAGCTTATACCGCACATTCTGTTTTGTTGCTTAATGTTTTCACTTAAAAATATATTATGATCTGAGTCACAGCAACAAAAAACAAAAAATGTATTGACATCTTTCCGTGTCAGTATATAAAAATCTGCTTTGTTTATAATGACTATTTATGAGAACATTTGTGTGTCTATACCATCATTTATTTAATCTATGCCCTATTGATGGAAAGATTGGTTATGTCCATTAAAAAAAGTTTTAAGTCTATTATTTAAAAATATTTAAGTAATACTACCTTAAATTCTTTAATAGGCTTGTTTCTTTATTTCCTTAGGATAAAAATCAAAGTGGAATTGTTGGATTGTTTATTGTCTCTTCAGTGCCTAATACAGAGTCTGGTGAACATGGTGCACTCTGATAGCTATTGAATGAATGATCATCAAAGAGCATTTACTTTTTAAAAGCTCTTGATAAACATTGTCAAATTGTCCTACAGAAATAAGCTATTTACATTCCCAACAGTGATTGAGAGCGCTTATTTTTAATTTTTGATAATTATAAATATTTCTTTTATTGTTTCTGGTTTAGTGTCCTGCTTAGAAAAGTCCACTTACCTTAAGACTATGAAAGGGGTCACCAATAATTTGTTTATTTTTTACATTTAAATCTCTAATCCTTCTGGAATTGATTTTTTTTTTTTTTTTTTTTTGAGACAGAGTCTCACTCTGTTGTCCAGGCTAGAGTGCCGTGGCGTCAGCCTAGCTCACAGCAACCTCAGACTCCTGGGCTCAAGCAATCCTCCTGCCTCAGCCTCCCGAGTAGCTGGGACTACAGGCATGCACCACCATGCCCGGCTAA
The DNA here is from genome assembly GCA_028533085.1 of Varecia variegata. NCBI lineage: Eukaryota > Metazoa > Chordata > Mammalia > Primates > Lemuridae > Varecia > Varecia variegata. The sequence goes on from CM052454.1 coordinate 3,802,093, forward strand.
TTTTTTCTATATATATTTTAGCTGTCCATATAATTTCTTTCTATCTATATTTCTTTCTATAGGTCTCGAACTCCCGAGCTCAAACGATCCTCCCGCCTCGGCCTCCCAGAGTGCTAGGGTTACAGGCGTGAGCCACTGCGCCCAGCCTGGAATTGATTTTGATAGAAGGTTTCATACTCATTTAATACACCCTCTCTGTTTGAAGGTTGATATTCTTGCTTTTTAAAGAGAAGAGCTTTCTTATTTGTATCTCTACCTAAAATTTAGGAACTTGGTTAAAATTTGGATATTTTGGAATCGCCTAGTTTTTAATGATGCTTTAAGATTATTTTAAGTAAGGATACTTGAAGATATCAAGCTATGTTGAAAAAGAAATGAATAAGTGCATTTCTTTTTCTTTGATGCTGGTTTTTCTTCGGTAACCAGGTGAGATAATGGATAATCTGACCCTAGAGGCTGGAGATGATGCTGGAAAAGTGAGATGGGTTGACATCAGTGCTAAACTCAAGCTCTATGCGAGTCACTCTCAATTCATTAAACTTGTGGCAGAGAAACGAGACGCGCACTGGAGCGAGGACGCTGACGCCGACTGTCGCGGGGTGTAGCTCGTGGTCTCCATGCCAGCCACAAGGCCACAAAGGAGCACGTGCTACAAGAAGGCAACATCACACAACTTGTACTGTGAAAGGGGCAAGGTAGGCCCCTGGGCCTATTGGCTTCCAACACGATGTGCATTTAGAGGGTTTTGCATCAGAATAAAATTAAATAAATATGCTGAAATAGAACACTGAATTTTCAGCTTTCTGGTCAAAAGGAATATAAATAGTCGTATTTTGTATGTATTCTATTTAAGCACGGCTTAAACGAAATGGAAACCCCCGATGCTCTTGGAAGAACAAAGACAAATTCTTGATCAGCCATAACTTCTGTTTTCCATCTAGTTCTTGTTTGTCAATTCTTGTTCCCCACTAATCTTCCGAGGTCTAAAGGATGTTCCCGCCACATCGGGCTTCTTTAAGATGACCACGGCCATTGGATGTACAGTTTGATGTCAGATCCGATTTTTCTTTAAATTATTTGCCATGATGCTTTATATGATCTTGTTGGACATGTGTGTCACATGCTGCCTAAAAGTATGCATTGGAAAGTCCCGTGATATTAACTCCTATCACCGTGAATTAGGGTTGGACTACAGCTGGGGCATCTGAAGAAAAGCTTTAGGGGATCGGGACGTGGTTTTTTCGTTTCTTCCGATATTTGAAAAAGATAGTCAGCTTCCTCTGTAGCTAGAGAGTAGAACTGGGGTTAAGGTAAAACTAAATGTTTTTTTGGTTTTTGTTTTGACGATTTGACGTCAAAGCTCCTTTGTGATAAACATGCGTAGAACTGACAGGAGGCCTTTTTCCCCCCTAGTATGACAATAGGTTTTGCTGAGAGACATCAGAATGTTTGATTTCAGTAGACCTCAATCACCTCTGGAAGAGTTATAGGGCTTATGTATGCTATTAACTTTTTTTTTATTATTATTTCAGCATATCGTGGGGGTACAAAAGTTTAGGTTACGTATGTTGGCCTTGCCCCCCAACCCCGGTATTAACTTTTAGAAGTCCACAAACTCCTTGTCCCGAGGGTGTGTAATAAAGGTATTTATACTTGATGAGGATAATGTGCTCGCTGAGTAAGAGGCTGGATGGCCTTCTCAGCCCGAGTCAGCTTCTGCTTTTACTGTTTGGCAGGAAGAAACTGCTTCTTCCTAGCACTGAACAGAATTCCCTAAAATCGAAGCTACTTACAAAAGCTTTTAAGGAAGTTTGAGCAATTAATTCTCTGAAAAATCATATTTACTTATGTTTAATAGTTTTGATACATGAATAAAGGTATTAGGCTATATTAAAGTTTTATTTAAAGTATAACTAAAACACATGATCTAGGTAATAAGTTCTTTATTTTTGGGGGCATTTTCACTGGAACATTTTACAAAGTATGCAAAATGCTGAAACTACTATCAACATCAACAACAGATACGATAGAAATAGATCATCTTCTGATAACTGTAAATATCCAGCACCATCTATAATGGGGAAAAAAACGGATTAATATGTTAGCTTAGGACATTCCCAGAGAAACAGCTACTCTTATATCACTAGGTAATATTCCCTTCATATTTACTTTTCTTCCGTTTTATGTATAAGGAATATTTTTTTCTTTTAGAAACATTTGGTAAAATAGTAATAATACTTACCATTTACTGAATATCTATATTATATTACTTAATCGTCACTACAATTCCTGTGAAATTAGGTGGTATTATTCCTATTTCACAGATGAAGAAACTGGTATTTAGAAAGATTGCCCAAGATTTTATTCAGCAAGGGACAGAACTGGGATTTGAATCTTGGTCTGCCTAGTTCTAAAACCTGTCTATTTCCCTACTGAGGTTATGAATCTTCTATGATTTATTATTTAAGTATGCAGTTTGGAAGATTATATATTATATAAATAGTACTCATGTTATTCATAGTAACGCAGTTGTGATTTGTGACTCGAAATTCAAGGACCATACCTGATTTGACTAAAGCATTGTTGAAAATGTTTACATAATTTTCACCCCAGGACAATTTATTTGGTAATGTCTTAAAATAAGGATGAATAGTCGCAATTAATATTTGTTTTGCCAACAGGTGTTCTTGAACTTTTGAAGGCGTTTCAAACTCAAATAGAAGTTATGCTAAACTTACTTAAGATCATAGCTATTTTAAGAGCTGAATATTTGGTAGCTAAAGAGAAACTTGAAAATTCTACGCATTTTGAGAGGCTACTCTTGTTTAACAGTATGTTTTCTTTTGCTCAGGACTTCTGGTGGTTGGTATAATTTTCTAAAATTTCTGGAGTTTTATTAAACTGACATTAAAATACATTCTTTGGAGAAAACATTTTGAATTAAGTTGTTCTTTTTATACCTACTTTCATCATATTATTAATTTACCAATGTGGGCACAATCTGAGATGATTAAACTCTCTTGATAAAAATATTCAAAAATGTATAGTACTGCTTGAAAGATATTTGGAGATTTTACTAACCGTATATAACTTCTGGCGTAGCAGTGAGAATTATTTCTGTCAAAATAGATGATACACGTTATAGTTACTATATGAAGGTATTTTTGCCATAATTCCTTCTTCACCTTCCCCTGTGTCTCCCATTCCATGGTTATTTTATTGCTAATTTGTTAATATCGGTATAAGTGTGTGTGCTGGGTAAAGAAAATTAGGTGGTTCTGTTATACTTAAATGCTAAGTTGAATCCTTAACTGTATGTCTGCAACATAGAGCTTAATTTCTCCCACTTGACCTCTCATGGCTTGATAAAAGTGTTTGAAGTGATAAAAAGTACTAAATAAGCACTTCAAGGCAGTAAAACTTGTTAGGAGAAAAACTGTTGGGTAAAAAATCCAGTTTCTATTTATTTATCAGCTACTTTCCAGGGTAGATTAAAATAAATACATGCTATATATAATATTAATTGATGTATTGATTGTTATTTTTAAAAGGGCCAGGTTCAGTGGCTTGCATCTGTAGTCCCAGCTACTGGGGAGGCTGAGGTGGGAGGATTGCTTGAGGCCAGGAGTTCAAGGCTATAGGGCGCTGTGAATAGCCACCACACTCCAGCCTGGGAAACATAGTGAGACATCCTTTCTTTAAAAAAAAATTAAAACAGCAACAAAAAGGCATATACCTTTTTGGTATCTTCTTTTTTTTTTTTTGGTATATATTTTAAATGAAAGCAATCTTGAATGAAAGTCAAAATAGAAGCCTCAAGGTTTGTAGCCTTTGCACCAAGCAAGCTAATGCTCTTATGTTAAGGAGATGTGTTGCTTTGCCTTGAGATCAGGCCATTTCTAGGTTTGCTGGTTTTACAATGAGCTTTTCTCATTTTCTATGAATTGTCCATAAGACAAAAATAAACCTGCTGACGCTTTACTTTTTGAAATTTCTTAATCTAATATTGCATGTATTTCTGTAAACTTAACTTTCTTAAACTTTACTTTTTGAAATTTCTTAATCTAATATTGCATGTATTTCTGTAAACTTAAATTTTGTGAAATACCACGGGCGTTATGAAAAGAATAGCTTTTCAGAACTGCAAACATTTTGATCTAAAGATCTTGGAGGAAATTGAGTTTATAACCCATGAATTCTAATTTGGGTGGATGAGTTGGGTTTGCTTCTGCCATATGTTTTTATAGTTATGAAGAGTTATTCTTACCTTTCCTGACAATGAATGTCACTTACGTTATCAATATAATCATAAAATCTTACCCCAAAGAAGCCCTAAAAATAAAAAAAAAAATTAGTAAGACATTTTCTTTAGTCCATTGAGTAAATTTGTAGTTTATAGTAGCATAAAAATAAATGACTTACCCCCAGTTGGTTCAGAATCGCAGTGATTAACTATGAAAGAAGAAAAATCAGTGATCAGTGCAATCCATGGGTTTATTTTTTTATCTTATATTTAACTTAGTACATATGTAAGTTACAATATTTTCTATATGAAGATCTTTTTTTATTGAAAAATTCAGTTTTATTGCTTAGTAGTGTATTTACATGATGTAAGATTTAAAAATAAAGTCATTATTTCTAGGTTTAAATTCTTTTAATTCACAGAAATATTTTCTTATAATTGCCTGGTGATTGTATTTACTAGAGCTGAAAGTTAGAAAATTGATTTGAATGGTTAAGAAACCCACTTTGTGCACTTCCATTCAAGTCCTGTCTTTCATAAATGATGCAGAGTCCCTGTGTGAATGATACTTGAACCAAAATTTTAGGACAGCTATGAATACTTTGTTTTGAGGATTTGGTTACACAAGCAGTTTTACTGGAAAAGTATGGCTTTGAAGCTTAGCCATAGAAAGCATAGAAAAGGGTTTTGGCTAACAACATTTTTAGAAAGATCTAGTAATTTGAATGAATTAAATTCCTCCGAGGAGTCAATATTTTCATTGGAAGAGATGTTGGAGGTAAATTCTTACATTTTGCCTGCTAATTTAATTGTACAGATGAGATTAGAATCTAGGCTTTCCAACCATAGGCCAGTGCTCTTAATTAAGCCATGCTTCAAAGTAAAAGTGAACTTACTAATTTTGTAATCATCAGTAATTATTAATAATCATTGAAGTTAGTTTCCTTAAACATGTTTCATTAGAGATATGCTAGAAATTTTACAATTTGCCCTTTGGAAATAGACTATAACGTTGCATAAACAGAGTGGGTTGTGGGTAGAACACTAGCAATTGGAACTCAAAAGACTTAGGTTTTTATTTAGACTCGGAAGTTATCTTTTTGACCTTAATCTTTCTGGGACACTTAAACATTCTTCAAGATAGTTGACTTTAACCAGTCTATGTTGAAGGATCCTAAAAAATTTTATCTCAGGCACTCATATAATTAAGACCTAATTTTCTGACATTTTTATAAAATACTGCATGTTCCTGATTCTAAGACACTGTCAATTGTAAAATGTACCATTTCATTAATAATAGCTTTTTAAAGAAAAACAAGATCCTGGATTCAAGGGATGTATTCATTGTGTCCTGACTTCAGAAAAATATCTGTAGAAAGTGTGGTTTAGATAAATAGAATTTTTTAGTGTTATGTTTTGTAACTCTATTCAAGTATGCAGCATTTTCATTTGTGAAGATTCTGAGTAATTTATTGTATCAGTAAAAGGCCTCAAGTTGAATTATTACAAAACATATCTGTTGGAATTTAGATTTGATAATCTTTAATGCATTATGTGTTTATGATAATTCGTCATTAGTGAAGAATTAATCCTTCCTAGAGCAATTTATTCTATAACGCAAGTCTTCTCTTTACTCTTATCGTCATTGATGATAGAAGAAATTATCATGTTAGTTTATGGTTTGGATGAATTGAATAAATAAATGTAGAACCATTCTCATGCATTGAGATGGTTTTTTGCTTTGAATTTAACAGCTGTGCTTTGTTTTGTACTCAAATAAACCAATACCGAAATAATGAATACAGACAATCATTTTCATGATGAATTGGTTCATCTTATGTAGGGTATTGAATGTAGTACTTGGACAGACTTTATAGATTAACAAGGAAAAACATATTTACCACTATAAGATCATTAAGTGTCAGGATGACCTAGAATAAAAGAAACAATCAAATAATTAAGGAGTTGTAATTCAGAATTTTCTCTATCTCTTCTATGTCATACATTTTATATTAGCTTGGTAAAAGAAAGCATGCTTTTTAGAATTCTTAGAATTTCTAAAATTTGTTAAGACTCATATTCACTAATATTTTAAGCACCCCTCTTCAAATCTAACCATCTCTGGAAACATATAGTCTATATTTTCCTTTGTGGGCACTAAACACAGGGACTTTTGGGAAAGATCATCAAATCTGTGCTTACTGAGTTGGAAAAAAGACATATTTTGGTATCACTTTTTTATGAAAAAAATGTTATTTTCTAGAAATATATTAAAAATTGGAATTAATATCCTATATATTTTTAGTATGTTACTGAATCAATCTTATATGTAATTATCAGTTACTCAGTAAAATGTTTTCAAAAGTAAAATTTAAACGATTTTTTTATACCGTGACTGTAGCCTTAAATCTAGTTCAAAAACTTCTAGGACAGATTTACATTTCAATTAGAATGCATTTTCCCTCCACTAATGACAAATATAAAACTTTAGAGGCAAAATGGACATTGTAAATGATCTCTTTTCACTATTTTATATTCTAGAAGAAGGTAGGGGTCAAAGGAGTTTTAAGAATATTCTGCAGCATTAAATGGGAGAGCGAAGCTTAACATCTCCAAATCATTCGACTTCAAATTAAATACTTTTTCTACTGCTCCTGCCACACGAATAAGAAACGTTTCAGGTTTTAGGTAGTTCACTTTTCAAGGATATGTACGATTTGTACATTAAATTCCTCAAATCAGACAAAATAGCAATAAAGCAACAACGAGTGGTCCCCTAAAGAGAATGTTAACCATTAATTCTTGGTTTCAAATTCCTCCCTAATTAAATCTAAAGAATTTTCAAGTTTTTGTTTTGTATTCGTTTAAGTACTTTCTTAAAAGGAAGCTTTAAGTATCATTACCTGATTTGGATTGTTAGGAAAGGGAAAAGGAAATGGAATCTACAAAAAAAGGGGAAAAAACAGTGAATTGTGAATGAAACGAACTGCACATTTTCTTTCGGCCTTTTTGTCATTCATGCAGTCACTTACCCTTCATCCATCTGTCCATCCATCCCTGCAATATTTATTGAGCAATTGTATGTGTAGGTCTAGGAATGGCAGTAAAGAAGACATAGTTCGTGGAGATTAGAGTCTAGTGGATTCTATATAATTTTTTCTTTCCATAGGTATGGTTATTTTGCTTAATTAGTCAAAGTCCAGGAATCTGTCTTACATAAATAGTTGGCATAAATAGTTCTTGCAAATCCACCAGTCAGCTTCTCTTCAGTATTTCTTTGCTTGCTTTTTTACATACTATTCTGCCATCTGGTGGTGGTAGGAAGAGTTTCCATTTCAAATACTAGTGATTCTTCTAATTGCCACGTAGATTTACATAAATATAAATAGAAGATGTCAACATGGATTCCTAAATTCTAACTATTAGCCAAGCCGCCAGGATTTTGCATCAGTTTAAAACAAATAAACTGAATTTCAGCCAAAATAGGGAAACAACGCACCTAGCCCTGACTAGCACCAAAATCATTCACAATTAATTACAAATGCAAGTATTTAGAAATTTAGTGACTAGGATTCAATTAGAACATGTAAAAACATTAAAGGGGAAGAAATACTCCATTGAGGACTGTGACTTTAGTGACAAATTTTCAAAAGCCTACTTAAAGTGGGGAGAACCAGTTTGAAATTAAACACAAGTAAAGGGAAGGTGCTTATGACATTGAATTATAAAAACAAAATTATGCAAAATCATGCTTGTATTTTTAAAATATTTAGGGAGTCAGACAAGATATTAAGCAGAATGCTATTTTAAAATGTACGTGAACTTTTTAAGTGTGTGTGATTGAGAAAAAGATCATTACTTAAATACTGTCCCAGTTTAACCCGTGGTGCAGCTGCATTGTATTAATCATTTTTCTCCCAAATTACCATGCACTTGTTGTTCCTCTGCCTGAAATGCCCCATCTAATCCTCATCCTTTAACACCTGGCTTGGATACTGTCTCCTGTGTGAAGTCTTTGATCCATAGCATTGTATTTGTGTCTAGAGATACTGATCAAATTACATTGTATTTTTCATTTCTTCCTCATCAGATCTTAAACTTATCTCATACTCTTTGTATTTCCAGTACTCACCATTAACTGTCAGTAAATATGAACCACGTGAATGCTATCTGTGTTTACTTACAAAAGTGTTAGATATAGAATAAAGGCAACTCGATTATGTATTTAGCATCGATCCTACCTTTTTTGAAAAAAATGTTACAAGCATTCAGATATTAAGAGAGATTGGAGAGGGTCCAACATGAAGAGCCAAATAATCCTATTGCTTGACCTTTGGGAAAAAATTATAGAAAACCAGGGGAAAAAAAACTTTCTGGAGAAAGGAAAGCAGCAAGGTGAAATTAGTAAAAGCAAAAGAATGGGTATAATAGGAAGAAGTTAGTATTCTCTTCACAAAGAGTAACTAGGCTCATCCTAGTGAAAATAATTCAGCATAAACACCTTTATAATGATACGTGCAGAGAGACAACTGGAAGAGGGTACTGAAGATTTGGGGGGAGATTTGCTCACCAAATATGACCCTGGTCTTGCTCCACCACAAACTATGCAAGGAGTGGAGTTTGAATAGCTAATTTCCTGGTGACCTCTTAACACCTTTCTTTCCATATCAAAATTTGGCAAATTTCATAACCATCATCCAACTGCTAAATACTTCTTGCACTGTGAGATTCCCCGAACTCATGCTTACCAGAGGCGGTTGTGGAGGGGGTGGAAATGGGAACTGAGGAAAAAATGGCGGTATTGGTGGTGGGAAAAAGTTAAATCTCTACAAAAAGAAACATGATGTCAGTCATTTCAGACAGTGGCAAACTGTGAAAATGATGAACACATCCTTTGAAAGCAGAACTGGAAGTTTACCTGTTCGCTGGAACTTCCTCCAAATTGTTCAAGCTTGTAAAACAATAACAGCAACAAGGTGAAGCAGCGTATGGCAATATATTATCCATGAAAAGAGATTTTATTCTAAATGAGACTATGATAAGCCACTACTGAACATCGTACCCATCATAATATAGCTTCCTGTCTGAAATCAAAAGCAGTTGAACATCTAGTAGGGAAAAGTTGAATTAATTTGGCCAATGATTTAGAACACCAAGTACTTTTTGCCTTATATCCAAAGAATGTTATGTACATTTCTTAGGATTAATTACATATTACATGAATATCTTTTTTCTTATCTTTGATTGAACAGTATTTTTGATTTAGTTCTCAGCACTTATAAATTCAAAGTGAAGGGAGTAGAAAAGTGTAAATTTACATGTTGCATCCCAAACGTAAATTTTCCTCTTTTGTGAAATTAAAAGGTGTAGGAAATGCTTTCTAGGCTAGAAATACAATCGCTCCGAATCTGCGACTGGGTTGACAACTGAGGACGGAGTACTCACAGGGATGGGCAGCGAGGTGGCAGTGGTCAAAAGGCCAACCAAGAAGAGAAATTTCATCCTGAAGCTGAAATGCCTGGAATTGAAGGGTTAGGAGATCATTTCTAGTGTTTTTTTTTCTTTTTCTTTTTCTGTAAGTCCTATTTTTGCTGTAAACAGACTGTTTAGTTAGAAGTGTTCAAATAGTGGCCAGGCTAAATCTTGCCTCCAGATTCAGGTTTTATAAGCCTAGGAGAGTGTTTTTAAAACCTTTAGACACTTTTTGGAATGCTCTGGACAAGACATGCACTCTTTGGCTCCCAAAATAGACCACCAGTTGCTACTCTTTCTTACCAATTTACAGTTCAACCTATACCTATACCTGTTTGGTCCCTGAAGTTATTTGCTCGTAAATCTTTTAAACACCCATGTTGCATCATGCTTACTATTGGGAAATGATCACCACTGGCTCAAATGAGAGGAGAGTTTTTACGTGATGCACAAATGTAATAAATCCACCTGGAGCTTGTGCCTCCATTAAACTTACCAGGCCTTCGTATGGTGAGGATGCTGTTACTGACAGGTATAGTTTCTCAGGAAATCATATGGGAAAAATTTAGTAAGATAGAATGGATTGGTAGAGAATCAACATGGTAAGAGTCAATTCAAGAAAGCACATCAGCTGGCCTTTTACTGGGCTGTTCGTTCTGAAAGTCACCCTTTTTCTTTTTTTAAAATCACATTGAATTCAAGTGAACTTACCTTGTGAGTATCACACCAAATCACCGGATTCTGGAATTAGATTTTGAGAGAAAAAAACCTTCATCATATTCTTTTTAAGACTTGTCCCAGCATCTGAGGCAGATTATATCTATTTATATATAAATCATTCTTTAGCTATGTTCTATATATTGAAAACTCAACTCTGATTTGTCTTAGTGCTAATTTACTTTGCCCGAATTTAGACAATTTATTCCCCCCCCCCCCGCCCCTTTTTTCATGTTTTTCCATTGTATTTTTCTTCTTTCTGGATTCAAACACTTGAATTCCTTTTTTCCTGTTATAAGTGGACCTACTAGGAATCATTAAATTATCCAACACAAGAATATCTTACATTCTTTTATCTAGTGCAATAGAATCAGTGCAAATGATACTGTCTGTCTCTTCAATTACCTTTCCTTCAGCTGGCCCTCGGAGAGACAAATCCAAGGAGCACTCTAGGCTTTCTATACCCATCTAGTACTTAAGCCACGTTACTAATGCCTTTATGGTCAGAGGCTATATGAGTCACAACAGTTCAAACTAAACTGGGTAACTGCTTTCAGACCATGAACTCCACCTTCTAAAATATCTCAATTACACAGAATTAGGCTTACTGACTGATTACTGAGAAAATAGCTTCATCTCCTTGGTTGGGATTAGTCCCCACAAACCACACACAATTAAAAATTGTGACCATCTAGAATATTAAAGTGCTTCTATATCATCCAGCTATATACATGAGATCCTTAACTGACATAGAAACTTAAGGTTTGAAATTTTCTGTTATTAAATACTATTTTTCATTTCAAAAGGGAAATTATTTTCAAATAAAAAAATTTTTAAATTAATATTTAGGTGGTGTCCTTAGCATGAAAACCACTTTTCACTATTTTAAAACATTTTAAAAAGTTGCCTGAGGGTAAAATAATTTAGGTCTAATTAATGCCTCCGAACATAATTTCGCTGTTCCCAAGAACTTGGTTTCTAATTATTAAACCCTTTTTAGTGTCACATAAAAATATTCTGAAATTGGGAACAATTTATAAAGTTATTTCCCTGGCTGGAAAAAATTACAAATAATAATTAGATTTTGAGTCATCAAACTGAACTTAATTATTAATATTTAGAAAGGACATGGTGTTACGTGCTTCTGGTTAAGAACAAGTGACTTATTGAGCTAAGAAAAGAGATAACAAATACAATTTTGAGGTACTCAGAGAAGATTATTCTGATAAAAAAAAGAATAAACTCTTCCATAAGTATCTTTCAGATAAAATTCCCAGGGGCATGTTTTCTCAGCCACTATCAGAGGCAAGGTTCTTAACAACATACTTTTTTTTTCAAATAATCAAAGATAATTGTATTGAGATATTACATTTCAGATAGGAAAATATGCGAAACACCACCTTCTTTCAAATATTTGTAGGTAGATAAAGTGAGTGACAGATTCTTTTATTGTCTTGGTTTAGACCTTGGAAAACTCTATTATGATGCCTTCTATATTTTTGTGATATAGTCTTTACCATAATAGTTGCCGAAGAAGAGCTCAAATAAAAACACAAATTTTCTCTGGCGACACATTTTTTGTTATCAGTATTTTTACAGTAGCAATATTTATCTCTTTCTACATTGGACGTCAAGACACTTCTTGGTTCTCCATCTGTCTGTTTTAACGTTACAGGACCTTTATTTTGCGGTAACGAAGCAAGTAGAATTTTTTGCAGGGTCTCCCTCTCCCCCAACACATGCCCAACTGCACAAAAGCTAGCATTGGTTTGATCAAGCAGTGTATAATCTTCCACATTTTAAACTGAATTTGGTTGAAAAGCACTTGAATTCAATTTTTTTTCTGTTTAAACTTACATAATCACAAAGGACATTGATGAACAACTGCCATGAATATTTTACAACTGAGAATTTGTTTTCCATAAGAAACATCTCATACTTTTTCCTCACCCACACTCACATATATATGTTTTTTTTTTAAGTATTAGGGTCTGGGAAACACAATTATAATTTGATATGAAGTATAAGCCCTGGGTTGGTCTTTCTGATTTGGTTGTTTAAATAAATAACTGGAAGTAGACTTGAATAAGCATTTGGATTTTTATGACTCTTTATTAGGATATTAAGATATTGAAAATAATGCATGTTAACCACAAAAGAGCAATACTCCACTTTCTTGAAGTGCACATGATATTATGAATATGAATGCATTATTTTTTCAAGTTTTACAATTAGTAATTACCTCCTAAGCTAATGCACAGAGTAAAATTACTATGAGTTACACTTCTGTTCACAATGTACAGTGTTTTGCATATACTGACTTGACTTAAAAAGTTTTATTTCCAAAGTTGTGTTAAATGCCTGGTGCATATATTATCAAGCAGTTGCTCTCATTGTCTTCTTATACATGCAAACGTTTTGCTAAATGTAAATCTACAGGTATCACAGCTGCATATATTTCTGAAGTGGTTACGACCGAGGAGGATGCTGGAAGTTGGAGTTCTTTCAAATCTTCATTCAGAACAGGAGGTTCTCATCTATGTCTTCTGTAAAACAAAAAACACAAAAAACATTCTCAGAAAGTAGCTAGAGTAGAAGCATAACCAATGCTGGGGGGTTAGAGAAACCGTCTAATAAGGCAGCATAATGGTGATTCTCAGCCCTGGTAGGGCATCAGCATCGCTCATAAACTTCCACAAATATATATTTTTAGGCCTCACTTCTGGCTTCTGGAATCAGAATCTCCAGGGTTGGGCCAATGGCATGCAGACCTTTAGAAAATTCTGCAAATAATGCTGATGCAGGGTTGAGGATTAGCCACGTATACTAATCTATAAGGGAGCTAAAATAGAATAGAAATAAATAGAAGTGTAGTGCCAATTAAGTCAAGTTTTCAATTGAAAACTTGTAAAAGGACTTGTCGTCACACCTATGGAAGAAGACAGCATCCTCTAGTGGATATAAGACTCCTTACCATGTGGCCTGCCCTACTCAATCACTGGTAAACAAATGTTTAAAGCAGATTAATTTGAGGCATACTGAACTGCTATTCTGTCTGGAGCACCAGGTAATTTTTCTTGCCCAATTTGTCTTTAGCCCTGCAGAGTGAGAGAGATTATGGAATTTGATGTCTTTCTTTTGAGGGCTGGCTTCATTTGTAAAATGGAGATGATAATTTAATTGCTTATAAATTTACTTATATTTGCACGCATCATACTCTTTTTTTTCTTTCTGTTGTTCAAATGGGAGATGTCATTTTTGTTGACCTTAAGGCTAATTTCCTCTATCCGTGCTCAAGATCCCATCTGATCTTCTCAGGGTTCTCCTTCCATTTTCCTCTGTTTTATTTTTTTTCTTTTTACACCCTCAACCTTTCCTTATTTTCCTGGACCCTTTCCATTAGCATTTATATATGCTGTATATTAAGCCTCTAGGACAGTGCCCAGCTCTTACGTAGACCCTCAGCAAAGATTCGTTGAGCGAGTGAAAGAATAAACGAATGAATGAGTGGAATGCTCAAGCCTCTTCCATTCTCAAAAATGCTTCCTCCCCTCTGTATCCCCCTCTAGCTCTTCCCTGCCATCACACATTCCCTCTTTACCCTTTTCTCATCTCCCATTCTTTCTCAACCTACAGAATCTGCTTCCATCCCTGGCATTCCACGCAACTGCTCTTACCAAGAACACTCAAGGATATCCTTATTTCTACCTCCAATGACCATGCTCAGTCTTCCATCTTCCTTGACCTCTCAGCAGCATTTGGTACCATCCATCTCTTCCTCCTCTTTGCGACACCTCCTATGACATGGCACTATCCTGGTTTTCTTCCTTCATTTCAGGAGAAACTTTCCATTCTCCTTAGTGAACTCCTTCTTCCTCCTCTACCCATCATCTAGATGTTGTTGTTCTTCGGTGTTCAACCCCAGACCCTTCCCTTGTAACTCAACACATTTTCCTTGAGGAATTAATTCCCTTTCCTGGTGCCAATTGCTCTTGGATGCTCATAATAATCTCCAAATATGTATTTCAGTTCCAAAACTCTGTATCTTGAAATGCAGACCCAAATATTCAACTACCAACAGTATATGTCTCCCAAGTGCTTTAATTCAATGTATCCAAAATGGAATTTGCCATTTCCCCCAAATCTGCTTCTGTTCTGGTGTTTTCTCTCTGAGTGGAAGGTGCCTCTGTTTACCCTACCTGCCTCGGGCCAGGAACCTACGCATGTACTTCTCTTTCTCTCTATCCCTCACCTGTCTGCTCCCTGTCCCCTGGTATTCCTATCACCTTCCTATTTCTGTATACTGGACATCAGGAGTATGCTTATATTTAAAAATACATCTTGAATATGTTTACTTCTCTTTTTTCCCCTCCGTCACTTCCCTAGTTCAAGTTCTTATCAACTCTTGCCTGGATTTACCACAACATTCTCTCAACTGTTCTTTGGCCTCTCTACAGCGTAACCAGAGGAATCTTTCTTAAATACGAACCCAGGGAAATCACTCCCTTGTTTAAAACACTTTGGTGATCCCCCAGTTCTCTTAAGATAATGTTTTTAAATGGCTTAGTAGAATCTGCATGATCTACCTCGTTCACCCCATTGGTCTCACTTGGAAGGTTTTCTAAAGATCAGCATGGATATATGTCAATGCATGGTATGTCATAGGCACTAAATAAATGAAGACTCCACCACCTCTTAATTGGACCCCATTTTTGTAGATAAGGAAAGTGAGACTCACCAAGGACAAGTGGCATGCCCTTATTCATACAGCTAGTTAATGACAGAGTTGGAATATTTGATCACATCTAGTTCAGATCACAGGCAGTTAAAATTCAGTAAAAGACTGGCTAAGATTTTATCTCCCCATTCTGTGAATTTCTCAACTCTGAGGGAAGGAAGGGTTTACTTACAAATAGAGATTTTTTTTGTTTGTTTTCCTTAGCTACACCCCAACGCAGTAACTTGTTTACTTGTTCTGACTGAGTGTTTAATATCTGCTTTATTGGTTTATTATGTGATAATTTTTTCCTTTCTCCAAAATAACATAATGACGCCCAAACCACAGTGCACAAACAAGATCATTAGTAGCTTTGCAAATGACTGGACTGTAAGTCCTTCCTGCTCCTCCCAGACATCCGCTCAGCACAGAGCCTGAGTGAGCTCACATGCTGAAGAGCTGCCACAAGTTTTGCAAAAGGAAGAGTGAAATGCAAATGGTTTTCTTAAATAAATGGCTTCTGTTCAAATTTGCCTTTTTATTAGTGCTTTAAAATCACATGTCACACAAAAGAGCATACACAAATACATCCTATCCCAGCTGAGTTTTTCCCTCTTGATAATGGTGGGGTCGGGTGGGGTGCAGGGCAACTGTATTTGTTTTGTCTTTTTAATACGGGAATTGGGAAAAACAGTGTCAGCCATTTTTAGGGATATATTTGAATTTTTTAAGCACTCTGTAGAATAGATGTTAGAAAGAAAATTGACATTATTCGTATGGGTCTGGGTCTTAATAGCTTATTAATTTCATATCAGTGCTAACAGTGTTTAAATAGTATGTGGCATCCAGCCTCTAAGATGGCCCCCAATGGTCCCCCACCTCCTGTGGTCTCCTCCCAAACTATAGCAGGGTTGGTCAGGGTGACCGCCAGAATACGGTAGAAGCAATGGTATGTCACTTGTGAGCTTAGGTTATAAAAGACATTGGGGCATCAGCTGTAGGGTCTTGGGTGTTCTCTCTCTCTCTCTTTCTCTCCCTCCCTGCTTGACCTGGAAGCAACCAACTACAGATATACCACGCTGTGAGCAGCCCTGTGGAGGAGAGACCTCCATGGCAGACAGCCATGCGAGTGAGCTTAGAGGCAGATGCTTCGGCCCTAGTCAAGCCATCAGATCACTGCCACACTGGCTGACAGCTTGACTGCAACCCAGTGAGAGACCCTAAGCCAGAACATCCAGGCCAGCTCCTCCCAGATTCCTGACCCTTGGAACTGTGGGAGAGATTTCAAACCGCTAAGTTTTGGCATAATTTGTTACGCAGCATAGGCAAGTAATACACAGAACTAGATGCTTGCAAAAATATACATGCTTTGCTTGTAACACTTATGCTTATTTCACAGAATAATATTGTAGAGGTAAAGGACTAACCCTTTCTGCTCATCTGTTTATTAATAAATAGTCCTACTCTCAGCTCTTTCTAATTGCACGGCATTATACATAGGTATGAGGCATATTTTCAAAGGGAAGTTTGCACGAGTTACTTCTTTTTGGGAATTCTGACCTTTGAAGAACTTATTTTTCTTTACTGGTTGGCTGCAAATTTATCCGGCATATGTCCTAGACATACGTACAAAACCTCTGTTTTAGAGATTTGATGTTCACTGTGGAGTTACATACTGTGAGCTGTTTTTTTTTCTTATTTATTTTAATTGACAAATAAAAATCGTATGTATTTCTCATGTATAGCATGACGTTTCGAAATATGTATACATTGTGGAATGGCTAATTTGAACTAATTAACATATGCATTGTGTCACATACTTATTTTTGTGGTGAAAACGTGAATGTTCATTTTTTTAAACATCTTTCATGTCTTCATTATTGAAAACATACTTGCTCATAAAAGTCAACTCTAACTTGGGTAAAGTAAAGGAAGTAGATTAAGACATAACCTTGCACGACAAATGTCTAAATTTGAATTCCTCCACTGCAGGCATAAAGAAAGAACCCTCTGATCTTTTTTCCCCTCCCACCACTGCAAATGCAGCCACGGGTCAGTTTGGGGTTAAAGGAATAATATCCCAGCACAACTTGGGATGTAAGATCTAGTCATTAGTGGATGTTGGTAATGAATTCCCATTGTCAGAAGCAGGCTTGCTGTTTTACTCTTCACACACGATTTTTAAAAGTTTGACCCAAGACCCAGGTTAAGGAGGGACCTAAAATAAGGAAGGTCATCAAGCCTTCTGAGATTTGTCACAGCTATCTGGATTCACACTGCCTTCGCAGGCTCAGCCAACTGCTGAGACCTCGATGCGTGTTCACCCTCGCTACCCTTTGAGAACGGAATGTCATAAAGGCAGTAAGAAATGACCTTGCAATGACCTTGCAATGACAGCACGTGCAGCAAGGAGTCCTCTCTGGGATGCTGCCATCTTTTTTGTCTCTAGCTGCCAATCTGAACATCAGCGGGACCTCTCTGTGAGTCCTGCGGGGCACAGGGCTCGTCTGGGGGAGAGGACACCCCTGTCCTTTGGCTAGTGATGGATTTACCTTCTTTAATTCCAAAGCAGTGGCCCCACTCCTTCAAGGTGATGTGCTTATCCTTGTTGGGGTCACACTCCTCGAAGAAGCGGGTTATGCAGTGTTCCATGGGCACCAGAGATGCTCGCAGAGGAGCCAGCTCAGAATGTGTCAGCACTCTGCAATGAAATGAATGGCAGCCCATTAACTGAAAAGTTGGTGCATGAAGACTTAACCCTTAGGATCCCAAGGATGTTTTTCTTCCACAAGGTTACTGTGGATGCCAAATAAATAGTACTCTGATGAGAAGCTGCACATAAAATAAACTGTTTGTGGGTACGGTTGACAGCTTTTGGGATGTCGATTTCTCTCTTCATTGGGAACTGTCCTCCTCTCCACTCTAGCTCTACAGGGCCGTGCCCAGCAATCGTGTCTGTACAACCTGGTTCTTATGCTCTGGCCATGCCTGATGGTGCCAGATGTAGATACGTGACTCGAGCGGGGCCAGATTATCTTGGGAATTTAGGATCAAGAATGAGAAAGTTGGAGGAGTCTCTATGGGAAGCTAGACTTTAACAAGTAATTTTGGGAGCTGTGGTGTAGCCATATTCTGTTATTTTCAAAGCAGCTTTGTATTTCGACTACTAACCATATTTGTTTGGCATTTTAGTATTCTAATGTGGAACTGGGAAATTTCCTAAATCTGTTTAGATTTTTCTTTTGCATAGAGATGTAGACAATATGTCAGAGAGACGATCCGGTAATAGGAGGGTATTTACCTATCCATAGGATGCTGGTCAAGTTCACTAAACTGCCAGTGCACGGGATACACATACATGTGGTAGTTTTTCTTAAAGTCCCTTAAGAGAAGGTCAATGGGATGGTCCCCAGCCAAGAGTCTCTTTTCATCCAGGTAAATTTTCTTGACCTGGAATTAGGAAGGGAGAAGATTATCAGACCAGTGTTGGGATTGTCACTTGCTAAACTTAACTTGAAGAGTAAACTCTCTCCCCCCACCCCCAAAACAGTGCCTGTTGTCAGTGGCCAATTCTCCAATTCTCAGTCCTCAACTTACAATCTATATACAGTGTTTGACACAGTTAATGCACACTCTTTTCCTGGTTTATTTTTCTTTATAGCGTGTTTCATCCCACCTGACATACCTTACATGTATATTTGCTGATTTGACTATATTTTCATAAATGCTTATTTGAATATATTTATATAATTGCATGTATACTTACATATTTGCATGTGTATGTGTATATATACAAATATACACACACATACACACATTTATTTGTTTAGAGTCTATCTCCGCCTAGAATGTAAACTCATGAAGGCAGAGATTTTGTTTGGTTCATTGCTGTATTTCCAGTACTAGATCAATTCCTGGCACCCAGGGTGCACTCAGTAACTATTTGATGTATACATTTTCTCTGGAAACTTCTGGAATCAATATTCTGCACTTTTTTCTTAATATAGTACTGATGTGAGTAATGAATTTCCTTCTATCATACATCTATGTCTGGTCTATGGGGGCAAATAAAAATGTGTATATTTAAATAACATATTTGGGCCTGACTATATAAATGCTGAATTTATGTTGACTTCACTCAATCAGAGCTTGCTCTGGCTATGAGTTAAGGAGCCCTTATTCAGACCACTGTCCTTTGGGTGGGGACGGGGTGGTTTGGTGGCATCTGAAACCTTGTGGCATGAATAGTGGCCACCACTATTCTGTTAATCCGGTGGGCTAAACAGGTCTGGGGAAGCAGAGTGGGCTTCTGCCAAGGCATAGAGGTAGGTAGTCCCTCCCTCTCCCAAAACCTTTTGTCCTCAGTCCCTGTAGACAGACACTCAAGAAGCTAACCCGCTGATAACTTACTTTGTTTCTCTGCTTCTCATTGAGATACCCAGTGTGTTCAGAGTTAGCTTCATAAAGCTGCATGAGGATATTCTTGAGCCAATCTCTCATTCGTAGGGGAAACTGAGCCACTTCAAAGTCCGTACAAGCAGGAATAGCTGTTACAGGCAGAAAATATTTTTATTTTAAAATTTTATTTATTTATTTATTTCAGGGTGTTACAGGGGTACAAACTCTTTGGTTACATAAATTGCTTTTGAGGCTGGACACGGTGGCTCACGCCTGTAATCCTAGCACCCTGGGAGGCCGAGACGGGAGGATCGCTGGAGGTCAGGAGTTCGAGACCAGCCTGAGCAAAAGCGAGACCCCCATCTCTACTAAAAATAGAAAAAATTAGCCAGGCATGGTTTTGTGAGCCTGTAGTCCCAGCTACTCAGGAGGCTGAGGTAGGAGGGTCATTTGAGGCCAGGAGCTTGAGGTTGCTGTGAGCTAGGCTGACACCATAGCACTCTAGGCCAGGCAACAGAGCGAGACTCTGTCTCAAAAAATATATATATATAGCTTTTGTACCGTTTGAGTCAAAGTTGTAAGTGTGCCCATCCCCCAGATCTCCAGATAGTGTGCATTGTACCCATTAGGTGTGAATTTACCCACTCCCTCCTCCCCGCTCCCACCTGCTTGATTTCTGATGAATGTTATTTCCATATGTGCACCTAAGTGTTGATCAATTAGTTCCAATTTAATGGTAAGTACATGTGGTGTTTGTTTTTTCATTCCAGTGATAGAAGCAGAAAATATGTCGTAATCTTTGGGTCTTATCTTGTGCTGTGGCAAGTCCTCATAACAAGAAGCTTAACAACCTCTGGTGGCTGATGGAGCATCACAGCTCCTTAACCCTGGTGGCAGTGCAACAGAATTGCCTGGGGCGTTTTATAAAACATGCCAAATGCCAGCTTCCATGCACAGAAATTCTGATTTGATTGGTGTGGGGTAAAGCCTAAACATTAGGATGTTTTTAAAGCTCCAAGAGTAATTTCGAGGGGCAGCTAGGATCAGAAATCATTGCTGTAGAACCAGAATTGAAATTCAGAGGTGGAGGGCACAAGAGATATTTTTTAGAAGAAAAGAGGAAAAGGTAGAGGTTAGCTTATACTATGGTGACAAATAATGCTAAATCTCAGTGGCTTAAGGAAACCAAAGTCTATTTTGCAATCCTGCTCCAAGTCCAGTACAAGTTGGACTTGCACTCTGCTCACTGCAGTCTCCCTGGAGCTCAGGATGGTGCCACCATTTTTTGAGGCCACCATTCTCAACATGAGGCTTCAGGGTCTGCGGTGACAAGGGCAAAGAGCATGGGGAACCAGACACCAGCTCTTAAACGCTTCTGCCCAGAACTCACATGGATGACTTTTGCTCACATTTTACTGGAGAAAGTAAATCATCTAATGTCCGGGGGGTTGAAGAGTTTCATCCTCTCCTGTGTCTGGAAGGAGAGGAGAACCGGAAATATTAGTGAGCACCACTAATGTGGAGAATCACTTAGCCGAACGGGGAGTCAAATGCAATTGAGATTATCTTAGGGAAGGAAGACAACTTCAAAAAACTTCTGGAAGAATATGTTGCCATAAAACTTCTTGGCAAAGGCTTCACGTAAATCGGGAAGAGGGCAAACAATTCAGCCACATTCCAGTGATTTCATCGCTATTGTTAAGTGGATAACGTTATTATAGAGGTTCTGAGCCCTGGTGCGCATTAGAATTATCTAGGTTACTTTCAAAACAAATGAAAAAACAATGCCAGGGTTCCAGCATGGTCCAATCAAATTAGAATTTCGTATGGTTGAGGCTTGGGAATTATTATTATTTTTTAAGTCCCTGCAGTTTGTTTTATTGTGCAGCCTGAGTTCAGAACGGCATTAGCTGTTTCCTCTTTGCATGTAGATAAATCAGGCATATGCAGATTCACCCCAAACCCTCTCAGAAATGGGGGTTGGCAGGAGTGATGGAATCTTACATTTGCAGGCTCCGAAATAATCCAGTTGTAGTTGATGCCCCTTTTTGGTCCCCTCCATTCTGCACTTAGTGGCAAACAGATGACAAGAGCTAGCATAGGTCTGATTGTCAGTGCCACAAACCTAGGAAAGACAAGCAAGAGAAAAAGTTGATAGAGCCAAATGCTCATTGGAAAACACTCAGAGGCTGTCTGATAAATGGTGCAGGTAAGTCAGACTATTAAAATCATAATTCTCCCATTTGGTATTCAAAAAAAAAATCAAGTAAACTATACCAATGGTGATGCCAGTTATTTAACTCTAGATAAGCTCAGTAGAATACTTCAGATGTTCCAAGGCTAAAATGAGTCTTAAGATAAGTTCTATAGCTCAAATGCCATGATTACCTTTCTATGGCACAGTTGAAATTCTTTGATTTTGTTTGCATTTGTTCCTGTTCAATATTACTTCAAATATTTTATGATCACTTGGGCATCTCATCCGCTATTTTTTTTTTTTAACAAAACATTTCCATTGCAAACTATTTTCATTCATAGCACTGACCTTTTGGAACCTCTTAAAGACTATTTGGTAGAATACTTACTTGGTCAAGGAGTTTTGTTGGAGGACAAGTCACTGGATCTTGGCAAACACAGTGGGGTTTTCCCTGTTGGTCTGCCTTACAGACATGTCCTCTTTTACACTGGAAGCTCATGCAAGCATCTAGCAGAAAAGTTTGGACAGGAAACACGGAGAAGGATAAACTAAGTATGCAAATGCAAATCCACTCAGATTATTAGCTTCATTTCCACTAGTATGGGAGAAAATGTGAAACCTTTGAAATTTGAAAATTTGGAAGTGGGAAAATATTAGAAACCTCTTCAGTTGATGTGTTAATTTCCAGATGGAACCTTCTAGCATCAGACTATTTTACATGACAGCCTAGATTTCCTCTTGCAGCAGTTTGGATTGGAGATATACCAAGAACAGACAGCTCTTCTTGGTCTGCCTGAGATGGTCATAGTCAAGTCTACAGTGCAATGTTGTACAAGCCGGTCAGAAGTTAAATAAGCCATGAGAATTTTATTGTGCTGAAATTCAAAATGTTTGTGATTGTTGTAGGAATTAGGCCCTTAATTAAGTATGGGACCTAAATTCACTAGTAAGTTATGGGCTTTAGAATAAATAAAGTAGAATTAATTCTTCTCCGGAAGCAAAAGGATTTAGGGAAAAAGAAGTCTAGCTTTTTCATTAATATCTCAACAGGACTTCCGGTTTGTAAACACATTTACCCTAGTTGTGTGTCAAATATGCACAAGTAAATATCAACAATGTATGCGAGTATTTCCTTGGAGAGGATTGCAGTAGTCAAAAAGGAGGGGAGGGGCAAGCCCAAAGTGGCAGATGCCACTTCTCCCTTGATATAGTCACCAACAGCTTGCCTGGTGCACACTCACCAACACTGTGCAGCCTCATGTTGTCTTCATTTGACATTTTGTCTTCATTTGATGAGCTCTCTGCTTTCTTGGCCTTTAGAATAACAAAAGCAGAAGTTAAACCTATTAAGGGGAGAGCCACTACTTAATGTATATTCCCACTGTGCAAAATTTCACTGTTTTTTTTCATGCCCAAATCATTTCGGATCTCAAAAAGGGAAACCAGTTGCAACTGTGGAGGTAGATGGTAGCCCTTGGAGAACAATTGATTCTCTCTTCATTGATTGGATTTAGTGCTGTATCTCAGGGGATTACTCAGTAAGACTTGGAATCTTCCCCTTTGGGTTTGGGAAAACCCTAGAAATGAGGTATTACCTTGTGATTCTGTGGTTAAGGCAGGGTTGCATTGGTAATCTCTATGAGGTTGTTGGTAAAGCTTTCTTATCAGGTTTTTAAAGTGTCAGAAAACTCCTACCTTCCCATGGCAACAGAGTTCTCAGTAATTGAGGTTACTCTTGACCTTGCTCACCAAAAGCTGTGCCTAGCCCTCCTGGAGGGTGGCTGGTAGGGTTTGGCATGAAAACTCCAAATGATTAAACAACCAAATAGCAATATGCTTCCTCCCTGACCCGACCCAGCTGCAGTTTCCAGATTATCATTTTGGCATGTATTTGCTTAATAAAGTAGTACCTTAATCTTTATAGCTAATTCAACAAATATTGCTGGATCTCTTATGATGTCAGAGGCATTTGGTTAGATGCTGGCAATTGAACTTGAACACAACATGGCACCTGCTCTCAAGGCATCAGAGCGGCCTCTGTCAGAGTCTCCCACCCTCCAGATCTGTCGTAATTGATCTTTCCAGCTCGCTCCAGTGACTTCTAGCTGCTAGTTTCTATATCTCTGCGCCTGGAAAAACATGGAAATCTACTTGGCCTGCTCAGAGGACAGACTGGAAGTGCTGAGAAATTAGTACCTCCCCTAGCAAAATAAGCCAAAATAAGCTCTAGCTCCCTCACTCCCCAAATGGAATAATTCTAAGGAATTTTCTTTACATGGCTTTAACAATGTTCCTTTTTATTAGTTTCCTTTCCTACCCTGTAAAACTTTTCCACTCTTCTATCTTTGTTCCCTGCGCTTCTCAAATAAACAGCCTTCAAATCCCGGTCTGCTTCTAAGGGAACCCCAATAAAACAGGCATGGTCAGCCTAATGATGGAGATCGACCTAAAAACAAATAACTGTCATATATTTTGGTAATGTACTGATAGGTAAGAGATTGTGAGAGCACAGGGAAAGGTCATGGGTGTTCACTGATGATGCTGACTTTGTGGGAAAAGTATCATTGTCAATAACCTTACCTCTGGGTGTTCTCCAGGTTCAGTGGTGTCTGCCCTTTCATTCTCATGGGCTCTGTCTCTTTGCTCCTCATCCTTGCTGTGATGGTAATTGGACTGAGCTCCCTCGCCCTCCAGAAAGGCCTGGCTTGGGATGAAGTAGTCATCACTTGCACTGTGCCTGGGGCCATCATCACCCCTATCATCATCAGCCCCAGGGTTTCGGGGCATGATGTTACCATCATCAGTAGGTTCCATGAGCAAAGCCTCAGAAACAGTCTTTTTATCATTCTCCTCGTGGTTGCTGACAACTTCAAGGCCAGGTTTACCCTCTTGGCTCTGCCATTCCATCCCTTGAATGTGCTTATTGAGGTTTGAGGCATTTTCCTCTTCCATTTCTGCATTGGGGTTACCCTCTTCCTGTTCTTGGGTACCCTGCTCAAACTCTTCCTTCTGCAACTTGCTTACTTGCGTTGGTTGATCAGACTCTTCCAAAATGTCATCAGATTGGATATTGCTGTCTTCCTGCTTGCTGTCAGGATGCTCCTTGGGAAATTCTCTCTCCTTTTCTTGGTTATCAATGTGGGTGCCAACATCACCTGGCTCTTTTTCCTCCTCCTCCTCTTCTCCATTGGGAATATTTGGATTCTGCTCTTGGTTTCCTTGATCCCTTAGGTCTTGGCTTTCACTGCTCCTGTTCAACTGATGATGGGAATCACTTGTAGGTTGTTCTTGGTTCTCCTCTCCCTCTGTGATGCTTTCTTCTTTGTTAGAATTGACAAAAGAACTAACACTGGAAGCAGGGAAATCCATGTTCTCTGGGAGATTTTCCTTTTGAGGCTCACTCGTATCTTCGTTTAGGTCCAACGTGTCTTCAGTTGGTGTATACCCCAAATTCACACTTAAGTCACCGTCACTGTCCTCTGGATCCTTCAACCCCAGCTCTTGGCTGTAACTCTCACCCTGTTCTGCTGACTGTTCATGGCTTTCCCCTTTTGACTTTAGTATTGAAAATTCTTCAGCCTTAAAAGAAAGTTTATTCTTGAAACAAATGATAATGTCATCATGTTTATAATTCCTAAGCCAACATTTAATATTCATTATTCTTTTTCTTCATACATTATCATGTAAACATATCAATGATATTCTTTACCTTATATAGCCACAGGTTTAACCTGAGTTTGAAATTTGTAAAATGAAACAATTATATAGCACCTGAGCCCAAAGAGTAAAACTCATGAATCCTCACAATTCTTCTAGTGACTGGAGGTAGCTGATGTGATCGTAATGTTTTGAAAAATTAAGCTGAGACACGAATAGGTAATCTCTTTGACCACGCTTTGAAACTGAGACATTTTTTCTTTTTTTTTTTGAGACAGAGTCTCACCTGTTGCCCAGGCTAGAGTGCTGTGGTGTCAGCCTAGCTCAGAGCAACCTCAAACTCCTGGGCTCAAGCAATCCTCCTGCCTCAGCCTGCCAAGTAGGTGGGACTACAGGCATGTGCCACCATGACTAGCTAATTTTTTCTATTTTTAGTAGAAATGGGGTCTTGCTTTTGCTGAGGCTGCTCTGAATTCCTGATCTCAAGCGATCCTCCTGTCTTGGCCTCCCAGAGTGTTAGGATTACAGGTGTGAGCCACTGCACCCGGCCGAAACTGAGACATTTGGAGAATTAAATTATACTAATATAATGATATTATTTTTACCTCATAGTTGGGATGGTCTTCTATGGATACTTCAGTTTCCTTTTCATTTTCTCCATCATCGTCCCTTAAAATGGGGATTTCAGTGTTGTCAGATGTTACTGTTTCAGCAGTTGGTTTGGAATGATCAGACAAGAACTTTGCATTTGTCTGAAAAAAATTAAAACTAGTTTGGGTCATTCATGTCTAGATGCTAATTTTAAAAATTGCTAGGTACTCTTGTTGTCATGATTATTAGTAGCAATATACTTCACTCATAACCTCAATTAAAAGATATTCTCTAGAGTTTTTGAGGATACAAACAAATCCCAGAATATAATGTTAGGTGAAAGAAGAATCTTAATCATATTTAAGAAAAAGTTATATACACAGAGCCTGGGTGAAAATAGAACAAAAGGATTTCAATAATGGTCATTTTTGAGTTTTGGAATTATTTCCTGTGTTTTTCAAACTTTTTCAAACAAAGCATTCATACTTCATAATTTTGAAAAGTGTTGTTTAGCAGAAAGCTGAAGTCAAATAAAAGTAACCATAGGATATAGTATTATACCGTTTCTTAATTTAACATTTAAGTACTCACTGACAATTAGCAGAAAATGTTATGAACCTTTTTATTTAATGTTTATTTCCTTTCTTAACACTATTGACCTTAACATTGATTAGGAAATCTTTTAATAAAAAACAATTTAGAATTAATTAAAAAACTGTGTAAAACAGGGCACTAAGCCTAGTAGGGGAAGGCAGCTATGGAATATTATTGCAACTAGAAGGATAGCTCTATCTTTGTCTAGCATGATTGGAGATACAGGTGAAGAGCTGGGCACTGATGCATGATGGAGAAGTTGAGCAACTGGTCTTGGAGGTAAGAGGCCTCCCTTCAAGTCTTCACTGTTACTTACTATCTGTAGTTAGATCATTAATTTCTACCCTGCCATTTATCAAGGTGGCAAGAAATATCAAGTGAGCAGAAATATCGAAATAAGGTTATGTATACAAACTATCTCATAAATTCTAAGGCGTTACTCAACTGCAAATTACCATTGCTAGTAGTAATACCATACAGTGGTTATAACAGGCACTGCCCAACATCTGAGGCAGATATTCCCCAGTGGTCTTTATTATAGAGACGTCTGCTCACTCAGATGGCAAAACATATCCAGGTGTTAAGTATAAAACTCAGATTATTTTTGGATTGACTCATTTTGATTCTATTAGCAGGTCCGGTAGTGCTGATTGTGTAATACAAAGAAAGCCATGGAGGGCAGGATTTATTTTAGATGTGGTTTGCTCTCTTGCTTCTTATGCTATTATCAACTACAAGGAGTAATATTTGAAAAAAGATTTCTAAAGGAGCTATAAAAAAGAAGGAAAAGTGGAAACAATGGTGTGCACATTGGTGAGTTTGTCAATGGGGCATCATGGAAGGCAATGGATGGGGGAGATTTTAAGCCTGTTAGTGGAGAACTGTTCACTCTCTCCCACCCCCTCACTCTCTTCCCACCCCCCCAAGCAGGAAGAAATGTACAAAAAACATGGAAGCTTTTGTTCTTTCTGAAATTGAAATTCTGTTTTATCATTATGCCTGCATCTGCATTTATTTAACAAGCCCTCTGGAAATTCATCTGGAATCTCCCAATCACACAGAAGTCACTTACATCTGGAGAATTCAGGCAGGCTGGGGAAATAATAGCAAATTTTTAATAGGTCAAGCCTATGAGAAGATATTTATCTTTTCAGCATTTGGCTGGGTCTGCCTGATGATAAATTGCCCCGGAGATGAAACATCTAGAATGTGTCTGTCCGTAGGTGTGTTATTCAACCACTTGGTTCAAAGACACGTTTTGATGCTTATTTCCATAGCAGCAACTGCTCCAAGGGCAAAACACATTTTCAGGAGAAAACAATGGTTTTGTGGGTGTTCCTTTCTGTGTTGAACGTTAATTTGTCCCACTTTTCCAATTTCAGGCTACAGCGTATAATTTCAGCTGGAGTAGCTCCACGCTACTTAAGCCTGATTCTTAGTTGTGGTCAGAAATTCTCTTTTCTAAGAACTTCTTGGTGTGGGTGGCATGGAGTTTGTTTTTGCTGACACATCTGTCAACCAGAAGCTAGCCACCAACTTCTCCAAAAAGCAAGGGCAGAATCTTAGACCCAGAGAGGGAGGGAGGGAGGGACAACAGAGAAATAGTTTTGTCTGTTTAAAGGAGGCTGATTCCTCCATTTGATGCAAAAGAAAAAAATGGCACAAATCCTTTGTTTTAATTAAGGATGATAAAATAGATCATTTGTGGATCATTCGAAATGGTCATTCAAGCCATGGTTCCACTTTTGGTTTTGTTTTAACTTTGAATTTGATTCGAGGCTGCTGACATGGTCTAGAATGATCTAATTTGTGTATGGCTGCTTTACTCCTGTGCGATTGATGGGGCCAGGATATCTGACCACGAAGAAGAGAATGTTCTAGTCCTACCTACTTTCAGCGTGCTTGCTTGGACAGTCCTCCAGGGATGAGTTTGGAGCCAATTTACGATTACCATATCATTTCCTGCCCCTAACCAATCGGCTCCTGTTTCTATTACAGACTTCCAAAATTTCTCAGCCAGTCTATATTAATCTTGAAGAAAATGCAGCTGGAGAGTGTGACAGGCACCCGAAGTGAAATTCTTAGATTCATAATACCACTGTGATGAGCTCCTGTAGGAGAATTTATTTCTTCCTGTCCTGTTGGTATTTGGGCATATTCTGTGGCTAACAAACTGATAGCTCACACTTTCTGCTTGCATATGTATTGCATCTCGTAGAAGAAACTGATAGTTCTGAAAAAAGTGTTTTTAAAAAAATATATTAGATGGATTTTTCTAGTTATCCATTCATTGCTTGGGCAATAAAGAATATAATTAAAGTAAAAAAAGAGAATTTCAAACCACTAATAAGAACATTTTCTTTTAAATGGAGGATTTCTAAACTAAATGTCAGGGGGAGAGAGATTTGACAACAGAAGAAAGGAAATTTACCGGGATTGCAGCTACCGTTCCCAAGATGGAGAGGAAAAAAAGCATAGCCTTCATGCTTGCTAGACCTGTGAACCAAGAAGATAATAATCAGTGGTAGGTAAAACTTTCCTTATGAAAGATTCAAAGATAATCTTAGCCAATGCTGAGCTCAGTCTTGTCCTTTGCATTTGAGGCTAATTGCTATCTTTGTGGACTAACATGTCTGAAAAGACAGATTAATGACAGTTCTTACTCAATTGTGTTCCTGTGAAAATGACTCCTTGATTTCTTGGACCATCTGGGTTCAGCAAAACCTATCTCTGTTTAGGACTGTGCATAAAAGCTCTGTGCAGATCTCAAGTCTCAAGATTTGTGAGTATTTGTAATGAAGATGAAAGTCATGAAATGAAGTAATATGGTATGTCAGGTTTGGGTAAAACAAACTGCCTCCTTCATGGTAGAGAAAAATAGTCATTCAATGAAGGTTTTTAGTAATGGAACATGGCACTGCCATGGAGTCATGGGCTAGAGGACGTCAATGTTCACCTAACCATTGACGCCCTCACTTGGCAACCTGTGATTTGGGGAGGGGGGGCTGTGGATAGGTTTGGTTTGGTTGGCACTATACGTTTCGAACCAGTATTTTAAAATCCAGAGGTTTCACATAAAAATTAAAATGAAAGGATATAAATAGTCAAAACTCATCGATTCATAATGATTTTACTATTATCTACTCTCTTGAGGTTATTTATACCCATTATATCTGTAGGTGGAGATATTGTATCATGTGTGCGACTCTTCTCAATTCTATTCAATAATGTCATATTGTTAGCTTAGAACCAGTCACGGTGAGAACTCACACCATGAAAACCATCAAATGCTATCCATCCCTCCTCAAACCAGCTGTTAAACACTTACCAGCACACCCCTGGATTATTTCTAATACATAACTAAAGGAAAAATACATACAACTTAATGACCGATTATAACAGATATTGTGGGACTATGAGAAGGAAGGGTCTTGAGTTATCACATTTCTAATTTGAATAACTGGGTGAATGATGGTGTTAATCACCAAGATGAGGCATTATAGGAGGAAGATCTAGTTTTAGAAGAAAGGTAATCGATTAGTCTTGGGCTTCTTGAATTTGAGTAGAGATATCTAGTAGATACTTGGGTAAATAGGTCTGGAGGTGAGCTTAGAGTTGGAGCTCCAGATATAGTTTGGGTGCTATTAGAATGAGAAGATGCCATGCACTGAGTGGAGGAAGGGCTGGAGCCAGAACCCTAGTGAGGGAGGATCATTAGGTTCCGTCATAGGGTGGGAAGAGCTGAAGATACAAACAACGAGAGAAAGGAAATTCATATAAGAAAAAGGAAGTATTAAATATCACAGACAGTTCAAAGCAAACGAGGCCAGGAAATTGTCCATTGTCTTTGGAAATACGGAGGTTATCGGTGGCCAGCTCAGGGAGAGCAGTTTGTTGCAGAGGTGTCGGTGGAAGGCAGGCTGTGGTGATTGGAGAGTGAGATTTTTGTTTGTTTGTTTTGTTTGTCACTCTGTCGCTCTGGGTAGAGTGCAGTGGCATCATCATAGCTCACAGCAACTTCAAACTCCTGGGCTCAAGCCATCCTCTTGCTTCAGCCTCCTGAGTGAGACTACAGGTGCACGCCACTATGCCCAACTAATTTTTCTATTTTTAGTAGAGGTGGGGGTCTTGCTCTAGCTCAGGCTGGTCTCGAACTCCTGAGCTCAAGTGATCCTCCTGCCTCGGCCTCCCAGAGTGCTAGGATTACAGGCGTGAGCCACCGTGTCCAGCTTAGTGATTGGAGAGTGAATAGGTGGTCATGGGGACAGTGAGTGTAGACCACTCTTTAAAAAAGATTGGCTATGAAAGGAAGGAGGGCAAGATGGTAGCCGAAGAGGAATGTGCAGTAACAGGAAATTTTTATTTGTATTCCAATGTGGTCATCCAAGTATTTTCTATTTTCTATGTTTTAGGGAAAGGAGAAGTAAAGAACAAGAAATTGAAGAACATATTTATTATTCTTTGCTATTTTTCCCATTTAGTTCACTCGTGAAAAACAAACTCACCTGTGCTATAGTCCATACATTGAAATCCTAGTTTTTTATATGTATCTAGTGCATACTTGGAAGATAAGAATATTCCTGAATTAATGTCTTTCTACTCTCAGGTAAGAGGTATTTTTGCTTTGGTCTTAACCCAAAGGAGCTGCTGAACTGCTGAGAATCCTGGCATAGCTGTAGGGAAGATGTTCTAAGAGACAGAACAAATATAGGGTTTGCCATATAACCTCAGATGGCCAGTTGTGCAGGCTTTTTGAGAGCCCAAGATTTCTTGCATGGTCCCTGATTATTACTGAATCCTAAATGATTTTTTAGGAGTTTATTTCCATTGTGAAATTGAAAACAAAATTTAAAGGCAGAATATGGTCATGTCATTTAGAATGATCTAAGCAGGAAACCATCTCAAGTTTCATTGATAAAGAAGATGTCCATGTTATATTTTTGAAGGACCTTGTGAGAAATTCCAACATCTAGACTTTAAACAGCCCTGAGTTCTTCTGCTGTGTTCCGTTTGATCCTTCAGACCAGTCTCTGGACATTTTTGTCTTACTGAGATAATTGTGTTTGCTGCACATTGATCAAAATAATTTCATAGCCTTTAGATTCTTATTTTAAGAACTGAACAAATGTGCTGATTTGTATAAATAAGACAGAATGGAGAACTTTCCTGAGAAATGAGAGATATTTTGAAAATGACTGTCATACTGAAGACTCAGGGAGGCTTAATTAGCTGATGCTTGCAAAGTACTTTGAAAATCAAAACCATGATGTCCTTGCTAAGTATGATGAATACCATTTATTCTTGGATAAGCAAAAAGTCATTTATTTTGAGACATTCCAATTTGGTATACACTGGCTACAAAATGCAGACTATTTTGCGGAAAGAGAATATAAAACTCTAGATGAAAAATGCAGAAATGAAACACATTTTTGAATGCGTATTTATTATTCTTGAAGGCTTAAATATGCCGTACTGATGTGAAATTAGATAGATACTTTTTTTGCCCAAATGTCTGAGCTTATTCAAAGGCAGCAGCACAGTTTAAAGAACGCTTGGTGTGGAATTGGAAGATCTAAGTTCTGGACTTGAACTGCCTTTTACCAGGCAAGAGACTTTGGTTGTCTGAGCTTATTCAAAGGCAGCAGCACAGTTTAAAGAATGCTTGGTGTGGAATTGGAAGATCTAAGTTCTGGACTTGAACTGCCTTTTACCAGGCAAGAGACTTTGGTCAAGTCGCTGGTTTCTTCCTCTGGCAAATAGGAAAAATAATAGTACCTTTCTCGTTTATCTTCTAGAGTTGTTTTGAGACTCCTGTGATCATATAGTTATTTGGTAATTTCACCAACTGTAAAAATTAAATGAAAGATGTTATTGTTTCTTTGAAACACTCATAAAGCAGAAAATGGCTTAATAACCACAATAATTAATAATTCACAGAGATTTTAATTCATCACTTTACTTAGAGTCCTTAAGTTCTTTCTTTCTTTCCTCATCCCAATGTTGCCTTTCATGGATTTAGAGAAGTTAAAGATGAGAGATTATGGAGAACCTTTCCTTCTGTTAGAAACAGGATGTCTTTTTAAAATTATTCTTAATTTATTTATTTTGTTGGAGTGTCTCATTACCCAACTTTCAGGAGAACTTCATCTGGAATTTCAAAAGGTGACAGCTAGACTGCATTTCATAGGCATGGCCTTTCTGGGGAAATCCTGTCTTTGGAATTTCAAATGCTTCAAGTTTTTCTATTGGCTGGGCCACGTGCCAATCAAACAAACATCCAGATGAGTCATCTGGCAGGGTAGAAAAAGATCTCCCGTTAGGAACAAAACACGCACAAATGTCAACTCTGTTCTAACTCCCATGGGTAGCTGTCTTGAGACAATTTCTTATATTTCTCATTTAATATGTAATTGTGGTAAAGATGGCTGTAAATTCTTTGCTATTCCTCCCATTGAGAGATGGAGCCTAATTCTCCTCTCCTTGAATCTGGCCTGACTTTAGTGTCTTACCTGACCAATTGGTTGAGGAAGAAGTGATGTTCTAGGACTTCTGAGGCTGGGGCATAAGAAGACTAGGAGATTTTACCTGGATTTCTTGGAAAACTCATTTTGGGAGTCCCAAGACACTTGGTAAGAGACCGCCATGCCACAGAAGACACTGTTCAACAGTCCCTGCTAATCTTAGCTTTCTGTCTGTCCCTTGCAAATGTGGAACCATCTTGGGCACTCCAGATCAGCTCACCTGCCAGCTGGGTACCTCCGAGTGACCTGCTCAAATTCCTGTCCCACAAAATCTTGAGACATTATGAAACAGTTGTTGTTTTAAGTCACTAAGTTTGTAAGCAGCAATATGTCCTTGGAATAAACATTAAATATTTTTATGGGGAACAGCACTCAAGTATATTCTTTAGTAACAGAATCACTTACGTTCATCAAAGTATTATCTTAATTGAAAAAGTGCATTTTTTAATAGACTATTTAATAGTAGCTAATACAATGGCTTATATATTTTGGGGGGATTTTTACTATATGCCAGGTACTGAGCTGCTTAGCTGTACCTATATACCACCTGTGCGTTCCCACCTGTGACCTCACGTCCGCTGCATAGAAGTTTCCATCCAGGGAGAGCTCCCTGAACATCTCTCTTCGTCACTGTGCCCAGTCATGAATGAGGAACATGGAAGCCAATGGACACCCACACCAATGGCTTTTCAGGGACATTCTCAAAGATCTACTTCTCTCTTGCTCAGGAGAAATTAGTACATTCCTCCTCTTCTCTAATGTGTCATTGAGGGATTACTTTAATTATATTTAGCGAATCCACACAGGCGCATCTGAGGCAAGCTCGTGTGACAGCCGCCTGTCCACACCTCTTCCTCATGCCTTTCAGAGTTCCTCATCTTATCGTACCACTCAGTGATCTCACTGTGTCGCAGCCCAGAACTCCATGCAGGATGGAAGAAAACACGTTCTGTCTTCTTTTCCTCGGACATTTGCCAGCCTTTCAGAGAGTCTCCACTGCTCCCTGCCCTGCAGTGTTGTGGGAAAAATTATTTTGGCCATATTTGTTTTTCTTTGCTCAAGTCCTACTATCAAATCTGTCTTTTTATTTTCTCCTCCACGAATGCAAGATTTTCTCATATTCACATTTATCTGCCCCCCCCCACCTTTTTGCATATTCTTTGGGGTACAGACATATGAGCATCGCCAGAGTGGATGTACCGCAAAACTACGAGGCTTAGGTTTTAGGGTCTCTCACTTGCACCATACAAAGTCCTGTACCTGATTTCAACTTTTCTGTTCTTACAAAAGAAGGTCCCACAGATCCGTGTAAATTCCTGGCTTCACAAAGCCTGAATCCACTCCTAAGTATGGCTTACCTGGGGGCCGGTGGCATTTGTGATGTTGTAGGACTTAATAATACCCAAATAGTTTGCTTCATGCTGTTAATAGCATGACAAGTCACCATTTTTAAGTCTAGACCCTGAAATGATCAGATAAAATCAATCCCATTCTTTTTCTGCCTTTAGCTCTTCTCTTTACCTCTTTAATTTATTTTCTTCTCTCCCTCCCTAGAATTTCTCTGCCCTGAATGCCTGGTTCCTGGATTTCTCCTTTGACTGCTCTTATTTGAATTTCCCTTATTAAACTCTACCAGTATAGTATGAAACCTCTTTGGACCCAGTGGAAATTGTCTCTCTTTTGTTAATAGAGTAAGTCATTTGTTAAATTCTGCTAGTTGGGAGAGGAATTGCAAGGGCTTTCAGCTCTGTGAATGGACCAAGAATTATTCATTGTGGGTAGTTCTCTTCCAGGAATAAGAAAAACAGCAAAGGATACCTAAGAACAGTTCCAAGTAGCCTCATTCTCATGGTGTTGGGAACCTCTGGGGAATAATGGTGTGCTTTAACGAGTATTTAGCTCTTGTTTCCCACTCATGAAAGCACTCTGTCCAAACAGAGGTCCCTTCAGGGTTCAGCACATGGCCCAAGCTTCTCACGTACCTTGGTGAGGGCCAAGACATTTAATAGGGGAAACAGTCGCTTGTCCCAGAGGTGCAACCTTACTCATTACCTGCCTTCTCACAAAGAGGCAGACACCATAAACCTTAATGGATTTTATGGCTGGAGTCTGAGGAGTTCTTTGCAAATAGGGTGAAAACCCAAAGCGTATTTATGCCTTCAGAGGGAAAGGTCTAGAAAGATTCCCTGAAGCAAGGAAAAGACCCAGCTTATCCACAGCTGTAAATTCTTCCTCTCCCACCCAGGGAAGAGATCTTCCCCCGCTGGCTGTCCAGACACCTTCCCTTTGCTTTTCCACATGCCTTCTTCATCCACGCTCCCCTTCTCCACCCTGCACCATCCCGGGCCTATCTGGGGTATGGACAGGTTCTCCTGCCCAGCGGTTTCTGATGGGTCCAGCCAGTGGGGAGCACCACGAGGAGGAATTTAAGGGAAGGAGGAGAGTAGGGCTGGGGAATATATTTCTCAGTTCCCTCCAGGTGTCTGTGTCCCTCTCCTGAAGGTCACAGTACCTCTTGGTGACCCTCTCACTCAGCATTTCCTGTCTGGGTTCAGAAAAGATTCCCTCCCCTCACACGTCCAAGCTCAGCTCTTACCAGTCTGTTCCCACAATCTCTGTGGCTTCTCTGTCCCCTGCCCACACCTTGGTAAATCACTCTTCAATTATACTCTCCTCAAATTCCCAAATTTGAGTTTCCTGCCTGGATCCATCATTTCTTTGCCAAGTCCTTGACCAATACAACCCTTGATTTAAGATTTAGAATTCACGAGTTTTAATATTTTCAGATCCCCTGTCAACAAAGCTGCCTCCTACTCCCAGAACTGCCCTGAGTTAAGCTTTTCTAGAGTTGCCTTAGCTGGAGCACATTTCTTCTTCTTCTTCTTCTTTTTTGTTTTTTAACAGAGCTCAGCAGTCTTCATCTTTGGAGAAAGTCAGAAGCTACAAAATATTTAAATGTGATCAGTACCCAATAAAGACGATTTTGTTGATAGAATGACAAGATTCGAAAACCCTATAGAATGGGAAGAGCTTAAGAAAGAAATACGGGCAACTAACGTGGGAAGCATTTGGTGTTGGAAAGTGGCATTTTTCACTGCACAGTGTTCTTCCTTTTCTCTTTCCGTACAGTCTTTAGAGAGTTAGGACACCAGGTTTAATCTGGGGCCTTGGGAAGTAATTAGTCCTTCTGTTTTTCCCCTCTGTTCCAGTCCTTTTCACATCAAAGGAAGCCCAGCTTGCTAGCTCAGTCAACGTTTTCCAAAGAACACTGTTTTTGGGTGGTTGGTCCCAGAACACATAGAAATGTACTTAATCAAGAGTAGTCTAATTAGCTAAGTTGAAACAAAGTTGTATTTTGGATGAATAATACCGTACAAGGGAATCTGTTGTTAATTTTTTTGGACAATGACTAGTTCTGGCTGCACAGCACTAAAATGTCCACCCCACATGCAAGAACGAGGCTACGGGTCCCTGGACCGGTTAGCTCTGTTCTCAAGATGCCAGGAAGCAGTCAGGCCAGCCAGCCACCGCCAGGCAGGGTCACACCTTACTGTGGCCCCCATCCAAACACACAGGACTGGAGAAAAATAAACCGACAAAGAAGCAAACAGAGTAAGCAGAGACTGGAATTTTGTATGTGGGAAAGAAAAGAAGTTAATAATATCCAGATCTCAGGCTACTGGAACCTTCCACCAGCAGTCCCCAACCTTTTTGGCACCAGGGACCGGTTTCATGGAAGACAATTTTTCCATGGATGGTGGGGGGGATGGTTTTAGGATGATTCAAGCACATTCCATTTATGATGCAGTCAAACCTCTCTGCTAATGATGATCTGTATTTGCAGCTGCTCCCCAGCACTAGCAGCACCATCTCAGCTGCACCTCAGATCAGCAGCTGCATTAGATTCTCATAAGGAGCCAAACTAGATCCCTTGCATGTGCAGTTTACAGTAGGGCTGGTGCTCCTATGAGAATCTAATGCAGCTGCTGATCTGACAGGAGGCGGAGCTTATGTGGTGATGCGGGTGATGGGGAGCGGCTGTAAACACAGATGAAGCATCTCTCCCTCATTGGCTGCTCACCTCCTGCTGTGTGGCCGGTTTCTACTAGGCGACGGACCAGTACTGTGGTTGGGAACCGCAGCCTTATGCACTCCAAGCCAGAATATTTTTCAAATCATAAGAAAACATTTGCTTTTGAAATTAGTGACTTTAAATTGCTTTCAGATCACAAGAAGACATCAATCCACTGTTTTTGTCCTTGCGTGAGTTGATGCAGGTACTCGCCTTTCCCTACTTCTATGCCTATCTAAAAGCTACTGAATACAAAATCACTGTGAGCACCCAGGTTTAAACCAAACATTGTCCTAGTTTAAAACAAAAGCTTCTAGTATTTTCCTCTCTCCATATTTTAGGAAATAATGGAAAAGTTTTTCTAGAAAGAGATTAACTGGTACCCCCCTTTGACGTTCCTAAAACCTACTGTTAGTTGGAGTTGGGGATCAGGGAAGAAAAAGAGAGGAAAAGAAGACATTTGGGTTCAGCATTTGTGTTTTGTTTCTTGTGAATTCCAACAGATTATTGCATTGATTTAGAGGGAGTTAGCTCAGAGTTGTTTGGTGCCCAATAACAGGTTGGGAGAATCCACTGAATTAATGGCTTGAGAGTTGAAAATGATTCCAATGAATTAAGAGAGCATGCACATTCAACCAAACATGGCATATTGAAACAAGTTATAGGTTTTTATTGACTTATAATTAAGGTGAATTCTTCTGATTTTTTGTACTCAGGATACCTTTCCACTGGGTCCCTATCACAAAGATGATTAGGTACCTCAGGTTGAATCTAAAAATGCTTTGCTTTCAGAGCTGTTTGCTCATTTTTTCTTTATAAGCTGCAAATCTGTATTTTATATACATTCAGTGGAGTAGAGTGGTTATGCAGTAGTGATAGAGTTTTGAATAGAATGTCCTTAGTAATTTTATTATTTCAGCAGTTATAGATGTGCACCAGGTGCTTATAAAATATGTAGTTCCATAAATTACTATTTTGAGAATTGTCTCTATTTATCTCCATTAGGAATTCAGGGGGACCCTTCTCCAAATAGCACCGCAGTGTCTCACTATCCTCAAGCATACAGGTTGGCTGAAAGGGTGACACATAGCATTAAAGACGTCAGGAGCGCACGACAGGAGGATATTGGCCTAAATAACTCGCTACCTTTTTTCTTGTTTAACATGGCATTCCAAGTGCCATATGCAAAATCATCTTGCTGGAAAAAAAAAAAGTGTATATGGAGGGAGCAGGTGTTGGCTCAAAATTTGCTTTGGCTAACTAAGGGATCTTAGAGAAAATCCCCAAAACTCCTGACATCGGATATGAAAATATTTTTTCCTTTTCGTTGAGTGGGGAGGAGTGGTAGATTGTGACCTCTGTTCTTAAGCAAGGTCATGGCGACCTTTCTGCACAGTTGCCTAAGAGAGAAGACAGAACACAGGCCTGTCCCCTGCTTGAAGCCATTTGTTTAGCTCCCCACCCCACCCGCCATATTAAAAGGATTGGTTTTCACCATGGGAGAGGTTGTAATTAGATTTCACCATGAAAGGAAGTTGTAATTAGATTTCTCCACCGCTCCACAAGCTCTGTCCCTGGAGAAGCCAGCAAGGGGCTTGAATACCCCTCCTCTAGCTGGAAATGTAGCCCAGCCAAGCACCCAGAGATTGGCCAGAAAGGCTCGGACGAAATGGGCCAGGCCCGTGTCAGCCTGCCCCAAGCTCTCATGCAGCGAGGCCAGCTCTGACCTCCAAGACCAGTGCCTGGTCCCTCAGGGCGAGGGCGGAAGCTGTGCACGTCATAGCTAAATGTGGCGTGGGTATTGCACTTGGTAGAGAACATAGGACATTCCTCTGCATGGAACCCGCTGACTCATCTCTGTCTCTTCATCCTGAAGTTTGTATCTCCTAGAGAAGGGGAGGGTATCTACAATTTGGCACACCCTGGAACTTCACTCTCGCTCTCGATGTAGTAGTGAACTGACACAAACAACCAGAATGTATTTTGGGTACTGTGGTTCATTTTGCATTCTTTTTTGTAATGGGTTCCATTTCAGTTTCTATAGTATTTTCTAGAAATTTAGATTAGCGTAAGGTTAGATCAAAGTAGATATATGTATTTGATTTCTTTTCAGTTCCCATAGCTTTTTGAGAACATGCATTTAAATTTAAGATGATAAATTTTAATTTTGAAATTCTGCCTGTTGCCTCGTCACTTGAATCTAGTTAGCATAACCATCTGTCTCCACTGGGCGCCTTTTACATTCTTGTATCTCTTCTCTCTCTCTCTCCCTTTGCTTTCCTTTTTTCTCAAGCCCCAACCAGCTGCCTAAACACTGAATGGTGTGAACACAGTCATCCATAGCTCCAAAAGGAGGAATCGAATTCCTCTTTTAT
This sequence comes from Varecia variegata, assembly GCA_028533085.1. Taxonomy (NCBI): domain Eukaryota; kingdom Metazoa; phylum Chordata; class Mammalia; order Primates; family Lemuridae; genus Varecia; species Varecia variegata. Next base: position 3,841,647 of record CM052454.1, read on the forward strand.
ATTGGCCATGTCAATGACTCCTTGGAAATTTTAACATTGGTAGCTACTGGTTCAAGTCTTTCTAATTGAATGTTCTTCTATGGCCTTGACTTCCCCAGGTAGCTGGATCCTCCCTCCAATTGTTGGCTCCTTCTCTGGCAGCCTCCACAAAACTTGCAAAACCTCCTTCTTCCCTTTTAGACCAAGGGAAACTTATTTTAGTGTTTTTGGGTTTCAAGGCAGATGATGGCTACTTGATCTGTTTTTCTCTTTTTGTCCAAAGTGAAACGAACTGAGAAAGACATACCACATACCCTAGAAAAATGAGAGGTTTGTGCTGACTGTTTTCCCTGTTACTTCCTTTTTCTTATTACTGTTGGTGTATCATTCCCTGGAGTACGTACATCCCCGCTCCCAAATAAGGCCAGGTATCTTCTGTTGAATTTGCTTATATCAGAGGAAGCCTGCAGGCTGCTATTTTTAGCCATTATAATAACTATGAAAAAATTCCCTTTCTGGGAAATGTAGTAAACCAAGTGATTATTACAGGTACTTCACAATCAGATGCAAACAGAACATTCTCCCTCACCTCGTCTTTGCATGATAGTCAAAGGCTTTGTTCTGAAAGGGCAAATCTCTTAGTCATATTCTGGCTAACGCATACGTGCTATTACCTGATTCACAGTCACACTGATGCTTTAGGGATTTTAAAGTATTAATGAGTCTCTGGGGAGAGCTCTCTGGCTTGGCGTTAAAGTCATCTGAAGGATGAAAAAGATGCTCTTCTATTTTGGGTTCTCTGCTGAGTCACTGTCTGACATCAAGATGTCCTAGCCCCGTGAGTGAGTATGATATTCTCAGACTCAGTGACACAGACTGTTCTCAGTCTATGACCTTCAACTGCCAGACATCCTTCCTAACTGACCCCTACCAGCATGTGGGTCCGAGCTAAGGATAGACACAGTTCATGCCTGCGGGGGCTCTGAGACTAACCAGAATTCCACATTCTAGTGCTTCTCAAGTCTCTTATATTAAGGGCCACTGTCTCCATTTCTTCCTTTTGAGCAACAAAGTACCATTCAAGAAAACAACCATAGGCCTGACGCGGTGGCTCACACCTGTAATCCTAGCACTCTGGGAGGCCGAGGCGGGAGGATCGCTCGAGGTCAGGAGTTTGAGACCAGCCTGAGCAAGAGCGAGAGCCCGTCTCTACTAAAAAATAGAAAGAAGTGATCTGGCCAACTAAAAATATATAGAAAAAATTAAATTAGCCGGGCATGGTGGCGCATGCCTGTAGTCCCAGCTACTTGGGAGGCTGAGGCAGGAGGATCGCTCAAGCCCAGGAGTTTGAGGTTGCTGTGAGCTAGGCTCACGCCACGGCACTCACTCTAGCCTGGGCAACAGAGTGAGACTCTGTCTCAAAAAAAAAAAAGAAAAGAAAACAACCATAAACCATCCCAGGCAAAGCTTATTTTTGTTCTTAGGAAGGTCACCGTGACAGCATGGATGAAAAAGGAGATAAAGATATTTAAAACAGATTTAGTCATTATTCCCGAGGTATGACTTCATTATCATAAGTGTTGGGATTATACAGTTTTAGAAAACCACACTTAAAGATTCAGGTGGTTTTACACAAGCCCTTTAAAGAGCAGTGGAAACAGCAATATAGTAAGTAATTAATACGTGGAGAGCATCAGCCCAGGCTGAGGGCTTAGGCCTGGGGCTTAAATCTGTGGCATCAGCAAATTTTTAAAAAGTGTGTTATAAGCAACTTGCATAAGGATTGACGATGTGCTCAGTATTAGATAATTACAGAGTGGACCCAGGGTACCCACACATGGTGTTAAAGATGCATGTGAAGAATTTTAACAAAACTGTTGCGTGAAATTTATAAAAAAGAAAAAAGTCAGTTTTACAAGTTTACAATATTCAAAGTAAAAATGACATTTTAATTGTGTAAGTATAACCATAGATTAAATATCCTGAGTATACATTACATTATCCATTTGTACATTTAGGTGGGCCAAAATCTTTGGTTGAGGATATTTTCATTAGGAAAATAAAGATGGCTTTGTATTCCAGGCCATTGGTGTTTGGGCATATGCAGTTTTCATATTTTCATATTTCATATTCAAATTATGTGATAATTTGATTAATGACCATCTCCCTAACTACCCGGCAAGCTCCACAAGAACACAGCCCCTCTGTAGTTTTGCTTCCTGCTGAATCTCTGGCATTTTGCATGGTATAGACTGAATACATTAGTTGCTTGAAACGTAAGATAAAAGTATGGCTTATTTATATAATTGCATGACCTGGAAAATGCTGCAGAAACTGAAACTTTAATAAAAGGATTTTAATGACAGATATGATGTTTTGATACTTTCACCCTAGTGTTAATCAAGATGAGAGATCTTCTTTACTCTTTACACATGCAAAAAATCATAATTATTTCTTGTTTTCTCCTTAGACATTCAGTGGTTCACATTTATGCAATGATATTTCTGAAGCCTCTATTCGTTGGAATTTACTCACTGGGAGATTCCAAGTTCAAAAAGGCCATTCCTATCAGTTTTATGTCTAACCATGAAAAAAACTATAATAATAGCTACTACTTATGGAGCATTTACACTCATTGTCTTCGCTAACCATACAACGATCTTATGAATTCGCTGTTAATCCCCATGTCACAAGTGAGGGAAACTGAGGCCCTCAAGTTTAGCAGCCAACTTTTACCACGGGTTGTTCATGAGACACTGTAATAAATGCCCCATTTGATGCCCATGACAATGTTATGGCTGTCACAGATGAGACGACAGAGGCACAGAGTGGATAAGATTAAAGAAACCAGAAAGTATGAGTCCTGGGATTGGGGTCCAGGCAGCCTGCCCCAGAATTCTCCCAGGTCACCACTGCACTGGGGCACATGGTGAGGATGGGGGAGGCAGTGGGGACTTGGAAGATGGGTTTATGGCGGGGTGTGCGGCATGGGCTATCAAGTGAGGCCAGTTCTATTTCTCTTCTATTGCTTTACCAGTTTTCCCCTGTGTTCCATAGTAAAGTGGCCACTGTTTTAGAGCCCTTGTTCATGTTTTAAAAATACCTATTCACTCAATCTTTAAAGGAAACATTTAGCTCCTGCAATTGGTGTACCTAAATTGGTTGCATAATAGGAAGGAAACAAGCCAGGATTGGAGACTTCATTTCTAAAGAAGGATTTTTTTTGAAGCAGACTGAGAGTTATTTCCCAGAGCAGGCCATGAAGCAGGAGTTTCTCTAGACCCTTTCATTGCTATGACGACAGGCTGCTGCGACAGGCAGCCAGAAAAAGCAGCTGACATTTCAATGCGAGGAACATGGGGAGAGGTTTACAAAAACAAAAAACAAAGACAAAAAACAACAACAAAAAAACTCTTTCGTTTGGATTTCGGTTAGGGAAGAAAAAAACACCCCCTAGAGCAAGTCAAAAGCCCTATTCTTGCCTTTAGAAAGTACAAGAAAGACAAAATGTTGGGGGCCTTCTTCCCTGTCCAAGTGGGTCAATAAAACAGGATCGACTGCAAGGCAGCACTTTTCCCTCTATGTGTTGGGGAGCTGAAACAGAACCCTCTCTTGGGTTCCATTTGACTTGGCCACTAAGAAGATACTAATTGATGAAGCAGTAAACAGCCTTCCCTGCCCCCAGAGGGAAACAGTAGCGTCAGATTTATTTGGACATTTCTTTGGATTTCCAACAAGACAATTCGAAGAATATTTCCTTCTTGATCCCCAATGTTACTACCAGAAAAATCATGTAATGTACATTCACTGAGGCCTCACTGATAGATGAGATTTCTTCTAAGCAACGAGTAAAATTTCCTGTGTGTCTAGCACTCTGCCAGGTACTATACGTGGCCTTTAATAAACCTCTCATTTGATTCCCACAGCAACCCCATTGGTAGGTATTACGATCGCCATGTTGCTTCACAGATGGGTAAACTGAGTCCTGGACGTATGAAGTGACTGCCCAGGCTCACGCAGCTTGTAGGAGGCAGAGTCAGATTCCAGCCCAGGTGCGTTAAAACTCTGAACCCAAGTTCTGGCCACTCTGCTGTGCTGACTCTGAGGCGCAGACCTGGCATTGACATTTTACTATAGAGCAAAATGGATAAGGACAAGGAAGAAACCAAGGGGGAAAATCTGTTGTCAATTCCCTTTCTACGGAGTTTCAGTAGGGACAAATAGGTAGGCCAGTACTTTCGTATTAGCCTGATTAATTGATTGCTTTAATGTACCGAGCATAGCAGTTTTCTTCCCTTAACTCTTATAACAAATCTCTGAGGTTGCTACTAATATTATGATCCCATTTCCACAAATGAAAAGACTCAGGCACAAAGAGGTTAAGTTGTTTGCCCAAAGTCACAGAGCTATTCAGTGGTACAGCTTGGATATAAAGCAGGTCTATACTGTCATATAAACCAGGTCTATATGGTCAGATATAACCCAGAGCCCATGGCTTTCTTCACTTTATTAGACTGTCTCGCTACCTTCGGAGTAATTAGTCAAGACCAGACAGTCTGTTTTCCAGTGTTCTGTCCATTTTTTTGATGCCTAAGACAAAAGCCAGGCTAGCCTCAGGTGGTACTCCTATCACAAGCTCAGAAGATGCCCTGTGAACCCTGTAAGATCCAGATCCTGGCCTGGTTGGGCATGTCTTGGGCAGCCAGGCCTTCCGGAGAAATTCTCCTGGATGTATGGGGGTCTCCCCCACTGAAGATCCTTCCAGAGTGATATGTGAGGGCAAAGCACAGCTCAAGTCTTTTAGCAAGTTATTTATGTTCTACCTGATGGAAAAATGTTCTTAAAATTAAAAAAACTTAAAAATGTTCCGGACGTTGGAATAAACTTAACTAAAATAGCAGTGTTCAAGTCAACTGAGTAAAAATACCAGTCGAGAGGAAATGAAATGAATAATGTTCTGGAGTTGTCCACATAGATCACTATTCATTTCATTTCTGTCATCACTATTTATTATTTTTACTTAGTTGTTAAGTGAAATTGCACCATGAGAGGCTACTGGGAATTAAATCCCAAAGGACTTGGGAAAGAAACCCCAGTACACTAACTGCTCAATGGCTGTACAAAAATTCTCTGGAAGAACAAGGCAAGATTCCTGAATAACACGTACATATTCTTTTCCAAAATGTGGAAAGCAGCATTAGTTGATTGGATGATAAGTGAATGAAATAGACTGCTCTACTTTGCTAGATCTTGTTGAATGCACAGAAATATAAACTTAAATCTTTCCAAAGAGGGGTGTCTTTTTTTTTTTAAAAATCATAGTTAGCCATAGTCATAACCACCAAAGTTTAATCAAGTTAACTGTGAACTGAAAAAAACTGGTATCCATGAGAAAAGGGAGAACTTAAAAAAAAAAAAAAAGATTTCTGCTGAGTTGGACTGAGTGAACATTTCTATTCAGTGTGCTTAGGCCCTGGGCCAGAGGAGAGCTCAGATACAATGCCAAGGTGACATATTTAACCTCTGCAGATTAAAGGCAGTGCAAAAGAGATACTCTTTCTGAAGTACCTCCTGGTGTACGGTTTCAACAGTATCGATCTGCAGTTAAAAGTGTGGTTTTCTCCTGCAGGGTAACCTTTAATACCTAGGAGGAATGAATAAGCCCGGCTTGCATTATTGTTTTATTTTAGAAGAGAGAGTCAGAAATGAGGGTACCTTATAATATAAGACCCCTCCCTTTTGCTTTTCTAAGTAAAGCATCATCAAGAACTAGAGAAATTTTATATCTATGTGTGTGCATCTTAGCAATACTAGTAGGAGGCAAGACACAATTAGTTATAAAGCTATAAAAGGCAGTCAGGAAAAGGATAACAAACAATCACACTAACTCAGAAATAATCAAACAAGAATATGCTATTAGAGAGATTTCCCTGCCTTTTGGAAAAGCTAAATATTCCATTTCTACATCACTGTTAGATACATACTGGGACTATAGAAGTAATTAAAGAACTTTAGATAATATAAACATGGAAAATAGACAGATCATTTTATTTGAAAGGTTATTTTTTTTTTTTTTAAAAAAACTACTTTCTTTATGGTTTATTTTATACTTTGGTGAAGTATTTCTACAAAACACATTTCAGGATTTGGGCTTCACCAAGATCTGAGTGCTGCTCGGGCTAACAACAGTTCTGTATTTCTGTCCTGCGTCTTCACTAAAACCATCATCATTTATTAGCACTTGCTATTTCATCTTGGAGGAAAAAAGGAAACACGAATACAAATGGTAAAATTCCCCATGAAGTGGCTTTTCTGCAAATCACACAAAAAGTTAATTATTCTGTATTATTTGTATTATTTAGGCAAAACTATTAGACAGCTTTATCAGCTCATGCAAATCAGTTTAACAAATGCAATCAGGCAATACGGTGAAGTTATTAAAATTTATTTACCTTCAGGAAAGTGGCTGGATCCAGAGCCTGGGCGGAAAATTGACGTTGAATCCCCTCTTTGCACACAGCCAGGAAATAAAAGTTTGACAAATACCCAAGAGAAAACTCTCTAAATCCCTTTCCTGGTGAGCTCTGCTTCTTTGCCCAGAAGCACATTCAAGCCTAGTGGAGTTGAAATTCTGCTGCTCTGTCAACTAACTAGTCAGGGTCTGAAGTGACAGACGAGAATTTGGAGGTTGGCACCGGGGAGCATTTCAGACTGGCATCGTTTTGGTTGCAGATTCCTGGATTTCCCTCGCAGGCCGGCCTCCCTCTGAGGGCACGAGGAGCTTCACAGCCAGTGCAAAGCAAAAGGGAAAGAGCTAGTGCTGTTGACGCGGATGGGGTTAACAGTCCTCCCCTCAAGCTCTTGTTCTCAGAGGCTTATAACTTGGCCAGAACAGAGCACTTGGCTCTGCGTGCATTTTTTTTTTTTTTTTTTTTTTTTTTTTTGCTTTTTCAAACAACTCTGAAAGGTTTTATAAGCAGCGTCCCCTTTTTTGGGATTTTTATTTTAAGACCTTGAAAAGAAACTCCATGCCGTTGTTTCTTCCTAAATAAAGGACATAGGGGAGTAGGGGTTAAAGAAGGGAAGGAGAGTAACGGCAGCAGATGCATTTTTACATGGCTCAGATGGGAGATTGTTCTCGCAAAGACAGTCTGAATTCAGTACTTCAGACACTTTAACCTTCTTTGAATGCATTCAGAAATTTACATGTGTATGAACCATCCTCACTCCTTAGATTGTAGATCATTTGGATGTCCGTTCAGAAATGTTGCCATTTAGAGAGTGTTTTCCCCCAAAACACAGCTCCGCACTGTACCCCCATGGTTAGAAGGATGGGTCTAGAAGGAGGAGTTTTCCTGCAAAATAGACTGGAGGGGTGCACTTATTTTTGACTTGGTGTTCTGGTTATTTTTATACGTGTCTAATCTCTTTTGCTGCTACTTCCACATTCATTGCACATTTATTATGTGTCAGACATCGTGCTAGCAGCTTTGCGTGTGTTATATCAGTTGATCCTCACAAGTCTATCTGACATAAGTCTCACCGTGTCCCCATTTGAAGGGCAATGTCATCTCACGGTTAAGTCTGCAGAACTGGAGGCCGGGCAGCTTGGGTTTGCATCCTGGCATCACTGCTTCCTAACTGTGTGACCTGGGACAAGTGACATAATCTCTCTAAGCGTCAGCATCCTTACCTGTAAGACGGGGATGCAAATATGGAAACGATAATAATATCTGTCTCAGGTGGTTGTTCTGAGTTTTAAGTAAGTTAATATAAGTAAACTGCATAGAGTAAGTATGCAGTATTATAAGTAAACGGCAGGGTGTCCCCCTGCCACCTAGTAGGCACTCGGACAAGGTTTGTGCAAGAGGAAACCAAAGCTTAGGAAAGCTGAGTGGTTCTTCTAGGGTCTCCAGCTGGAACTTGTAGAGTGGGTTTTAAAGCAGCTACCATGGCCACACTTGTGTTACTCACTATGATACCTCTTTCTGAGCTATAATACCTCTATTATATATAAATGTTCATGTGCACATATAATGTATATACTATAACTATAATACCTGTTTCTGAGCAAGTTAGAAGCTCCTTGAAGGTAAGGCTACGCCCTTCTATGTTCCCTAGGGGCCTAGCATGTTGTAAATGCTCCCTCAACATTAGATGTGTGGTTGTCATTTAATTTAATTTCGATTTTCTAAATGCATGCCAGTCTGGCCAAAAGCAAAACACACCCACAAAAACACAACACAACAAAAATAAACAAACCCCCCCCCAGAGTTCAAGGCAAATATGCCTTCCGCCAGATCTCTCAAAGCACTTTAGAAACATTGGCCCTATTTATTTGCAGAACGCCGCGAGAGAAAGGTAACAAGAATTATCTCTATTTTGCAGCTGGGAAATTTGGGAGCCGAGGAAACTGGGCAGTTTGCCTAGGAACCGAAAACAAGTCACGGTGCAGCTGGGACCATCTCGCAGCTCTGTAATCGGGATTACTTGCTCCAAAACCGCCTTTCCAGGGAGAGGCTGGAAGGATGTGAGGTCGTTTTGCCTCAGACAATGGGATGTTTTTTTCTTAGCCAAGGTCTAGGATGTGAGCAGGCTCCTCAGAGGAAGACTGAAGGGGTTGGGCTGTGTCTGACTGTGCTTCTCCTCACCTCTGTGCACAGCTGGTCTTAGAAGTGTGGGAGACACAGACACCATTTCTCCAGGTCCCCTGAGGGTCATGAGGGTTGGGGGACTCTTGCAGTGTATGTAGGAAAAGCATTTCTGAGCATTTGGCTCTAATTGGCTAAAGGAAATTTTCTAGGGGACCCAAAATACTGATTTCTTCTTCAAACCCGCATTCTCCATTTATTTCAGATGGCTTTCTGAGATTGACTTCAGGTAACTACAGCAATTTACGGAGAATGTAGAGAAAGTTTTTCAGCTACAGGGTTCTGGAAGAAAGATTTGACCGACTAAAAATTTTTTTCCTCCTATTGAAATGGATATTTTGTGTTTCTATTAAATGATAAAAATAAAATTTGTCATAGGAATCTGTGTTAACATAAAAAATAATTTGGTTAAAGCAAACTGGATTCATCTCTTAAAGGTAAATATACACCTAGAGAGTTCATTTGGAGGTGGCGTGAAGATTGAGAATTTTGACTCTCCGTTTTATGGGATGTCTGATTAATTTATAACATGATTTTAAAGGGCCCACTGTATTTCTTATAACAAGACAGAAAAAGGAATTAAAAAAGAAATAAAAGGTGCTTGAAGTCACAATGTCATTTTTTGAGTATGGCTTTATTTTGGGAATGTTCATTGGCAGATATCCAAACTCTTATTGTTTCTGAAGCTGTCATTTCTGAAACAGTTTACAGCTCAGAAAGCTGACGACATTAAACCTACAGTACCCACCTAACAGATGGAGCTATAGATCAGATTTAGAAAAACTTATGCAATGTCCAAATGCGATGGTAGAACTTTGACAAAGAGCCTATCACATGATCGTCCATGAGCTAACCCACATGACATCAGCGTCGGTCAGAGGACCTGACTAAATGCCAGCATCTAGTTGGAGTCATTTTTTTTTTTAACCTTTCAGTGTGAGGATTCTATTTGAGAATGTAGCAAAGGCTGTGGGCGAGCTCCTACAACCCTTCTATGAACCCCATTGCCCCCACCCACTAAGCGGTTCTATAATGTCAAGACCCCCTAATTCACAAGGACCAGAGAACACATTCATCAGTCCTCAAGCACATCATGAGCCTGTTTGTCCTACACAGCTCCAGTCTCTGGGTGATATGAGTGGAATATCACAGTTCCTGCCTCGTAGGAGTCTAAGAGGCAAGGCATACGCGCAGTGTCAGAAGGTGGCGTGATTCCTTGGGGTAGTGGAGAGCCCCAGGTGGGAGGTGGGTATGGGCGCAGGAGGGCTGCAGTGAAAACACAATGTCTATGCTGATCTTGGCCAGGACCTGGCCTGTAGGACCCTCTTCCTTGCTTCCCCAGTGTATCAGTTTGCTAGGGCTGCTGTAACAAAACACCACGGACTGGGTGCCTCAAACAAGAGATTTACGTTCTCATAATTCCGGAGGCTGGAAGTCCAAGATCAAGGTGTCGGCAGGTTTTGTTTCCCCCGAGGGCCTCTCTCCTGGGCTTGCGGACGGCCGCCGTTCTGTGTCCTCGTGTGGTCTTTCCCCTGTGCACGTGCGCTTCTGGTGTCTCTGCCTCCTCTTATAAAGACACCAGTCCTATTGGACTAGGGCCTTACCCTATGACCTCATGTAACCTTAATTACCTCTTTAAAGGCCCCATCTCCAAATATAGTCACATTGGGGGTTAGGGCTTCATCATGTGACTTTGGGGGGGAGACAATTCAGTCCATAGCCCTCCATTATGGTTTTTTTTTCCCCGTTATGTTTTTTAGATCTTGATATTTAGGTTTCGCTTCCAGGACTCGTTTTCAGGTCTCAGTTGTGGCTGAGTTACAGACCTCTCTGCCCGTGCAATCTCCCTCAGCCCCCAGCTGCCATCATATCCTGGCACTGAGCTCTCTCAGGTCTCTCAGCTGCCTTGGTGGGCAACACACTGGGTCAATTTCTGACCGTGGGCTCTTGCAGGAGTTTAGCCATCCTCTCCCAGCCCAGCCCTGCTGTGGCCTTAGTTATACCCTCTACTAAGTCTTAGGCAGAGACTTGACACACAGAAAGCAATTAACAGGAGAGTAGCAGCTGGGCGCGGTGGCTCACGCCTGTAATCCTAGCACTCTGGGAGGCTGAGGTGGGAGGATTGCTCGAGCTCAGGAGTTTGAGACCAGCCTGAGCAAGAGTGAGACCCCATCTCTACTAAAAAATAGAAAGAAATTATCTGTACAACTAAAAATATATGGAAAAAATTAGCCGGGCATGGTGGCGCATGCCTGTAGTCCCAGCTACTCGGGAGGCTGAGGCAGGAGGATTGCTTAAGCTCAGGAGTTTGAGGTTACTGTGAGTGAGGCTGACACCACGGCACTCACTCTAGCCCAGGCAACAGAGCGAGACTCTGTCTCCAAAAAAAAAAAAAAAAAAAAAAAAAACAAACAAAACAAGAGAGTAGCAAAATGTGCACAATATTTTGCTAAATACAATGTGGCTAATGTAATCAATTGTGATTTTTCTAATGATAGCCTTTGATGCAAAAGAAGTGAAAATAAAAGAAGAAAGGTAGGTTGGTTTAAGAGCAGGTGGATTTTAGATGTCAGGCAGGCTAAGCAGTTTGGTTTTTATTCGCTAAATAAAAGGGAGGTCTGGGAGATTTTCCTATGGAAGGTCAGGAGGTGTAGGAAGTGTTTATCAGGACAGGTTATGCTGCAGTAACAAACAATCCTAAAATATCAGGTGCTTACAACAACAAAGTTTTTTTTTTTCCTTATTCATCCAGATGTTTTTTGTTTGTTTGTTTGTTTGGTTTTTTTTTTTTTTTTTTTTTTTGAGACAGAGTCTCGCTTTGCCTGGGCTAGAGTGAGTGCCGTGGCGTCAGCCTAGCTCACAGCAACCTCAAACTCCTGGGCTCAAGCAATCCTACTGCCTCAGCCTCCTGAGTAGCTGGGACTACAGGCTTGCGCCACCATGCCCGGCTAATTTTTTCTGTATATTTTAGTTGGCCAGATAATTTCTTTCTATTTTTAGTAGAGACGGGGTCTCGCTCTTGCTCAGGCTGGTCTCGAACTCCTGACCTCTAGCGATCCACCCGCCTCGACCTCCCAGGTGCTAGGATTACAGGTGTGAGCCACCGCGCCCGGCCTCATCCAGATGTTTATTGAGGGTCTGCTGGAATTGCAATTCTGTTGCACGTCTTCAGTCTGGAATCCAGGCTGATGAAGCACTGTCGTTGGCAGAAGAAAAGGAGCTATGGCAACGTATGCTTGGCTCTTAAAGCATCTTCCTAGGTTAGACACACATCGCTTCTGCCTACATTTCATTGACCAAAGCAAGTCATTTGACTACACCTGACTTCAGCGTGATGGGAGGTATATTCCTTCTACCTAAAGGAGGAACCATAGGCAAGAGATCCAGAAAATAGATTTAAATCAGGAATGGAAGGATAGAAGATCTTGCTGGGAAAATGTATTAGGAAAAAGGAAGATGATAGAAGGAGCAGGAGAAAAGTTTAAAAAAGGGGGAAGATATAAGAGATAAGGGGGGAGAGAGAGGAAAGTAAGGTAACAATAAGAGGCAACTCTGTAAAAGGCAGAAATAAATGATTGAGAGACCTAGGACAACAGAAATATAAGGGCTTAGACTAGCCGAGAGCAATACCAACCACGTGGCTCTGTACAGTTGTAAGAGGAGTGCGTTAGTTTACTGGGGCTGTCATTGCAAATTGCCACAAACTGGGGACCTTAAAACAAGAGAAATTTGTTTTCTTGACGTTCTAGAGGTTAAAAGTGTGCAATTAAGGTGGCAGCAGGCCCATGCTCCTTCCTAATGCTCCAGGGAAGATTATGTCCTTGCCTCTTCCTGATGTCTGGTGGCTCCCAGAAACCCTTGCTGTTCCTTGGCCTCTGGCTGCGTCATACCAACCTGTGCTTCCATCGTCGAGTGGCCTTTCCCTGTGTGCCTCCTCCGAATCTCATGTGTCCTCCTCTCTTCCAGTCATTGCATTTGGGGTCCACCCTAATCCAGTATGGCCTCATTTTAACTTGATCACATCTGCCAAAACCCTACTTTCAAACAAGATCACATTCACATGTACCAGGGGTTGAGGCTTGAATGTATGTCTTTAGGGGACATAATTCAACCCACTGCAGTCCACTCTCTAAGATGATAGAAGATTTATCTACAGTTCTTCTTATTTCTTCCCGAGTCCTTACCAGAATCTCCTTTAACGTCCTTATTTCTGCCAACAGTCTTTTCAAGGTAATCTAGGCTTTTAAAATCGTGCGTCTCAAAATTCTTCCAACCACTACCATTATCTAATTTCAAAGCCACTTCAATATTTTTAGCAACTTGTTATATTCGTACCCTACTCTCAGTACCAAAATATGTATTAGTTTTTAAGGGCTGCCAAAGCAAGTTACTATAAACTGGTAGGCTTAGGACAATAGAAATTGGTTTTCTCAAAGTTCTGGAGGCTAGAAGTCTAAAATCAAGGTGTAGGCCGGGTCATGCTCCCTCCAAGAGGCTCTAGGGAAGAATCCTTCCTTACCTCTTCCTAACTTTCGATGGCTCCCAACAATCTTTGGTTTTCCTGGGCTTGTAGCTGTGTCAGTCCAGTCTAATCCAGTATGACTTCATCTTAACTCCTGCAAAGACTATTTTCAGATAAGGTCACATTCATAGGTCTCAGGGATTAAGACTAGAACATATCTTTTTGGGGGACACAATTCAACCACTACATGGTGGGTTGCAGGTTTGACTCTATCAACTTTGGGTTGACCAAAGGAATGAGGAAAATATGATTAGTGGTAGATTTTGTAATGTCCCATAAAATAAAACAATTTTAGGAAAAATGTATAACACACTATGTAAAGCAGCAGGTGGTAACCTTATAGTATCCTTACAATGACAGGTTACCTTTTGCTGTTTGCTACAACATCCCTAGGTGGATGGGTAATGGAATAACTCAAATTCAGTAAAAGAAATTCTGTGAGATGCTAACAAATGATAGTTTGGTTTTTATCCTCCAATGTTGACATTAGCAAAACTCCAAATGTAATTTCTGTTTGCTATTATATTCTGATCTCTGTTCTCTGGGTTCGGTTTGGACTAGTCTTATCTACTACTGCATAAATTGGACTTGTCTGAAAGATGAGTGGGATGAGTCTGCCAGGAGCCAAGGACTTCTTGGGAGAGACTCATTCGAAGTGAACAGGAAGCGAGGCAGACAAGATTAGTTCAGTAATGTAGCCATTGGAGTGGCGGAGTAGTTTATTTCCCTTAGATTTGACCCCAGCTCAGCTCTCAATGGACTCAACTGCAGCCAGGAAAGAGGGAACTCTGGGTTTAATGGAACAAGCCATTTTAATTGAATCTCTTAAAAACACCAGGGCATAAACAGCCCTGTTTTGATACCTGTGTGAGTCAGAGTAACAAAAAGCACAGAAGGTTTCGTGTATGGAGGACTGTGGAGCACACAGAGCCACCATGGCATCTTGCTCATGCTCCAGCCATGGGCAACAATGCATAGTGAAGACACTGGGGGTGATAGCGGCAGTGGTGTCGACTGGCAGTGCAGGGCTCAGCAGTGAGGTTGGTGGTGTCTCGCAGTGATAATGGTGCCCACTAGAGGTGATGGTATCTGGCAAACACAGTGGAGCTCAGCAGGCAGGAAATGCTTGGGGAGAGGTGGCCCAAATACGGATCTCAGAGCATGGCCAACCTCATGTAGCTGCCCAGGCTGAGGTATCTTCAAAGGAGCCATGGCAAGAGATCACAAAATGGGAGACATCTTGTGCTAATTGAGAATCTGGGGATACATGAGAAATCTCTGAGGACATCCAGAAAATAATGATTAAGTGTGTAACTTTGAGGTGGAGGACTGAGTGTCAAAGAATGAAAGTTGGAAGTCAAAGAAGTGAGATTGCAGTGGCCTGAGGAAGGAAATAGGAAATTTTAATATGTACTTTTCCTTCTGGAATTACTTAAGATCATTCCCAGTTGAAGCAACGTCCACAGCTCCTTTTATGTTGCTCAGTTCACAAAGATATTTTGCACCTACGTGTGAGTAGATTTTCATTTAGTAGTTAAGAGTTCTGTCTCCGTTTTTTGTATTCCAGAACTCCTTCATCACCATAGCAAGAAATCTTGTTTTCTTTTCCTTTGAGAAATTTTAATCACTGTTGAAAGATTCCAAAGGAAACTAGACTGATAGTTACTTGGCTATGAACATGGACTGTCAAATTCATTGCCAAGGTGCTGGACGCATGTGTCTGAGTCCCAGCCCAGAGAGTTACAAATATCCAGTGCTTTGATTCAGAATTTGTAAATTCTGAATTGAAGGACATTTGGAGTTGGAGTTCAGTACCTACTGATTTTTTTGTCCCTCTAATGCATTGTGTTCACCTTCCTATCAGGTGCCAGACTATACAAGGACATCAAAAAGGCCGGATGGGATCTTGCTAATCACTGATGCCACTGAATTTTACCAGAAATAAATTCTACTACCTCTCAAGCTAAATCACACCAATCAAGGCCTTAGAGGGTGGAGGGTGTGTTCAACATCCTTCTCCCCGGAGAGAGTAGAGCAGAAAATTGATGGGTCAGACAGACCTGAATTCAAGTTCCAACTCTGATGCTTCCTAGCTGTGTGACCTTGGGCAAGTTACTTAACCTCTCTGTGTCTCAGTTCCTCACCTGTCAGATGAGGATGGGTAGTTGTTAAGAAAAGAAATGATGTTTGCATAGTGCTTTGCCCAGTGCGTGACTAGCTTAGGGCTTAATAAACAATGACGACGACGATGATGATGATGATGGAAGCCAACAATAAGGAGGCTGAGCATCGCTGGAGATTGCATCATGGAGCCTTCTGAAATAGGATGCAGAACACCTCCTCTTTTCACATGGACTGCTAATGCACTCTGTAAGGAATGATGATTTTCAAGCATACGGGGGAAATATATCCGTTTAGTCAAGCTTTACGAACACAGCAGCTGCTCTTCTCAGTCCCTGGAGTCCTGTACAGTTGTCTTTTCTCAGACAGAACCCTCGTTGAGTCTGGGGGAAATTGGGTTGGCCGTGCACTAGCAACGTGAGCCACCAAGCTCCTCTTTTGTTCTGACCTCACCTTGGGATGGCCACGGAGCCCAATTTCTCCAGTCGTCTGGTGTTCGGATCTCTCGTCCAAGGGAGGTGCAGCTGGACTTCTTCATATGTCTGTGCATCTGCCTTGCAGGACGGGTCTTGTTCACCAGGGCAGAAGTTTACACTCGAGCCTTCTCATGGGTGAGGTCACTTTGCTGGGATTAGCCAAATGTGTCTGATGTTTTCTTGGCTGCAGCATTAAGTTCCCAGAGCAAGATGTTTTAGACGGAGCAGTACGGCTTGTGGAATGAGGCGATCCTGTTCTGGAAATCTGTTCCAGTGTTTCTGTTTTCTTCTTGGTTTTAAGCAACCGTATTCGTATTTTTCTTGGTGTTTCACTTGTGAGAGAGCAATGGGTTTGTTAGAGAGATTTTGCAGGTCTGGTTGTACACGTTAGCATGACAGCAGAGGCTTGGCCTCTAGCAAATGTTAGGAAAACCAGATTAGGGCTGTTTAGAGCACACATGGGCAGCTCAGGAGGAGACAAAAATGATCGATCTGCACAATGCCTGTTCTCACTAGCCTCGTATTTCTCTAAAATTTCTTTTCATTATCATTCCCCGAAGGGGCTTTTTGAAGCTTTTTCCCTAAATGTCCCCTCCCCTCATTAAATTTTGATACCACAGATAGATGGACTATCCATTCATGTACTCCATCTATATCTGGGTTTAAATACAAAAAGAACAGGATTCCAGCCACCCCCTAACCCATTTTGCCTTTTGGCTAACGAGCCTCACCAACTGGCTGAAACCCATCTCATGCTTAAAAAATACACAATTCATTGTGGTGCGATCAATTGGCAATCATCATCTATGGCTGGAGAAACTGAGTCATACATGTTTTTCTGTGGCATTCTATAATATCTATAACAGCATCTATTGCTCTACAAACTTGGAGAAAGCAACAAGGCAGATTAACTTTTTCGAAACATTACAGTTTTGCTTTTCTGAGGAAATGCAGTCCAAATTTTATAATTATCATTTTTTTTCCATCTTGTTCTTTTTTTTTTTTTTTTTTTAGACAGAGTCTTGCTCTGTTGCCCGGGCTAGAGTGAGTGCCATGGCATCAGCCTAGCTCACAGCAACCTCAAACTCCTGGGCTCAAACGATCCTCCTGCCTCAGCCTCCCGAGTAGCTGGGACTACAGGCATGCGCCACCATGCCCGGCTAATTTTTTCTATATATATATTTTTAGTTGGCCAGATAATTTGTTTCTATTTTTTAGTAGAGACGGGGTCTCGCTCTTGCTCAGGCTGGTCTCGAACTCCTGAGCTCAAAGGATCCGCCCGCCTCGGCCTCCCAGAGTGCTACCATCTTGTTCTTGTTAGCACTTCCCATGTTGCTGGATCTAATGTTGGTTGGGATCCAGCCAAAATGCAGGACAAATATCTCTCGCACGTGCCCTTTTTCATGCCTATGATGACACCCCTGATAAAAGCTGCATCACTCCACATCTGACTGTTCATCCCTCTACCAGCTTTCGCTCAAAGGTTGAGCTTTTTCAACATTCGAGAACATGGATCAAGGCAGATGATACAGTCTATTGACCCTTGTTTGAACATGATGTTCAACATCTGCTCATTTTTGAAAATCAGGCTGACATTCTAGAAGGACTAAAGCTATTCCCCGGGTTTCCTGACTTGAGCGAAGGCCCTCGATTTCCCCTGTGCCTTACAAGGCTCCCGTGTCCAGGCCAGTGTGCTTGGAAGTGGCCACAAGATGGGGGTGTGAACCACAGTCGCTTTAACAGATGAACGGGACTGGTGAGTCATTCCTCCTCCAGCTGAGTGAAGAAAGCTACAGCCTGAACCACAGCCCACTACATAGTCACACTCTTTCTAGCCACTGTCACAGAATAAACCTGGGTCTGCCCCTTCTGTGCTCACAGAGACCTTGACCTTCCCCTTTCTGCTGTCCAATCATACCATCATCCCAACTGGAAGACGTATTCATGGAAGAGGGCCTAAAGGACATGCATCCTCTCTCCTTCGATTTCTCTAACATCCTCTCACTTTGGCATGAAACCAGAACCCTGAGGAAACTGTGTCCTTGGATCACCTTGTTTTGGCCCCTTTAGAATTATTCGTGCTGCACAGTGATTGAGCACGGGATCTGGCCTCTCTCCATTCCTGTATTGAGAGGCGCTTTAAGAAACAGCTGATTAAGATGCACTATTATATCAACGTAAAGATGTTGTCTGCAAATTCACACAATGTTCTCTTTTAGGGGATCCAGGGAAGAAATTCTGCTCAAAAGTCAGAATACAGGGAAAGCTGTGCTTTTCCTGGGAAACTTTTATTTACTGACTTTGTAAATATTTTAACTTATGGTGCTTTTCTCTTCCCTTTGACTGCTGGGAGGTTTCCTGTATTCAACCAGTGTGTATGGAGTGACCCGATGCCATGGGCACTTCCGGCTGCTGGAGATGTGGGGAGGAGCAAAAGGAGACGGAGTTGTGTCTTCCGGAAGCTTCCAGTTCAGTGGAAGAGACAGATATTTACTTATCACTCTGATGAATGTTTAAGCTGCAAACCGAAAAGTGCTATGAAGGGAACCCTGCTATGACAGCATAATCGGATGGGACTTCATTTGAGGAAGAGCCCTTGGAGCCCAAGGATGTGTAGAAGTCACTCATTCTGCCTCAGTCCGACAGGGCTCCTTCCTGACACAGGCTGCCACAGGACATTTGCACCTGCTGCACCCTCTACCTGCAATGCTCTTCCTCTGTCTAACTACCAGTCTGACTTGTTCACGTCCTTCTAGTTTTTGCTTGAATATTATCTTCTCAATGAGGCTCATTTTGAGCACTGTATTTAAAATTGGGGACCCCCTTGAACTGATTTCTTTTAACTATCTTAGGGGCTTGTAAATGATGGCCTCTAAACACCCATTTTTGTAAATAAAGGTTTATTGGAATACAGCCACTCCCTTTTTTTTACATCTTGAGTGTGGCTGTTCTTGGCCAACAGTGGTAGAGTTGAGAGACAACACGGCCCACAAAGTCTAAAATATTTACTAGCTGGACCTTTCCAGAAATTTTGCCAATCCTATCCTGTTAAATTTTTTTCTGCTTCATTTATAACCTTCTAACAGCATATATCTATATATCTGCATCTTTGTATCTCTGTGTAGACACTATCTTATTTTTTAAAATCTCCACAAAGGTATAGATGTATATTTTTTGTTTGTTCACCAATATATTTCAAGAATCTAGAACATTGCTTGGTAGATCTTGGGGACTATTTGCTAAATGAATGAACCAATACACGAGTAAATGAATATAAAGTTTCCCATAAAGATTAGCCAGTTAATTTTGATCGTTATCATTATTTCAGTATAACGACAACTTTTCAAAAAGAAGGTGTGTGTTATCCCAGCATATGTTCTCAACCTGACACACAGAAGGTTGTAGCACGAGGCCTTCTCGGTGACTGCAGGAAGTGTGCTCTCACAGGTTAATCTCTGAGCCTTATATACCTGCTTACTTCTACCAGAACACCTACACAATCCCAAAATAAACGCTAGAGGAAAAGGCTTTTTTTTTTTTTTTTAAAGTAAACATTTTTTGCAGCTCTAAAACTTTTGGCTTTTGTTGGGGAAGTGCTATTTTCATGTACAGACAGGAATGCCTATTTTTACACTATAGCCAGACAAGACTTAACTATTGAGCCAAATGGGCAGGTGTCTTTTCAAACTATGTCTTTATTTCACTTCAAAGAAGGGAGAAACTCACCTTTTGACCAAGGAAATAAAAGGTTCAGTCTTCTAGCTCCTTTCAGCAATTGATAAAACTTTTTCACCTGGGTTATATTTCTTGATCACATCAACAAAAATCAATTTATATAAAATAGCCTCTTATGTGTGTGAAATAGCCACATAGTCACTGCAAAAGCATTAAGATGGGATAGCATCTAACTAGAATTCTGAAATTTGTTTTTTATTTCTGCTGACTTTTTGATCACCATTCTAGTTGTAGTATTCAAATATATGTATATACATACACACATACATATACACACATATGTACACACATATATATTACACATACTTGTCAAGCTCTTTATTGTTTTTAGATAGTTTTTGAGGGTGAGCATGAGCTAAGAGTTATATATGGCACAATTGGGTCACTCAATGACAGCTGGTCTCAACTAGGGGTGATTTTGCATTTAGCAAAGTCTGGAGATGCTTTTGAAGTATTGCATGAGGTTGTTCTGTTAAGTTGAAGGCTAATTCATATGCCGATTAGTTATGGTCCTCCTTGAAAGAAGTAGCTGTCTGTACTTGGCAATGTTATCGGGGTCTAAGCATCCTACAACTTGGACAATGCATTCTTTCACAATTTCTACATCACTGAATGACTTCCCTTTTCCCTAGTATAGAAGCTACTTTATAAGTTGCTTCAGTGGCATTACTTCCAGGTTTCACAGCTGCTTGAAAGAATTGTCATTGCTTTTGGTTTGCATTGTTTAATTCTCACAATACACCCTTTCACACCTCTCCCTCTAATTAAAATATCTGTGGTTCTGATGATTGTTATAAATGCTGATGGACACTGAATTCCTTTAATGTTGATATTGCAGTATCACAAAGCAAGCAAATCATCTTATCTCTAGCAGAAACAAGATAATATTGCAATTCCCAATCCTCATTTTAAAAAATCTGTTTTCTTTTTTCGGTATTCTCTTGGTCTTCTTTGACGTGATGGGCTGTTAAGCAGACGGAATTAAAAAATACCGTCCAGCTGTGCAACTCTTCACACATTCCACTCCAAACAGAAACACAGTGCACCGTCGTCAAAAGCTGATGACAGACTGGTGTACTCGACTCCCATAAACGCTCGCCAGCCAGCCTCGTGCGGTAGTGGTGCCAATCAGGTGGGGGAAGTTGGAACTAAATCATGAGCAGAGCAGCCATCAATTTAGCCCTTGTGGTTGACTAATGCTCTAGTTGTGCTGGTCAGTCTGGGAGGATGATTTCGTTGAAACTTATTTTATTCTTTGGTATTTTAAATACATTCATTTAAAACAATAAAAATATAAAAGACAAACAAAAATGCATTAATAAAAATGAAAGGATTTGTTGTGCAAAATTTGGAGTCGGTCAAAAGGCCGCACTTAAGGACCTAGAAGGCCACATGTGGCCTTAGGGCTGCAGGTTCCCACCCCTGGACTATACTATTTAATATTGTAAACTACGCCTTCTCCTTCTCCCCTGGACTCTTGATCTTCCTGATCCTTCTTCCCTGTCCAACTTTGTTTTTTCTTTCTTACGTAGTATTAACGACCTTCTAACAAACTAAAGACGTTGCTCACGTATAATGCACTGTGTTTATATTCTGCCTGCCCCTGCTGGAATGTAAACTTCTCAAGGGCAGAGATTTTTGTCTGTTTCGTTCCCTAGTGGATCTCAACAGCCTAGAAGAGTGCTTGGATCACAGTAGCTACTCCCTACATAATTGTTGAATAAACAAACGGGCTGGTTAGGTATAAGCAGGAACAGAGAAGTGTAGTTAGGACAAGGGCTTCGTGGCTGTCAAGCCATTCGAGGAATTCGTGGCTGTCAAGAGGGTAGATCGAAGACACCACAAATTTAGGACGGAAGGAAGACAACCCCTGACTCACGATGGTTCGACTTAAAATTTTTTCAGTGGTGCAAAAGCAACACACACTCAGTAGACACCATACTTCGGTTACGCATATAATCATTCTGATTCACTTTCAGTATGGCATTCAATGACACGAAATATTCGACGCTTTATTGTAAAATAGGCTTTTTGTTAGATAATTTTGCCCAACTGTAGGCTGATGGAAGTGTTGGGAGCCTGTTTCTGGTAGGCTGGGCTAGTAAGCTATGATGTTTAGTAGGTTAGGTATATTAAATGCATTTCGATGGACAATATTTTCAACTTTTCATGGGTTTCTTGGGACATAACTGCATCATCGTAAGTCAGGGAGCATGTGTACTGCACTGCACAAATTTTTTTAGGGTTTCCCCTTTGCGCTGGTCCTTGCAGCGTGCCGTCTAGTTTTATTTTTATAGCCAGACAAAGATGACAAACTCAAGATATCTCTGGATAGGACCTTAAATACCTCTCAGGGCCACGGTGAGACAAAACAACTTCATTTTTACCAGACACAAGACAAAGATGACTCATCAGACAAAACAAATCTCGTTTTGCAAACCCACCTGTTCACCCTTGCGCGGCTGTTTTAACTTGACATGCCGGTGTGTGCTTGCCACATGAGAAGGAAGAATGGAAAGGCTATTAGAAGATGGAAAAATTCATATTACTTTATTCTTTTTTCCCGCCTCAGTCTATGGCCCCTTTTGTGTGTGTAGCTGTAAGCCAGGGGACAGGAATCCGACTGCCTGGGTTTAGATATTCTATCCGACACCTACTATTAAATAGCTGTGTGACTTACAGAAAGTAAATCCCATGAGATTATTGTGAGCATATACAGTGGAAATGCCCAGCACAGTGCCTTAATAAAGGGTGTCTATTGGGCATGCTCTATAATATAGCAGCCAGACTACCTGTTTCAAAATTCTGGCTTTTAAATACTTACTTTCTATGCAGCTTAAGGCCAGATACTTCACCTCATTTTGCCTCAGCTTCCTCATTTTCAAAAGAGGCAAATTACTCACCACACAGCATGGTTATGAGGATTCAGTGAAGCAGTTTAGGTAAATCAATTAGGAAAAACCTGGCATAGAGCAAGTGAGCAATAAAAGGCAGCTTCTAGCACTCTTTTTTTTCACCTGATTTTTTTCTTGTGATAAAATATAAATAACATAAAATTTACCATCTTAATCATTTTAATTTATTTTTTATTTTTATGTTTTTTTTAGGGACAAGGTCTCGCTCTGTCAACCAGGCTGAAATGCAGTGGCATCATCATAGCTCGCTGCAGCCTTGAACTCCTGGCCTCCAGTGATCCTCCGGCCTCAGCCTCCCAAAGTAGCTGGGACTACAGGCATGAACCACCTCGCCCGGTTAATTTTTCTTATTTTTTTGTAGAGACAGAGATCTCTACGTTGCCCAGGCTGGTCTCAAACTCCTGGCCTCAAGTGATCCTCCTGCCTCGGCCTCCCAAAGTTCTGACATTTACAGGCATGAACCACTTCTCCCAGCCCTTAATCACTTTCAAATGTACAGTCCAGTGGTATTAAATACATTTGCAATGCTAGGTGTGGTGGCTTGTGCCTGTAGGTCCAGCTCCTGGGGAAGCTGAGGCAGGAGGATTGCTTGGGGCCAGGAGTTTGAGACTGTAGAGCACTATGATCGTGCCTGTGAACAGCCACTGTACTCTAGCCTAGGCAACATAGCAAGACCCTGTCTCTCCAAAAAAAAAAAAAAAAAATACATGTGTGATGTTATACAACCATCGCCACCATCTGCCTCCAGAACCCTTTCCATCTTGTGCAACTGAAACTCTATTCACAGTAAACAATGACACCTCGTTCCCCTCCCTCCAGCCCCTGTCAACAATAATTCTACTTTCTGTCTCTACGATTTTGACTAGTCTAAGTATCTCATATAAGTGGAATCACACTGTCTGTGGATTATCTCACTTGGCATAATGTCCTCAGTGTTCATCCATGTTGTAGCATATGTTGGCATTTTCTTTCTTTTTGAGGCTGAATAATATTCCATTGTGCACACACACACACACACACACAATGTGCTTAATCTGTTTGTCTGTTGATTGACACTTGGGTGGCTTCCGAATTTCAGCGCTTAGGAATAATGCTACCATGAACATGGGTATACAGATCATTTCTTCAAGTCCCTGGTTTTAATTATCTTGGATATCTACCCAGAAGTGGAATTGCTGGATCCTACGATAATTTGATTTTTCATTTTTTTTTTTTTTTGGAGACAGAGTCTCACTCTGTTGCCTGGGCTAGAGTGCCATGGTGTCAGGGAACACCTAAAATGAAGGGAGCCTTCTATCCGGCTAGCATAACTTCATAAATATGCCTGTAAGAACATCCCGTGTCCTGTACTTTCCTTCTGTAAACATTTGCTCTGAGGTTTGGGCTCCTGGGTAGACCCGCCAAGCCCAAGGAAATGAACACCTTTTCTCTGGGCTGGGTGATCGCCCATCGCCCCGTGTGGAAATGTGTCCTGTCGCAGCTGTGCAGGCAAAGCTTTCCTGATGGGGTCTGTACAAATGCAGTGTGGCCCCTCCACCCTCTGAGCCCAACACGTCCACCCAAAGCACCAGCACATTCTCCTTCCGGTGACGGGTGCCTGGTTACCGCTGTGGGCCCCAGGCAGGGCCTCCGGTAATTACAGAGTCGGCCCTGTGGTTGTCTTCCAGGAAATGGCAAATGCCACTTGCCCTAGTGTGTCTCTAGTGTGTCCCGGCAGACTTCACTCAGGGGACAACAGGAAGCAAATGCCCTATAAGGGCATCCTGTGGCCGCTGCTGCTTTCCTGAGGACAACTGGAAGGTAGACAGGTTCCCTTTTGCCATTTCCACTGCCCCTTCCTAAATCAACCAAAGCTTATCATTAAGAAAAATTTGTGCATTTGTGTCGATCCTCCGAGGCCCCCAAATGAACTTTCACACCGGAGTTTTGGATACTCGCTTTTGACCTTCCTCGACTTTGACTGTGAGAAGGTTTTTGCAGCTTTTCCAACACTTGCTATCTTGCTGCCAAGTCTCCTGGAAAGTTCTTCAAAGAGTTTCTCTGTTTTTATAATTTATTCGAGAGAGCAGTAGCAATAGTAGCTCGTGGCCAGATGTGGATTTTAAAAATAACTCGATTCCCGGGGTTAAACTTATCAGTTGCAGAAATTCGACACTTCCCAGAACTGTTAAATTCTGGTGTATCACGTGAAATGAAAGCAGGAGGAGAGGAAGTGTGTGGTTGGCAGGAGACAAGTCAGACAGGATGTTCTCAGGTGTCTTCATGGTTTATTGCTCTTGGCAGCATCTCCCATTTTTCTACCACAAGGGGAGGTTGACAGGATGCTGTAATCTGAAAAGAGACCACAGCGGAAAAGCCTCACCCTGCCATGGAATATTACGTGGCTATTAAAAATAATGAATTAGAGCTCGTCCGAATGATTTGCAGGAATTTCCACAAATTAGGACTTGAGGGAGGAAAACAAGAGGCAGGAGAGTGTGATGCCGTATGGAGCACTTGGTATTGGTCTTCCTGGTTTGCAGTTTGTACATTTGCAGGATCGGCAGCTGAATCAGCCTGGGGGAATGGGAGCCTTGTTGGACACACGCATAGCCTCTCTCCGGCCACGAAGGCTACTTCATCCACTCGGCCATTATGTTGACAGTGGGGTTGCAGATGGCAGAGGCTGACTGATGTCAACCAGCTGAGTCATTTTGTCCACCAGACTGCTTGGTGTCACTTCCGTGTCAGTGCTCTTTGGTGGCTGTTAACATGGACTATGACACTCTTCACACTTCATGCTTGTTCTCTGACGTCCAACTGCATGCCTTTTTCCAAGATCTCCATTTTCCTGATGTTCCGACCTTTTTCCCTTTAGGCCCCTGTAGTGGATTGAACAGTGTCCCCCGTGCCCCCCAAAATTCATCTCTCCTGGGAACCTCGGAATGCGACCTTTATAGAAAAGAATGCCTTTTGCAGGTATAATTGGTTAAAAATCTTGAGAGGAAATCATCCTGGAATCACCCCCAAAACATCCTGACTGCTGTTCTTACAAAAAGAGGAGAGGGCACAGAGAGATAGAGAGAGAAAAATGGATAAAGGCAAGGTGACGATAGAGGCAGAGATTGCAGTGATGAGTGAACAAGCCAAGGAATGCCTGGGATTGCTGGCAACCACTAGAAGGTAGGAGGGAGACAGAGGACACTTTCTCAGAGCCTCCAGAAGAACCAACCCTGCTGACACCTTCATTTCAGACTTCTTGCCTGCTAAACTGTGAGGGAGTGAATGGAAGCCATCCAATTCGTGGTCATTCGTATGGCAGCTCTAGGAAACTAGCACAGTCTTTGACCAGCTAGCCAAGCCTTTGCCACTGTCCGTGAGTCTGTGTATATTCTAACCTTCGGTCACTTCTGTTTTTGCACGAGGTGGATGATTAGGTCCACAGCCTACAGCTCTACCATTGGGAGAATTTCCCTTATCATCATTTTTCAAGGCGACCCCGTAAACTTCTATGATAGCAGGTGTCTTGATATGATAAATTTGATGATACACTAAATTTAAAAACTTCTGTAGATGGAGAGATAGTCTTAAGAAAATAAAAAATAAACTGAGACAAAATATTCACAACATCCTGGCAAAGAATTGATGGCAAGAATATATAAAGGACATCTATAAGCGAATAAGAAAGGATCATACAAAAAGAACTGAAAAATGAACAAAATCCAGGAATAGCTATTTCCCAGAAGAGATAAAACATATGGCCAATAAACATATGAAGAGGTACTCAATTGCATTAGTGATTGGTGAAATGAAGAAACAAAAATCAAGGCCACAACG
The DNA here is from genome assembly GCA_028533085.1 of Varecia variegata. Taxonomy (NCBI): domain Eukaryota; kingdom Metazoa; phylum Chordata; class Mammalia; order Primates; family Lemuridae; genus Varecia; species Varecia variegata. Next base: position 3,867,862 of record CM052454.1, read on the forward strand.
AGATACTATTTTAAACCCAATTGATTGCCAAGTTAAAAAAGTCCAATGCCACCAAATAGTGGAAAAGTTGTGGGTCAATGTAGTAGCTTATATATTGCTGGTGGGAACATAAATTTATTCAGCCACTTTGGAAAACAATCTGGCATTATCTCTTAAAGTTGGAGATTCATGTAAACTACGATGAGTAATTGTACACTTAGGCATATACGCCAAAGAAATTATTACACATGCAATTGGTACATGTAAGAAGGTCCATGGAAGCATTCCCGTTTGAAATAGCAAAAACTTAGGAAAAAAATCACATGCCCAGTGACAGGAGAACAGGCAAATCGTGGTACATTTATATAATAAAATACCTTACTGCAAAGAAAATGAATATAAACGAATGCTAGAAATGTAATTTGAGGAAAAAGTAAGCTCTCAAAGATGACATAATACCACAAAAAACCCTTTTAAAAAGTTACAAACAACTAAAACTACCCATTATACTTTTCAAGAAATATTTATATTGTGGTGAAAGGGTAGCTCCAAAAAGCAAAGGGAAGGCCAATACAAGTTGCAGGGTAGTGGTTACTTCTGGTTGGGGGAGGCAGGGTGTAAGACAGAGAAGATGATGTAGGTGGATGTTAGAAATTACCAATGTTCTCATTGTCATGCTGGGTGGTGTGTATGCAGGTATTTATTATTTAGAGAACAAATTGTTCAACAGAGAGGTAAGTAAATAAATAAAAAGAAGGCCATGCCTGAACCAAGCGTGAGACTATGTCATGGGCAAAGCCTTATGATCAATTACCTTTTGGCACTTGGCATTAGAAACACAACCACTGGATCTTTTCTATTGTGCAGAGATGTTTCTGGTTGAGTCAGCATTAAAATTCTAAATATTTCATTAAATATGTTATCCATGATTTTATTTATTACTTATTTCTTTGAAAAATTATAGCATCATAGCATGAGATTATTTGAGCTCCCCTAGTAACCTAGTAACCTTGATTAACATCAAGCTGGGAATCACTATTGTTTATAAGAATGTTCACCGGTGGATGGAGGTGTGTGGTATAAAGTGGGGTGGAGAAAGGAGGTGTATCAGAATTCCTTGGAAACCTTTCTCAGTGTACAAATGCCCATGCCACTGCTCCTCTTGGTTAAGAACCACTGATACGAAAGAAGGTTGAGAAATAGAGGTCTAATGGCGTGGACCATTAGATCTTTTCCCAAGATCTCCATTTTCTTGATGCTCCAATCTTTTTCCTTTTAGGCACCTATAGTGGGTTGAACAGTGTCCCCCAAGTTCTCCAACTTTTGAAATTAACTTTTTCTTTAACTCACAAACTAAGTAATGCAAGCCACATTCTTCTCATGGTGAGAAATCTAGAGCCTTCTCAAATGTTCTTATGGTTTGCTGTAAAGGAGATGTTGGTTCTCCATACTTATCACTGCTTATGTTTTCCTAGATGCCAAATTCCTGCTTTTTCAGAATTCAGAATCCCCGTTCACTGTCTCCTTTTCTGTGTCCTCACCCCACTGTACGGGTCCATCCCTGCACTTGTTTTCTCTTCATTCACCCCAAATCCCACCAGTATAAATCACCTCCACTCCGGGCTCTCCCTGTCTCCTTTACATGGCTTCACTTTGACCATGGCCTTTGGCATTATCTGCCCATGAGGACAGAGACTTTGTCTGTTTTGTTTGTGGCCATATCCCTAGTGCTGTACCCCACGCAGTAGGAACCCAATAAATGAGTGTGTAATGAACGAGTGAAAAGACTTTTATTAAGTACTATTTATTTTGTGTATGTAGTAGAATTTTACTGTGGGCTTTGGATAGTGGAGGTTACTAACCCTAGATCTCAGGACAGGAAACAAATTAAAATGGATGCTAGACATCTCTTTTCCGGGTTCCTGGACCATTCTTCACGGGAGATTTCTCATAAGACTTTCTCTTCAGGTCACTTTTGGGATTTTATTGGGGTCTTTTTCCCCTTCTCTTTCAGACGCTATCATATCCCCATGATACACTCATTAGTATCCCCACATGAAAATGGAGAAACTGAGGCCCTGGTTCATGGAGCTGGTGAATACCACGCTGGACTGTCACTCAGGCAGTCTGTCCCCTCAGCTCGTGGCTTTAATTCATTTATAATACTATCTCCACAATATAACCACGTTTTAATATCACCCAACAGTAAAGAACTAGAGCTGTCACGCAGAAAATCGTAGAAGTGCTTATTGACCCATCATTTTAAAGTTCCTTTTAAAATGCTTTGAAAAACTTGCCACCTTGAATTTTCAAGGTCTTCCAGGTTCACGACTATCAGCCCATGAATGCCAGAAGAAAAGATGATTCATTGCTGCCCAGATTAAAATGCAACGGGTTCTTACTGAAAACAGTCCCGGGTTAGTTGATGACTAAATCTAACTGCCACATAGAAGACGTCCTTTTATTTTTAGGAGCTTCTGGAAACAAAGATATCTAGGTACAAGCACATTACAAACTCTCAGTGGGCTTCGCCAGACAGCACGACTTTATATTTTTAACTCCTTCAGAACATATTAGCAATTTGCTCATTTCTTGTTGAATGAAAGGATGGATGAATGAATGAGTGAATGAATGAAACCAGAATGAAGTGTAGTCCAAGCACTGCAACATTACAAGCAGATGAAACTGGAAAAGGCAGATCCTCTAAGGAGGCTACTGTGTATAAGAAAAGCCACCAGTGTCAGAAGAAAGAGCAGGTTCCCATCGTGTGTTTTGACAGCAGTTTTACTTGTTATGTCTAAACTTCACAATGACTTGTTATAAAAGGGTCTTTCTTGTGTTCTGTGCCATGAGTTTATATGTTTTAAGACAGCATCACATAAACTGCTTCCCATAAAAATAGCATGTTCATAGAAAAACAGTGTTTTCATAGACAGATAATTATAATTTTTGCGTTTTCTTTCAAAGCTAGACACACCATTTGACTCAAAGTTAGAGCTTTATGTTAAAAGGTAAACACAGAAAACTAAATCTAACCTGTTGTTACATTCTGCGCCAGAGAGGCTGTGTCTATGCACTACTGATCAATTCAGTAGAAGAACATTTGTTAACGTAGTGCTGGGTGGCGATGTAACTGCCTGAATTTTTTGCTTTCCATCAAATTGTTTTAACATTCTATCAATACAATGAAGATACTTATTGTGAGAAATTTTATATAATTTATTCTGAAACCATTTCATACTTATAGAACAGTTGCCAGAACAGATAAAAGAGCTGCTATATCCCTTTTGCCTAGATTCCTCAAATATTAATATTTTACTGCATTTGCTTCATCACCCACACTCCATTGTCATCAGTCTGTTTCTGAATCTTTAGACATTTTTGCAGAAAAGATGACCCAGCACCCCTAGATCGTAGTGTGTATTTCCTAAATGTAATGACATTCACATAAAAACAGCCTATAGCTCTCCAAATAAACATGTCAACCAACATGGGTACAACACAACCATTCTTAGGCAAAGATTCCATCACATCTTCCCAAATACCCCTTTTGGGAAGGGATATTTCTCTTTTTTCCTTTTTGGTCTCGGATCCTATCCAGGAAAATGTGTTGCATTTAGCTGTCTTGTCTGTTAAGACACCTTCAATTTGGAATAGTTCCCACTCTTTATCTGCCTTCCATATGCTTGGTGGTTTTACAAAGTAGAAGCCTTACACTCTGTAGGATGGTCTCCAGCTTTGGTCCAACTGATGCTTTCTCGTGGCTAGACTCAGGCCATGCACGGTTGGCAAGGATACCTTCATGATGTCAACCCATCCTACTGCCCGTGCTAGTAACCTTGATCACTTGCTCATGTCGCTCTCTGCCAGAATTTTCCACTTTAGAGTCAATTTTCCCTCTGTAATTGATTAGCATTTGGGGTATGTCAGAGGGGAGTTATCTGATATTATGCCAATACTCTGTACCTCATTCACTCTCCACCCACTAGCTTTGGCAACCATTGATAGCTTCTGTCTCCATCAACTTCCTCTGTGATGGTTGCAAATGATTGTCCTCTGTTTTCTACACTTAATAGTAGACATTTCATAAGGGAAAACTTTCTCTTCTACTCCATTTATTTGCTTATTCCTTTATTTACTTCTTATATCAGTATGGATGCATGGATATCTATTTTATCATGGGTCATACTTTGTTAATACCATTATTTATTTTGATGTCCAAATTATTCCAAATTTGGCCAGCTGGAGCCCTTCAAGTTGGCTCTAACGGCTCTTTGACATGTCCCCATCATTATTTATAGTAGTATTTGTAGTCTTTCTGATGTAAAAAGATATTCTAGGCTCATCTTGTATTTTGTGTGCATTAGTCCTTAAATCCGCCAGTGTTTTCTTCTGAGCAAAGAAGAGATGTTCTCCAAGAAGCTCTGGTGCCTTTCAGAGGAGAGTAGTATTTAGAAACCAAGATCTGGGTACTTGGTATACTTGAAGTTTTCTAATCCATTCTGTCTGGGTTTGAGGTCCTGGGCAAGGCACTTAACCTCCCTGTGCCTCAGTTTCCTACCTTGTGAAACAGGGTTAAAGATAATGATGATCTCAGGGGATTGTTGTGAGAATTAAATGTTAATCCATGTAAAAGCTCTTAGTGTGTAGCACCCATTAACCTCTCAATAAAGTCTAGCCATTATTATTAGTTAGGGTTACTTTCTCCAGTTCATGTAAGGATAAAACAACATGGTAGCCTGGAAATTTAACATGCTTCTCAGACTTTCTCAGTAGCATTTCCTCAACCAGACATTAAGCAGGTGCCTAGTCACAGTCATTTCTAAATTAAGGCTTCTGTCCTGGGTTTGAAATATAGCTCATGTGTGTGACTGATTAAAGATATACCATTTAGGTATCAAGGAAGAGGGAGCAAAGGTAAAAACAATTCTTAAGAAAATTAGGGATCTAATCTTGTCCATGTCAGCAGATACAGCAGAAATGCTCCTTCCTCAGGAGGCAGCCTGTGGATACGGACAAGTGTCTGGACAAGAACTTGATGGAGACTCGACTCTTCCTATTGTGACAAATCCAGAAGAGAGGGTCTGAATGCTAATGGCATCAGTGGTCTGCCTTATCCATGAAAGAAACAATGGCTCAGAGTCTGGGGAGAAAAGCACCTAAATGAATGAAGCCCAGCTTAAGTTTTCTGTAAAATGTATCCCAAACAGTTGAATGAAGTGGCCTATTGGGGAGGATCCTTGAATACCCTTCACTTTTACCCTGGATGATGTCTATTGAAAACCTGTTTTAATCTTTTCTTCTTGACAGGGACTAATCAAGAAATCTGGTCACACCTTACAAACTGCTTCGATTTCACTACAGTACAGAGAAATTTGTTTTCCTATGTTTTATAAAGCTATTTTTTTGTTATTAAAATATGTCATTCAAACTTAAGGGTTTTAAATTATTTATAAAGAATGTTCTTTGCTGCTATTTTTTTGTGTGGCTGTTTAAAACTCTCCTTTATAGAGTTTATACTGCAAGTCAGAAGCATTTTAGAAATGCAATTTTATGTTGTGCTGATGCAGTAAAAGTTTGTGCTGTGATCTGTGTCCTTTTACTATTTTTATCCCCTGACGTGATTGTAGATAATGATGAAGGACAGACCTGCTGCAAACAACATCAACATTTCCAAAGAGTGAATCAATCCTGGCCTGATTTGCAACTCGGGCATGTTTGTGCCGTGATCACTTCTCTTCAAACTTTGCAGATGAGTGTGGAATAGCTTCCTGACCCTCGGATACAGCAGTCATCAATTTAGACAAAATACAGACATAATTATGCCCCTGAAAAACCAAAAAGGATGGCAAATCTCCCTTATGATTGAGCAAAGACCCAGGTCTCCCAAATTTAGCCAGCTTTCTCTTGCAAGGACTGATCCTGGCCTCATCTATGTCTCCCACAGAAATCCCTTTGACATCAGAGACAGGGTACCGTCTATAGGAAGGGTAGTTATTCGGATATTGTGCCAATGCTCTGAACCTCATTCCATCTCAACCCACCAGCTTTGGCAACCACTGAGAGCTCTGTCTCCATCAACCTCCTCCGTGATGGTTGCGAATGATTGTTCTCTGTTTTCCACACTTAGTAGCTGACATTCTATAAGGAAAAACTTTCTCTTCTACTCCATTTATTTATTTGCACTCAGCAGGATCTACCTTGTGAACCATATCAGAGCTAGACGCCAGGACCTTGATGTGGAATGACCTATTTTGTAGGAAGAGGGGAAGAAATGCAATTAATATCAGTAATTAATGGACATCCTACAGTTCTTTTCTGTTTACGAAGTATTTTAACAAACGTAATCTTGTTTGATTCTCACGATAACCCCGTGAAGTGGGTGTAAAAGGCATTTCTTATTATTTATCCCCCCTTTGCAAATGAGACGACTGAGGTTCAGAAAGATTGAATGAATGGCTTCCCAAAATATATTAATACAAAGCTAAGAATCATCATTGTCATAGCTGCTAACATTTATCTAGGACTTACTATGTGCCAGGCACCGTATTAAGTACTTTATATGGACAGTTCTTTTCATTTGAGATAGCGAATTGCAAAAGCAGGAGACAGAAATAGCCAAAGTCCTGCGCCATTTCCACTATACCAAACTGCCTTCTTCAACGATAAATCTCAGATGTTAAAAAGCAACTATTAGAAAGTCTGACATAAAATGTGTCTCCTGAAATCAGCAGCTCCTATAAACACAACCTGATAGTTAAGCCTACTGATAAAAGGCTTTTGAAGGAAAAAATGCACTTAAATTGATTATTCTGTCAAAATTCTTTCATTCGTCTTTCAATTAAATTGATGCATCTAATGATTTCATGTCAAGTTGGTAGAAAAAATATAGCAAACAGCACCCCCTCCTTAAGTTTGCCTCTGTCTTTTAACACAAAGCAACAATTCAGGCACTCAACAGGAAAATAGTTCAGTTACTCAAAGGTGCCCAGAATAATTTTAGTTGATTACATGAAGGCTTGTTCTCTCTGCTCAGAGTAGATTATCTACCTAAATGCACATTGGAGATGCTCACATAGTCTCCTGATAGAGAGAGAACTTTGTATCCTTTCTTTGGATCTTGGTATGTTAAAATATTTATAATATATTATATAGAAAGAGAGAAACTACACTTTGCTAAGCATTAACTCTAAATGTTTAATTTAAATCTGAGAGCATTTTGTTCACTTGCTTCGGAGTTAGCATATTTGTAGCAAACCTGTCACTATGTCATGGGCTAGTGGCAGACATTGCTAACTGCTTGCAACATTTGTTTCCTCTAAAGCAGGACTTAAAGCAGCCTGCAAGCTTGTACTCCAATCAGCCATTATTGATCAATCACAGTTGGCGCCTATAAAGAAACGTAAATCTGAATAAGATTGGTGGATCGTAGCGAAGTCAATATCCTGGTTGAGATACTATACTGTAGTATAGTTTTTTTGGTGGGAACTGGGTAAAGGGTACACAGGATCTCTTTGTATTATTTCTCACAACTGCATGTGAATCTACAATGATCTCAAAACCAAAAGTTTAATTAAAAAAAATCTATTTGTCACTTGGGAGATTGGCGATACATTGCAACCATAATATCTCGGATGCATTTATAGAATGACCATTTAAATTAAATGAGACAATTTTAGAGCAGGCAAAGCTCTAGTTTATCTGCTTCAACCCTTTTATTTCCAAATGAGGAAAGAAGGCAGAGGGAAATTAAATGACTTTTCTTGTGCTACCTGAATCTTTGTATACACGATACCTTAAGTGGAACAGAGGAGGAACTGACATTTGTTAGGTGACTATATTATGGCAGACGCTGCGCTGAGTGGGTTTATATACATCAGCCCATTTCACTACCCAAGAATTCTTATAGGAATTATTTTCATTCTATCTTTAAGGAAACTAAAGCTTGCTGCAAATCATAGAACTAACTAGTGACAGAGCTTGGATTCCAACTCCCTGTGCTTCCAGAGCATTTAGCTCTCCACTACCCCAGTTTTCCAACTTTTCCCACTATAAAAAAAAAAAATAAGTATTATATTGTGATTCAAATACACATGCAAACAAATAAATCTTTAAAAAAAATCCTTACTCTGTGTGATGTTCCATTCTATTCTATTCTTTAGTTCTATTCTATTTAAAAAATAAATTAAGATTGATTTTATGATTTGTTAATGGGTTGTGATCCATAGTTTGAAAAACACAACATGCTATTTTCCCTTCACGGTGCCCCTTCGACTAATATTTTGGAAGAACTCTTCTTTTCAATGCTATCCAATAGTCCTCTTTTTAGCTTTGCTCAGAGCTCACATACCGAAATTAAAGGGTATGTTGTCTTGGTTAACCTTTGCTTTTTAAAATTCATAATAGCACATGCAAAACATTAGAGCAGATTCTTCCTGGGCCATAGGGCGTTTTAGGTCCCTTCCCCCCTGTTTTTGTTTTTTCTCTCTTCCTGACCACATCCCTGAGAGAGTGCAGATAGACCCTTTAAAATCGAACCCTGTCATTTTCGGAACTGATGGGCGGTTTGTTGTTTGAGGAGACTCCACGGCCGTTTCTATAAGAGGAAAATGTAGGCAGGTTATCCACTGATTTACATTTGGCTTAAAACCTTCTCTGAGTGGGTGTGCTGGGTGGTAGTCGTGGTGGAGTTGGGCTCTGTGTCATTTACCCTGGCAATGCTCCATGGGACAGGGTGAGCTTGGGTGGCCTGGCATTCCTAACTCCTTTCCTGGTGGATGCTGTGATGTTCCCATTGGGACCTCCTGTATTATCCGTGCACAGTCTTCCTTGGGTAATGACATATATTAAGGTCTTCAATTTCCTGGCCCATCATGGGATTACTTTTAGAGCCCAGAAATATCATGGGTCTGCCAGGGGTTATGTTAGCTTTTGCTAATTGTTGGCATTGATTTAGCCTTCTGGGTGTCAGGAACTGGGTTAAACACTTGACATTCATTATTGTTGGATCTTCCCAGCAACCTGTGATGAGGATGCTATTACATGATTTCACACTCCCATAAAGGCTAGGCTGGCAGGCCGGTGTCGTTTAGCAGGTACTTAGAAGGGCAGAGGAGGGCTGAATTAGAAAATGTATTGAGAAAGGAAGTGGTAGAGATGAGGTTTACATACATACATGCACACACCCCAAAAATAAAATTTTGAGGAGTTTTGGTGTCCAAGTAAAGCTTTTCCTGCTTTCGTCTTTTTCTGGCCTTGATTATCTTGGCTCTGTCATCATCTGTTTTATCCAACATTATGAACAATTTAAATCCTAGAATTTTCTAGGCTTAGCTTTTCTCATTTAGAAAAGATGATTGAAATTGGCTCTCAGATCTGAGCTTATTTTGTAATCAGAGGCAGATTCAGCTTTCAAGTGGGAGATATTTTGGTTCTTACTGTTGAGCAGTGGCTCTCAAATATTAGTGCACACAAGAGTAATCTAGGAAGCATCTTAAAATGCAGATTCCTGGACTCCACCAGGATAGATTCGGATTTAATGGGTCGGAGGTGGTTCCCTGAAGTATACATTTTTAAAAAATTTAGATTGAACAGTATGAACCAAGGTGATTCAGATATCTAGGAGCCACATAATGAAAATGGCTAATTCAAGTTATTATATGGAGGGGAGGAGGAGGCAAGATGGCGGACGAGAAACACCTCCAGCCAGAGCGTCTCTGCAAGAAGGAGAACTTTCAGGTGAAAGTGAAAAAAACAGACAGGCAGAAAAACATAGATCAGATAAGGATCAGAAGGAAGCATGCCTGAACCTCCTGGAGACTCCACGGGAAGAAGCTACGGAGGAGAACTGGAAGGAGAAAGGCCCTGAGAGGCTTGGAGACCAGCGACAATGGTAGGTTGAGCAGTTAAATTTCCCCTCCCTTGAGTCTCGGACTGCTGGTGGGCTCCTGAGCTGCTGGAAAGACCTGGCAACACCAGCCCAGAGACTGCTTCCACCAGTGAGTGGAGAGCCTCTTGTGCACAGGGCACCAGGCTCCCAGCTCCCTTGGGACACCTCCCGCCCCACAGACCAGAGCCAATGGGCAGGCGCCATATTGCTTCATTCTCCCATTCCCTAACGTACCCCTGGCTGCCAAGAGAGACAATTTAGCCACCACCCACCCAGAGGCATCCATAGGGAATGAGACCTTTCCTTTTGGGGCCCTGCAGTGGACTGAGAGGTGCTCGGGTTGTGAGCTCCCTACCCGTTGGGCCTTCCTGGTGCTGCTTGCTTGGTGACTCCAGCACAGCTGGGCAAACCCTGAGGCCGAGAGACATTGATCCAGCTTGGGCACTCCGTGGGTGACTTGGAACCAGCATTCTTCTCCAGGCCATGGTCAGGGATTGATCGCTGGGGCCTGGGGGACAGGCCTGCAGGCCAGAGTCTGTACACTCAGGTCTCGATCGCATTGCCTGGGGGCACAAAAGGGATATTTGTGAATTAGTCTACTGAGGTGTATGTGCGTTCAGGGGCAGGTCAGAGTGGAGAGTGGGTCCTAGATGCAGTATGCTCGAGGGACACGCCTTTTCCCACTGGAAGGCCACGCTCCCAGCTCAGGCCGTGATCCTGGGCAGGGAACCTCTTGGTCCACATCATGGTAGAGGGAGAGCTCAGCTGGCTTGAAGTCCTGCCCCCAGACAGAGGCCTGGGAGAAACTGGGCTTTCAAATGCAAGACAATGGAAAACTGCTGAATGCCAACAGCTTTGATGGTTTTAAGTAATCTATCCATTTCATCTAAGTTGTTAATTTGTTAGAATACAGTTGCTCATAGTATTCCCTTATTATCCATTATAGAATCTTTATAGAATGTCTATAAAGTCTGTAGTGTTGTCATTTCCCTCATTCCCCATATTGCTAATTTATCTTCTCTTTTATTCCCTGATTAGTCTGGTTAGAGTCTTCTAAATTTTATTGAGTTTCTCAAAGAATCAGGTTTTGGTGTCATTGGTTTTCTCTATTGTTTTTCTGTTTTCTATTTAATTAATTTCAGTTCTGACCTTTATTACTTCCTTTCTTCTACTTACTTTGAATTTAATTTTTCCATCTTTTGGTAGTTTTGAGATAGGGAACTGGCAGGATTGCTTGACTGAGTGAGGAAGTCTTGAAACAAAGTCTCAAACTATCCTGATCAAAACAGATTGCGAGTCAGGAGGTTCTGAACTACCCTGATCAAAACAAAATGGGGGCAGGACAAGCTCCAGCTGGTTAGAACCAAGATGGCAGAGGAATCGACCACTTCTTGACCTTACAGCTTCATTATACCCTTGTTACCATAAAAGTTTCCAAGGAAACCTCCCACTGTCATCGTGCACCTGACGCCATGACACTTTTGGTCTGATCATATTCAGTCCAAAGGAGGGTGTCACGCTAATTCCAGGAAAACACCGCCCCTTTCCAAGAAATAACATGGATAGTCTTGCCCTCGTCAAGCCTATAATTAAGATGTTGCTTAAATAGAGGGGCTAAAGGAACCATGGAGCTGGTTCTCCTCCACGGGGACAACTTGCTTTCACTGTACACTGTCGCCTTGCTCCTGAATTGTTTCTTGTGTGAAGCCATTCCCCCAGCATAGAGAATTACTTTCCTGTGTCAGTTTCTCAAGGTGAAAGCTGAGGGCATTGTTTTGAAACCTTTCTATTTTCATATATAATCATTTACTGCTAGAAATTTTATCCTAAGTACTGCTTTAGGGACGTCCAGCAAATTCTGATATGCTGTGTTTTCATTTTCACCCAATTCTATATATTTTGAATTTCCCTTTTGGTTCCCTCTTTCACCATTGACCATTTGGAAGTATGCTATTTAACTTCCAAATATTTGGGGTTTTCCAGAGTTTTTTTTTTTATTGATTTCTGACTGAATTCTATTGAGGTTGGTAAATATAGTTTGTATGGCTTGAATCCTTTTAAATTTATTGAGATTTATTTTTGGCTCAGAATATGTTCTATCTTGGTAACTGGTCCACACACACTTGAAAAGAATGCTTATTCACCACTGATGGATGAAGTGTTCTGTTAATGTCAACTAGATCAAGCTGGTTGAAATTTCTGTTTAAATGGTGTATATCTGTACTGATTTTCTGTCCATCAATTACTAAGAGAGGGCTACTCAAATCTCTGACTATAACTAATGTTGACTCAAATTAAGGTAAAGAAAAGTAGGTTCAGTTCACCAACTTCCACTGGTGAGTGTGTGTGTGGGTAAAGGCATTGCCCCTGGGAGAGACTTGGGCCTTCTTAAAATGTGTGAGGCATTTTTAAGCTGCCCAAATAAATATGCTGTGTAATTAAAATCAAAGTGCTTGCCATGAAAGCATAGCATCAAGGCAAATCTCCTTTCCATTCCCTTCACTCTCTTTCAACCATACTGCTTTCTCTACATATACAGCTTTATACTGTACATAAATACTATCTATCTTCCTGTATATAAATTCTGGAGATACCACTGTTGCATAGTGATATAGTATTAGTGGTCTTGTGTGTTTCACACTCTTCAATATTGTAACATAAAAAAAAAATTGGCATATGCCTGAAAATTCTAAACAAGTGCATGGAGAGACAGAGATTGTCAAGTTTTTACCCCATAAATTGGAGAAATGGTTTAGGGATTACCTGCATTATAGGACACCTAGGCTTCAAGAGAATCATGAGTTCAGGTACCAAATTTTCTTTTAGAAATATGGTCTGGTTTTCTATTTTGCATTTCATAGCTGATACAGAGAACTGAGAGATTAGGAGCCAAATCTGCTGTCTTTTATGCACCTTTGAACATCTAGCTGCCTTACACCTTTTTATATTTGGAATATCTATTTTTAAATTTTAGTTTGATTGCTAAATTGATAGATCTTTAAGCTTCGTGTCTGTTTATTTAGGTTAAATCAGAGAGGTTTCATGGGGGTTACTGTTTATAGATTTTCAGAGATCCCTCAGGCAATGTCAAGGCTGCTGTATGTAGACAGTTTCTTGAATTATAGCACAGAAACTTTAATACCTACCTCAGGAATGATAGAGGTCTTAAATAGGCAGTCGTATTTACCAAAGAAACCTAGAGTTTTCTTAGATTGCCAACCTTAGCAAGACAAGAAATGTCAGGGTGACAGAGTTTAAGTGGCTCTTTTCAGATATGTTACGCTGATTCTCTATATTTAAGATGCAAAACAGCCTCCTAGGAGCTGTTTAATTAAGTGAAAGTAAGTCTAGTCCCTTTGGAACTGGATGGTTCAGTGAGCAAATACATATCAGCAAGTGAAGGAAGTGGGGAAGTTATTATGTGCTTCATAGACACGGTGACACTTTATAACCCCACATCAGGGATCCTAAACAGTGATTGGTTGAGAAAATTATCAAACCGAGTTTAAATTTCAACAGGTGCAAAATTGTCGTGCAAAAGTCCAGGACAGTGTGCCACTTTCAGTCTTCAAAGAGAAAGTTAAGAAATTCTGGATTTTTCACAGTCCCTTTGAAGGCTTGTAAGGTAAGATGGAACGATGGGACATTCTTTTTACCCAGCACCAACTGATTTCTCTAGAAAGAGCTTTGAATTTCAGAGAAGCCAAGATTTTAAGAAGTGAATAACCCTTTGTAATTGGGACCTTTTTCTTTCCTTTTGACTTGTCATATGGAGAGCGTGTTTTAAAGGATAATGGAAAATTACTTGGTAAGGAATAGATGTGGTGAAAGAAAGACATGTTACTGAAAAATTGGCAAACTGGGGTGGAAATTTGGTAATTATCTGATCACGTTGATTAGTTTTGATAAAAAAATGAGATAACTCGTTTTTAAAATCCACCTTGGGCTTTCAAACAAGGTTCCATTTAGGTTTTGCTTTTCACTATTTTATTACTTACTTGTCCAAACTAACTTGGTAATTGCTAAATCTCATTTTATGTGTGACGTAAGCGAGATTTACGAAAAACGAAATAATCTGAAGGAGGTTCACATAATTCTGAAGCATCTGCTTCAGGCTGACAATACATAGAGCCCTTGCTATAATCTTTCAAGCCATTTACCTGTCCTGGCAAACAGTGACAGGTGTCATCGTGTCATTGTTCTGGAGTGGAGCTGAGACAGAGCCAACATGGTCAGATTGCTGGATTGCAGCTTGCAAACAGGATGCACATAACTCTGGCCTTCGGTACGGGTACCTTTCCAGGACACAATGGCTCCTCCAAATCACAGTTGACAGTGGCCTTCCGCAGAGTCTATGTAACAATGAAGTTTAGGAGTACAAAGTACAGTATCTAACCCCTGCTTAGTAGACAGTTGGCCTTCAACATCTATGCCATAGAGCTTGGCATTACACTTGTCGTGGGGTCATTTTAATCGATAGCATTTTTGAAGGACATCTAGCTATTCTTGCCTTCCTACTGAACAACTACAAGACTAAGCACTTTTTTTTTTTTCTCAGCAGTTTTGGAACTGTGCCCTTTCTCCTGTAAGAAAATGCCAATAATTCTTATGGCAGTTGATATTCACAGACTTTTTTTATTATATTTCCACTGTTACCGTTATATTCGATCAAGGCCATTTTGACATGCAGCATTAGAATTTATAAATCCAGTGGGAGTTCATGAAATAGGAGTAAAACTCTTCTTTCCTCTCTGTGGTCATAGAACCATTACATCAAGAAATCCAACTTGCAATATATAGAAACTTAAATTTTTGATTCACATAGATTACACAAGGTCTATTCCAACTGATCACAAATATATATTGGTCCATTGCTGAATATGAATTCTAACAGGGACGAAGGATGATGTTTTTAGAAGTCCCACATAATAATTGCTATCATTGATTAGGAGATTGTAAAATGCCTGAAACAGTGTTAGCTGTTGCATATATTAAGAGATATTTACTGATCAACAACATTCATAAAATGTCTTTTTCTATACTTTGCATTGGAATATAACCATCACCAAGAAATTCTCCTGGGCCTTAGGAGCTTGCAGTAGGGCAGGGAAACCTATAGGTAAACAGGCAGTTTTAAAACAGTGTAATGTGTTACCAGTGAGGTGTGTAGAAGCTACTGGGTGCAAAACAAGAGAGACACCAAACACCCTTTGAAGGGGAGTCCGAGAAGTCTCAGAGATCATTCTTCTGCTAAACCTTGGGACAATCCTGAGCTGCAGGTATTGTTATTATCCCAGGTGAAGGGAACAAAGGCTTCATGAAGCTACTTAAATTTCTCAAGCTTACACAAAAGTAGCAGAGGTAAAATTTGAACCCAGATCTCAGACTCCAAACCCCAGGTTCTTTCCACGAACCTAGGCCCCCTCGTGTTAGTAATTTCTCTTAAGGTCTAGTACAGCCAAATTCTACAGATTTGGGGAGAGCATTACAAGTGCTTTATCTTTTAAGCACAGCCTTAGCAGAATGAGTTAATACTTGATTAAAACGATACAGAAGAGAGAGATGTTATTAGCATCAAGAAGGACAAAGTTGTGGCTACATCCTTTGTACCTGCATGGCTGTTCCCCTCCACTGGTGCAGGCAGGAAAAAATCTAGGACGCTACACTAGTGCTGAGCCTGATGATGCCGCCATATGTCTCCAAACCACACCAGGTATGTTCTGGAGCATCTAAGTCTTCTTCTTGCATTGGATACATACTCCCCGCCCAGGAAAAGGGCAAATGCTTATAGATCAAAATAATATATTTCTGTGGTTATCATCTTTTGCTTTATAAGTAATTTTGTGCTGTTCTTTTTTTTTTTTAAACAGCCACTGATTATTATTCCTAAAGAAAATGAAGATATTTATATATTTTTGCATTTGGGCAGTCGCATGGGCCATTCCGGTAAGTTTGCTTTTCTCAGAAAACTTCCTCATTTTGATATCTCTTTTAACCTAACACATATTCACACACATATATGTAGACATACACACGTACATATGAATTCCCTTAAGACTTTGCAGACAAGCTGAATCTAAACATTTAGATTTGCACCAAAGGCTTTTTGAACTATTGTTGGGGTCGCAACAAAACCAAATATGCTCTCCAATTCATGCCTCCTGTCTTCTAATTGAAACTCATGTCCTGCCAGAAGGATTATTATTTTAAAAATTTATTCAGATTAATTTACATTTAGTGCCCAGAAGTCATAGAGACTTTGTCTATCTTTGCTTCATGCTCTGTGAATTCCATTCTAGTATCACCAAAGTCTATGCTGTTTAGGAAGTTTTCAAGAAAGAATAATAGGAAAAGGTAGGATTTTCCAACATGTGAGATAACTAATGTTTTACTCAGTTATGATTTCTGTGCTCAGTGTGGAAAATTTAGAATCTACTGATAAACACACACACACACAAAATTAGGACAATTAAACCATTTTTAATTTTATTAGCCAGCTTCCAAGTTTAACATTTTCATATGCTTTCATAATACCAGACATTTGGTGTTTATGTAGCTGAGAATTTTCTCCACTACTTCCATTGTGCTCTTCCAGAGCATAGAAGTAGTATATTACTTGCTTGATTTTGCTTCTGTAAGAGGCTTGATGTGCAAAACCACCAAACGTCTATCTCTTTGTCTTTATAGAAAGACAGTTGAGATAAGTGGTCTGGTTAATATTTCAATAAAATTGGTAATACCATGGTGAAAATATCCATATACCCAATCTATTTATTTATTTAGAAATTTGGGCTTTGTTTTTTTCTATATAAATTATTTATTTATTTTTTATTTCAGAATATTACAGGGGTACAAACGTTTTGGTTACATCAATTGCTTTTGTACCATTTGAGTCAAAGTGATGTGTGCCCATCCCCCAGATAGCGTTCATTGTACCCATTAGGTGTGAATTTACCCATCCCCTCCTCCCCCCACCACCTGCTTGATTTCCAATGAATGTTATTTCCATATGTGCACGTAAGCATTTCTTTTTATTTCAGCATATTACAGGGGTATAAATGTTTAGGTTACACATGTTGCCTTTGCCCCACCCAAGTCAGAGCTTCAAGTGTGCCCATCCCCCCAATTTAAATTCTATGTAATGCTGTAAGAAGCCACTTCTCTTTTCTACGTGATTAGATAATACTTTGGTCTTTGTGTTACACATTTTTTCTTTATTGAAGGAAAAATGTGTGTTTGTGTGGATGCAAATAGATATACACAAAATAAGAATGTTTTCAATATCCAGTGTTTTCCCTTTGGCAGGTTCCTCGAATCAAACCACTGGAGAGACATGCTGTTGAAAAATCTGTGAATTTAAGTCTTCTAGCAAAATCAAAAGTGCCAGTACAGGTAGAGGATATAAAATGTGTTTCCTTTTATTTTCTATTCCTAAGCTGTTTTTGGTTTCCATTAACTTCCCTCAAATTGCAGTCTGCTTTACTTCAAAATGATTGATACTTATAATTTATTTTGAATTGTTTCTCTTTTATAGGATGAGTTCCATGCCAACGATACCACCAGAGAAAGTGGTGTCCCCATGCATGACAGTGAAAGAGGAAGGCAACGGTATACCCAAGATGGTTACAAAGGAGAAGGGAATGGCTCTGAGTGGGCAGAAGCAGGAGGGAAGAGTTCTTCTACATATCACACATTAGCAAATGGAGAGGGGACTACTGAGGATTGGAATGGGGGCACAGGAAAACCAGAAACATATGGTCATGACGGGATACATGCAAGAGAAGATAAAACCACAGCAAATGGTGTCATCAACAATGCTGGAGCAGCAAATGGAAGCAATATTGATGGAAATACTGATATGGCTACAAATGGGGATATTGGAACTACAAGTCCGAGTGAGGATGCCACTATTGTCCAAGAAGATGGAACCCAAGTAGCTGGAAGCAATAATAGTACAGGCCATGAGGATGAAATAAATAACAATTCCTGTGGAAATGGGAATGGTACAGGAGCAATAACACCTCCAATAGAAGGTGAGAGGAATGGGAACAAGGAAGCTGAGGTAACTCCAGGCAATGGAGAAGATGCTGGTCTGGATAATTCTGATGGGAGTCCTAGCGGGAATGGAGCAGATGAGGATGAAGATGAGGGTTCTGGTAATGATGAAGGTGAAGATGTAGGGAATGGAGAAGAGGGCAGTGACAACAGCAAGGGCCAGGAGGGTCAGGACCATGACGAAGAAGATGACAATGACAATAGCATAGGTCAAAATTCGATTAGTAGTGAAGGCAATGACCCTGAAGACAAAGAAGATCTCCATAAGGACATTGATGGAGAAAACACCTCCAAGAGTGAGGAGGATGCTGATGGTGTTCCAGAAGACAATGGTAGCCAAAAAATAGAGGACACCCAGAAACTCAATCACCAAGAAAACAAAGGTGTTGAGAATGGAATCACCAAAGAATCAGAGCCAAATGCTATTGGGAAGAGCCAAGATAAGGTTGGTTTGTGAAGGTGATTTCTTTCAATGGCAGTTTAAATTCTTCCTCTCCATCCACTGAGGATATCATAAAAATAAACCATGACAAGCATCTGTGTATTTTTGTGCCTATACCATTTGAATATTTAATGGGAAAGCTAGAGTCCTTAGTAGACTTCGATACAGAACAATTTCAAAACTCTGACATTGCTGAAAGTTTGGTTACAGTTCTAGGAAAGTCTCATGCTACATAATGGATTCACCATGCAATGTCATAAAAAAGTTCCTCCTGGGTAGGAATGGGGATCCGTTGTTAAAGAATCTAAACACCAGAGTACTTTTAAATACTGAATAAAGCCTGTTTTCATAAATAACTGTTTGTGAAGTACTAGAAGCTGAACTCCCATTGCAATGGTCACTTTTCCCAGTCCTTCTTCCTTAGATCAATGCAATTTTGCAGCAAATATTAACTAATTGATTATTCTTTTCTCCACCCTTCCATAGGGAATAGAAATCAAAGGTCCCAAAGGTGGCAACAGAAATACTACCAAAGAAGCTGGGAAAGTCAATGAAGGAAAAGACAGTAAAGGACAGCATGGAATGAGCATGGGCAAAGGAAGTGTCCAGACACAAGGAGAAGCTGACACCATGCAAGGACCTGGCCAGAAATCAGAACCAGGAAATAAAGCTGAACCCAGGAAAACAGGTAGTGACAGCAATAGTGATGGATATGACAGTTACGATTTTGATGATGGACCCATGCAAAGAGATGATCCTGATAGCAGTGATGAGTCTAATGGCAGTGATGATGCTAATTCAGAAAGTGATAATGACAGCAGTAGCCGAGGAAATGCTTCTGATAACTCAGATGAATCAAAAGATAATGGCAATGACAGTGACTCGAAAGAAGGAAGTGATGATGGTGATAGCACATCAGACTCTAATAACAGTGACAGTAATGGCAATGGTAACAATGGGAGCGATGACAATGACAAGTCAGACAGCAGCAAAGGTAAATCAAACAATAGTGACAGCAGTGAGAGCAGTGAGAGCAGTGACAGCAGTGACAGTAGTGATAGTAGTGACAGCAGTGACAGCAGTGATAGCAGTGATAGCAGTGACAGCAGTAGCAATAGTAGTGACAGCAGTGACAGCAGTGATAGCAGTGACAGCAGTGATAGCAGTGACAGCAGCAATAGCAGTGACAGTGACAGCAGCGATAGCAGTGACAGTGACAGTAGTGATAGCAGTGACAGTAGTGATAGTAGTGACAGCAGTGACAGCAGTGATAGCAGTGATAGTAGTGACAGCAGTGACAGCAGTGATAGCAGTGACAGCAGTGACAGTAGTGATAGTAGTGACAGTGACAGCAGTGATAGCAGTGACAGTAGTGACAGTAGTGACAGCAGTGATAGCGGTGACAGCAGTGACAGCAGTGATAGTAGTGATAGTAGTGACAGTGATAGTAGTGACAGTGACAGCAAATCAAATAGCAGTGACAGTAGTGATAGTGATAGTAAGTCAGACAGCAGCAATAGCAGTGACAGTAAATCAGACAGCAGCGACAGTAGTGACAGTAAATCAGACAGCAGTGACAGCAGCAATAGTAGTGACAGTAGTGACAGCAGTGATAGCAGTGACAGCAGCAATAGCAGTGACAGTAAATCAGACAGCAGTGACAGCAGCAATAGCAGTGACAGTAGTGACAGCAGTGATAGTGACAGTAGTGACAGCAATAGCAGTGACAGTAAATCAGACAGCAGCAATAGCAGTGACAGTAGTGACAGCAGTGATAGTAGCAATAGCAGCAATAGCAGTGACAGCAGCAATAGCAGTGACAGCAGCAATAGCAGTGACAGCAGTGACAGCAGCGACAGCAGCAATAGCAGTGACAGCAGCGACAGCAGCGATAGTAGTGACAGCAGCAATAGTAGCGACAGCAGTGATAGTGACAGCAGCGATAGTGACAGCAGTGACAGCAGTGATAGCAGTGACAGCAGCGACAGTAGTGACGGCAGTGACAGCAGCGATAGTAGTAATAGTAGTGACAGCAGTGACAGCAGTGATAGTGACAGCAGCGACAGTGACAGCAGTGACAGCAGTGACAGCAGTGACAGCAGTGACAGCAGCGATAGCAGTGACAGCAGCGATAGTAGTGACAGCAGTGACAGCAGCGATCGTAGTGACAGCAGCAATAGTAGCGATAGCAGTGACAGCAGTGACAGCAGCAACAGCAATGATAGCAGTGACAGCAGTGACAGCAGCGATAGTAGTGACAGCAGTGACAGCAGCGATAGTAGTGACAGCAGCAATAGTAGTGATAGCAGTGACAGCAGCGACAGCAGCGATAGCAGTGACAGCAGTGACAGCAGCGATAGTAGTGATAGCAGTGACAGCAGTGACAGCAGTGATAGCAGTGACAGCAGTGACAGCAGTGATAGCAGTGACAGCAGTGACAGCAGCGATAGTAGTGACAGCAGTGATAGCAGTGACAGCAGTGACAACAGTGATAGCAGTGACAGCAGTGACAGCACATCTGAAAGCAGTGATGAGAGTGACAGCCAGAGTAAGTCTGGTAATGGCAACAACAATGGAAGTGACAGCGACAGTGACAGTGACAGTGAGGGCAGTGATAGTAACCACTCAACCAGTGATGATTAGAACGAAAGAAAAACTCACAAAATTCCTTTTGTAAAACATTTGGTGAGTAATTGGTGGGAAATAAAGATGTCCAAGAAAGTAAAGAAAGGGGAGAAATACACAGAAGATGCAGGTAAGCATCCCTAGAAACACTTGAGGGAATCAAGTCAAACTGTCGGATTTGGAACTAAGTCCCAGTGCCTGCATAGAGAGGATCTTAACATATGACCTTTGGTACATGCATGTTAAAAGAAATTGTTCTGAAAATATTTTGTTAAAAGTGTAAATCTAAACATAAAAGAACAATACACAGAAACCTCAAGTAATCACTAAGTAATTTCAGTTTAAATGTCATATGCTTTAGAGAATGTAGCAAGAAAACACATCTTATAAGCAACTGTGGCATTGCCTTAAGCCTCCAGTAGTTCTGTATTCTGTAGACACGGTCTGCTTACTGCAGAGTAAAAGATGCTATTCTGTGATATCCAGGTTGGCTGCTGATTTATTTGCTTGTTCTACGGAAGAAATATATTTGTAATATGAAAAAAAAATCACAGCGACTATTTAACCTATCTAGGCCACGGGGATAATCTTTCTAATGATCAGAGTAGTTATAAATTACAGAAATTCTAAAGAGTGCTACTCAGGAAAGAATTCAGAGGCTGGTTGATGTATAAAATCTGATGGATAACATCTGATGTTAAAATCTGACATATAAGATTACATTTTGGCAAACCACTGGAAATTTAGAACAAAGTGCCTAAAACTATCGACAAACCTGATGCAATGCTTAGAACAGTGTCTGGATTCCAGTAGCCACTCTCCAAATATTAATAAGGAAATGAATACATGAATGAAGGACTTTGGAGGAGTGTCACTTTTCGAGCTCTATGTTTAGAACTCTGCTAAGTGGTGTCAACACTGTAGCTTCACATCAGTCTCACCAAGTCGAATTTGGTTCACGTTTTCCTTTTAAACCTCGACGTGCCAAAACTTCCGAACCAGACCCTAAGACTCCCTTCCCACTATTAATCTCTTTAATAAAGCCAAAATTGCCAGTGGGTAATGCTTTGGAAAACTTCTCTTTCTTATTTGAGAGTCATTTATGCAGTTACAATGTGAGCAAAGATCATTCAGCTTCTGCATAAATGAGGGTAATTCTTAGGCTTGAGGTGAAGACCAAAACCTAGAAAATGAGGATCTTAATGGTGTATGAGAATCCAGAGTGATATTTTTTTTTTAATTTCAGCATATTATAGGGGTCTAAAGTTTAGGTGATATTTTAATAGGATGGAGACATAATTTATCATCTAAACTAGGGCATTTTGAGAGTGGAAGGGGTGATATGAGTAATTACACAGGGACAGGAGGTGTAAATTTTGATTGTCCCAGGGAAACTGGAGAAACTATGACCCTAACTCATAAACCTACAGGGTATTTTTCAAGATCTGGTAGAGATGCTTTGTAATCTCCCACTTCTTCCATTTAGGCAATTGTCTTAGATATGTTCAAATTCAAAGCTAGAAATCTATATAGTGAATTTATGAATGCAACTTCTTTAATGTTAATTTTCAACCAGTCATTAGTTGACAATTTATGTTCTAAAATTAGGCATATTTTACACAAAGAGTTTCAAGAAGTTTTTGGTTTTTTTTCCTTCCTCCTTCTTCTTTTATGCAAGAATTTCTTAGTTAAGAGATCAACATTGCAAGGAATATTGTTGAAAGCTTTAAAAATACTATCATTAAACTTTTTGGTAACTCTTAATAGTGTAAAATGTCAGGTTGCTACAAAATCACAGTCAGGTAATGACTCCAAACTTCTTTCCTTAAAATATGCTCAAGGTTTTTAATTTATTTAAACTTTAGGGTTTATTTGTTTATTTGTTTGATTTTGTTTTAATCTGTAAAGTGCTGCCTTTAGTACCTGTCACACTTATTTCAAAAGGTTGTTACGGGCACTAAGTTCCACAATGGACGTGGAACTCTTTGTAAGCTGCACAAGATGTAAATGAAAGAGATAAATTTTGCTGTTATAATAAGTATCTATTTGTACAACTGCTCACAAGGAATACTCCCTTCATCCTAATGAATTTTCAATTATTTACCCCCTCCATCACAAAATCGGATGTATAATATTGTATTTCTCTTACAACTGAGCTATTTTTAATTGAAAAAGCAATATATATATACACATAAAATAAAAATTTCAAATGCTATAAAAAGGTATTACAAATGTATTAAATCTTGACCAGTCTAGACTCCCAGGGCTCTATTTCTCATCCCTAGAGGCAATTTCTGTTACTAATATCTTGTAAAATGTTTCAGAAATATTATATGCCTATATGTCCCCTTTTTAAAAATATGTGGAAGTCTACTATACACAATGTGCTCCTCTTACTCTTTTTGGCTTAACAATATATCTTAAATATTGGTTCAGAGCACACAGATCAACCTCATTCTTTTTTCTACAACTATTTTGATTTCATTTTATGAAGTACCATGAAGTATTTAATCTGCCTTTAGTGTTCCATCACTTTCTAAGCCATTTCCAGTCTAATAATAGTCTCGGCAGATATTACCTGAGATAATAGCCTAAGCTGGATAAATATTAGCCAGTTCTTATAAAGCTTTTACCTTAAGCAGTTTTTCAGGGGTGGCGGGTGTTCAGAATCAGGGCTGATCTCAGAAATGAAGAACGACTGTGTTCCGGATTTTCTTTAATAATCACATCTGCTCTGACTTCCAGACCTTTGAGGCAAGAATGGCACAGACACACTGCAAAAGAACATAGATACTTTGAACAGAAGAAGTCTGGTATTAGGAAACAAAATTTATTTTGAGTTATGTTCTGGAACAAAGCTTAATAAACTATCTACTAATATTGCCCATAAGGGCAGTAATTTTTTTAACCTGCAGGTTGCCACTGATTTAGTAGATCACAATATTAATTTAGTGAGTCATGACAAATATTTTGTAAAATGAGAGAATAAAAAAGAAAAATCATAGTTCATCATATGTAGTGCTTAGTGAAACTCGGTCATCTCTATCTATATCTGTAAATGTATAGATACATACACACATCTGTATGTGTGTATGTCTATCTAAGTCTACATATACTAGAACATGATGTAAAATCTTTTTCTTACTGTTGGTTGCCATTAAAAATGTTTGAAAGCCATTGGTTTAGAAAAGCCTTACTGATAGTAATCATTTTATATTTGCTTTTCACATTCGCTTTTTTCCTTATAACCCCCTACGCTTCTTACCCACTTTTGAAGCAGAGATTAAAAATAGAAAAGAGGCCGGGTGCGGTGGCTCACACCTGTAATCCTAGCACTCTGGGAGGCTGAGGCGGGTGGATCATTTGAGCTCAGGAGTTCGAGACCAGCCTGAGCAAGAGCAAGACCCCATCTCTACTAAAAATAGAAAGAAATTATATGGACAGCTAAAAATATATATAGAAAAAATTAGCCGGGCATGGTGGCACATGCCTGTAGTCCCAGCTACTCGGGAGGCTGAGGCAGGAGGATCGCTTGAGCCCAGGAGTTTGAGGTTGCTGTGAGCTAGGCTGATGCCACGGCACCCTAGTCTGGGCAACAGAGTGAGACTGTGTCTAAAAAAAAAAAATATATAGAAAAAAAAGAAGGAAGGATCTACATGTGGAAGGGGCAGGGAAAAACAGTGGTTGGGTGGTTTCTGGATTTATGTGCACCACAGTGAAAGAGCCAAAGAGACACTGTCACCCTTAAACAAAAGTCGCTTATGACAGGGCTGGAAGAGTTGTTGGAAATTCAAGTTGTCTTTCTGGTTGCGTGGTTTACTCCACGTAGGACTGAAGATGCAAGATCTTAACACTTACTCTCAGAGCTTGTCTTGTCCTCCCCACCTGGCTGGGAATTCCTTCCACACCTGCTCAGATCACAAATCAGACAATGCACTAAGAGGTTTTGTTGTTGCTGCTGTTATCATCCAATCTGCTTCTTACATTAAAAGATAACCTTTGTAAAGACATGCCTCCCCATAGGAACACATTTTAAATTATTAACTGGAGTGGAATTTCCCAGAAGTCAAACTTGCTTTACGGTTTGTAATGGAACTTTTGAAAAACCTTAGACCAAAATAACCGGGAACAATTTTCCTCTCCCTAAAAGGAGGCGGAACAGCATAGAATAGTGCAGTCATAGATGGAAATATCGTTGTGATCATTCTGTTCTCACAGTGATCCATTCACTGCTGCTTGGAAGCAAACCCTCTGGAGAATGAGACAAGTCAACAACACAGTGTTCCCAACCTCTACCCTCTGAACAGGGATCTTGGGTCCAGATGCTAAAAAAAAAAAAAAAAAGAGTCAATTCCTATGGGACACTCTTGTAGCTCAGAAAAATGACATAAAATCTAAAGATCACCAGTGCATTAAATTCATTGTGTTTTCCATTGGTTTGGTTTGCACAGTGTCAACTCTAGCAAGGAACACTGAATTTACAGAGCCCCATTATTTTGAGCTTTGCCACTGGCCCTACCGCTCCCTTCTTGACTCCATTTCTTTCTTTTTCCCCCTAGTCTCTTTCCCTTCAAAGAGATAAAGAAATCTCTGTGGGGAGGAAACTCTTTGTCCTTTGCAGAATTTAATTCCCAGACGTCTCCTGGAGTGAGAACCCAGACAAACCCCTGGTCAGGGACTGCTGTGCTCAGGCCGACATCACTGGCTCTCCGCATGCTACTAGATTTCAGGCTCAACCAGCTGGTCCCCAGCTCCTCCCACCTTGCTACCTTCCTCAGGTGAAACTGCTGAATCTTTTTTTGCTGTCTTAACTCTACCTCCAACCCTTGAGACCAATCTGAACTGAAGACAAGAGATACTATCACAGACCAACACATGTAGCACCAAGCACACTTAATTCTGGTCTTGTCCCAATATCCTGATTCCAATAAATGGACTCTTCCCTTGTCCCCAAGCTGCAATCTCCCTTGAGTGACCCGATCTTTTAACTGGGTTTCTGCCCAGCTTCCACACCCTGTTCTAGCAAACTGATTTGAATTTTCCCAGCCCAGTCGGTCTGAGAACACCGGGAGCAAACCTGTT
The DNA here is from genome assembly GCA_028533085.1 of Varecia variegata. Taxonomy (NCBI): domain Eukaryota; kingdom Metazoa; phylum Chordata; class Mammalia; order Primates; family Lemuridae; genus Varecia; species Varecia variegata. The sequence continues at coordinate 3,893,934 of CM052454.1, forward strand.
GTCTCATGCAGTCGAGTTTCTGGACACAATGCAATTACGGAGACTCTGCACACCACATGGAATGTTTCATTCTCACCAATATAACCTTCGATTTTAGAGAATGAAGTTTCTCCATGATTAATAAAGCAGGAGTCATTCAGAGAAGGAAGTTGTCCTGCCACTTTATGGCTTCAGTGTCTTTGAGAGAAATATTGTTTCCTATTAAGTCTGCAGGGGCTTTAATCTGTGTCTGTTACTCTAGCCTGATAAATGGTGGGCAGATTTTTCACTCTCTCAGTCTGAATTAATTTCTACTTTCCTAAGAGGTATGTTTCTGCTAAAAGCAACACTATGCTTATCCTGCTAGCCCTTTTCCCAGATTTAGGCAGAACTCCCAGATGCCTGCCTGTTCTGTAAATATCACCCATTCCAGATCTTTGCCTTTGTATCACTCCCACCATTTCTATTTCTCTTTTGCTACTGTAACCTGAGCACACATTGCTGCTTTGTCTGAGTCCCTGTGTCTTGCACACAGATTCACTTCTTTAAACACTGCGAAGTCGCATAACTTCTTCACTCTCATTTCTCACCTGTCCCATGTAGAAAGAGAAGTCCATGTTCTGTCTCCTTTCCGTCTATCTCATTCTGCTACTGGTAGCCTGCCATGAACGGTCAAGTTCTGAGACTCAACAATTCCCATCTTTAAACTGAACTCAAGAGGCATCTTCTGGATTTCAGGTTGTTTTGCCTTAACTTTGTAGATGTTCTCTGTCTCAGGAGTCTCTCTGACTCTGGGTTTCTAAAGTTCAATTCTTTTTTTTTTTTTTTTTTGAGACAGAGTCTTGCTCTGTTGCCTGGGCTAGAGTGAGTGCCGTGATGTCAGCCTAGCTCACAGCGACCTCAAACTCCTGGGCTCAAGCGATCCTACTGCCTCAGCCTCCCGAGTAGCTGGGACTACAGGCATGCGCCACCATGCCCGGCTAATTTTTTCTGTATATATATTTTTAGCTGTCCATATAATTTCTTTCTATTTTCAGTAGAGACGGGGTTTCGCTCTTGCTCAGGCTGGTCTCGAACTCCTGAGCTCAAACGATCCGCCCGCCTTGGCCTCCCAGAGTGCTAGGGTTACAGGCGTGAGCCACCGCGCCCGGCCTTAAAGTTCAATTCTTAATTTTGACATACTTCGGCTCTCTATTAAGATGGCAAAACTGCGTCTGTAGTTGAGGCACATCCTTCGACTAATTGTACTGCTTCTTGTTTGAGATATAATAAACTCAACTTTTGATTCAAAGTTCAGACATTTCATATTTAATGACCTAATACTTGGCGATTGCAGCTTGAACTAAGACAGATGGTTTTCCAAAAATCAATAAATACATGGAACAGCTGGACAAGCTGTGTTTCTTCAATACCCAAAATACCTTGTGCATTTGTGTATTGGTGTCATTGCATGACATTGTGATAATCAGTTTGTGCGGCTGTGTCTCTAATCAGATTTTAAATTCCTGAAAAGCAGACAGTGTGTCTTAGTCTTTTTTGTATCCCAGTACAGTGCCTGGAAACTAATTAGATCAATAAATGTGAGGGAAGAAGGCTAGCACAACTGCTTATGTGTCGTCAAGAAGACTATGCCCACTGGATTTGAAGAAGGGGCTTTAAAAGATGTCAAGGTTATTGACAGGTGGCAAGGAGGACATTCTGAATAAGGTGAACCACTGATTAGAATCAGATAGTATTGACGGATAAGAATGACTAGACCAGTATGCCTGGAGCGTAGGATTCACAGAGAAATCACGTAAAACAAGATGAGAAGGAACTAAGGTAGGGCAGTGCTGGTTGCTACATTTCAATGGTGTTTTTAAACAATTTAATGTAAAAAACAGTAATTTCAAATAGTTTGATCTAAAATAATAATAAATACGATCTTGGACAAGCCCATCAATTCTTTTAAATTATGCAAGGAATGAAACATTGTCTTTTTACAAAGTGCCCACAAGGAATCTATCTGACCCTGATTATATTAACAAGCACCTAGAGAAAGAAGAGAGAAGGAGGTCGATGAATAGAAGAATAAAATGCAAAGTTTTAAACAGTTAAAAACGTTAGGGAGAAGTAGCCTTAGATTAGATGGTTGGAAATAAGATTAGGAAATATATTAAAATGAGCACATAGATTATAATTGATATTTATTGATAAGAGAAGTAGCATTGATTGAGAAGTAGCATTAGATTAGATTGTTGGAAATAGGATTAGGAAATATATTAAAATGAGCACATAGATTATAATTGATATTTATGTATGCAGAAAAAGAACTTAGTAGATATATAAATGTTCTATTGTTAAGAAAGAAGGAGTTCTTTTTTGTATCCCAGTTAATGGGAATATAAAAATGGGAATTATGGGAATATAAAAATGTTTGAGAAGATTAGCAATTTTAACATCTGTATTTAAGAAGGACAACTCTAATTTGGTTCATGTGAATTCTTAAACATATAGGTCAAACCAAGGACTGAGGACAAGATAATATGGCATGAAGCTTAATGCATTCCTAAGTGCAATGTTTACTTGTCTACATAATGATTACTGTTGTTCAAAGGTGTCAATGATCATTCTGCTTCTGCTACAGCCACCCCAGCGTGGCAAAATATACAGTTGATGTAACTGCTGGGCAAGAAGAAATCCGTTTCAGTATCGCTTTTCTTATTATCCTCTCACATGTTGATGGTGCGTCTGATGACTATTTTTGTACATATAAAAATTAGATTTAAAGAAATATATGCATAATCTGGTTTGCCAAAATTACATGTTTTATTAGAAACGTGAAAAAAATCCTAATTGGATAAAAAGCAAAAAAAAAAAAAAAAAGCCATGAACAAAAGTAATAATAAAGCACTTGGGAGAAAATGTGTCCCACCAGGTTTGTTCATATCCAGAGCCAACAATCATTTGCCTGGTATTTCATAGAATTTGAAATGCTTTGATGCTATCACTTTGTTACCTTATTAGACTGTGTTAGTGGAAGGTTTTCACACATCTTTGTTACGACTGCAGTAGTCTGCCACTGACGGAAACTTTTAGTTCGAGATTAAGCTACTCTTTTCTAGGCCAATCTTTTTCCTTTTGCAAATTAAGAATGGACTATTCTGGAATCCTTTCATTGACCAAGAAGGGTTGTAGGAAGGAAGTCCCAAGTAGGAATAGTTGGAGAACTGATACTGTAATCTAGTCTAAGCATTATTTAAGGCTGGCAAAGAAAGACGTGGTACATAGTGTATTCAGTGTTGTCTATTTTTATTCCACTGGCAATTTTCACCAAGATCAGAACATCTTGAGGTCTCCAGATTGGAAAAGAATCAATTTTGGGGACAGACTGAAATCAACCTTTTCCAAATAGTCAAGTTGTGTCACTGTAAATTCAAAAACAGTCTCCCAACAGTCAGCGGAAATTTTCAAATTTCTCACAAGTAAGAAAATTTAAAAAAAAATTTTTTTTCATCTACTCCCAAGCCTCAAAACAAAGAATTCATCTAACTACGCTTGGGGAGAAGAGATAAGCATTTTTAAAAACTGAAAATATTCTGATGTAAAAAATATTACAGAAACTTTTTTACTTAAGATTAGAAAAATCAACCAAAAGTAATGGCCATAAAAATGGTGAAATTATACCATGAGCTCACAGAAGAACTGTTCTTAAAGACCATATTCAATATTAATTTTTAAAATACAGAATATTTATCTTAAATACTATAAAATATAATACACATACTCAAAGGCATAAAACAAAAAATATACAACTTTAACAAACTTTTAAAACAAATGCTCGTGTAGCTGCTATTGAAGTTACGAGAAAGAACGCTGCCGACTCTCCGGAAGTGACTTCACAACCTTTCTCCAGAGACAGCTCTTAGCCTGTTGTATCACTTTCTTGCTTTTCTTGACACTTTCACTACCGAAATATGCATTCTAAAATCTTATTGTGTGGGTTTATCCAATGTTGAATTTTATACAAATGATATCATACCATATGGGTTCTTCTGGTTTTGTATTCTTTAACTCAACATTTAGTTTTAAGGTCCATGCATCTCACTGTGGATTGTGGTAGTTTGTTTTTTTTCATTTCACTGATGTGCACTTTGTCACATAACACATATGACAATTTGTTTAGCCATTCTACTGTTGGTGGACACGTTGGCTGTTTCCATTTTTTGGCTAGTATGCTGCTGTGAATGTTTTGTGCATGTCTTCTGGTGCATGGAAGTGTACATTTCTCGAGGGGTATACACCTGGGAATGAAATGGTTGGGTTATGCATTTGTACACATTTAGCATTCTGTTGGTCATCATCTCATTTTGGAAGGCTTCTCTGATCCTACTTTTTTCTATACTCAGGCTGAGCTAAACACCTCGCCTGTGTGTTCTCCTGGCATCCTGTACATACATGTATCATTGCTCTTATCACAGATAATTGAAGAATTGCCAACTCTCGCTCTGAATCTGTGCTGCCCTACATGGTAGCCATCATGTGTGGCTATTTAAATTTAAATTACTGAGGATTAAATAAAATTAAACACTCAGTTCTGCAGTTTCACCAGCCACATGTTAAGACTGAATAGTTACCAACGGCTACCAGCTACCACGTTGGACAGTGCAGAGATAGAACACTTCATCATTCCAGAAACTTCTATTGGACATGCTGCTCTAGAATACTGGGGGCTCTAGGACCCGAGCTAGGACTGATTCATCTTATATCACCATGCCCACCACAGTGCCGGACACGGCAGGCTCTTGACAAGTGTCTGTTAGACCAGAGGTTTAGAGACCATTGGTGAAAACAGAAAATAAAAAGGATGCTAAATGAGATTCCAAAGGCTGAGAACATGACACTAGGGGCCAATACAATAGTTCCCTAAAATCCTAAAGATGTGGGAGGGGCAGCCAAGTAAGAAAGTATTCAAGAAAGCTGCTTAAAGAACTTTCATATGTTCCCTGGAGCTTGGGGAACCTAAAGACTTGAAAAATACACTTTTTGGAATCCCTGGCTCTTTCACTCACTGACTGTGTGACATTGGGCAAGTTACATAACCTCTTGGCATTTCACTTTCTTCATTTTTAATTTGGGATAATGACAGTACCTATTTCTCAGGGTTAACGTAAGCATGCAATGAGAAAATCCATGCAAGGTACCAATAATAGCAAATCACTTCACTTCATTTGAGCTGGATCTGCTGGTTGGCAAATTCCTTGTGCTATAAATCTTTGAACATGTCCTTAAGCTCAGCAGCTTTTAGCAGCCAAGCAGAAAATCTGGCTTTCCACCAAACACGTGTGCTTTTTATTCTCCGATGTGGAGAGCCGTCTCTGGGAGGCACCCTGCCCAGCTCAGGACGACACCCCCTCCCTCGCACTCAGAAATGCCCGTGTTGCAGTTGTCATCCATGGAATGCGAGTGGAAGTGATACGTGATACTTCTAGCTTTTCCTTGTTTCTTCCTTCACACATTATCCACCACCATTTTGCCTCGGGTAGCAGATAATTGAGTTATTGACTATCTTCAGCTTCTGATGTGCTGAATTTTTTTCCTTTTACCTTCAATCTTCACACCTCTTCTGTTCTTCTCCATATCCCATAGGCAGCTGAACTCTGATCTTTTGGTGTAAGTCTTTAGATACATGTGCATCTTAGAAAACTCTATTATGCTGTCTGGTTTTTTTTTCTTAGACTATTACAGGGGTGCAAACCTTTTGATTACATGCTTTGCTTTTGTGCAGTTTGAGTCAAAGTTATAGGAGTGCCCATCACCAAGGAAGCATGCATTGTACCCGTTAGGTGTAAATTTACCCGTCCCATCCTCTCCCCTCCCCGCTACTTGCTTTCTGTTGAGTTTTACTACCATATGTGCACATGGGTGTTGATCAATTAGTTCCAATTTAATAATGAGTTCATGTGGCATTTGTTTTTCCATTCTTGCAATACTTCACTTAGAAGAATCGTCTCGAGTTCCATCCAGGTTGTTACAAAAAGTATTAGTTCACCATTAAAAATATGGAACGCTTCACAAATTTGCGTGTCATCCTTGCACGGGGCCGTGCTAATCTGTGTTTCATTCCAATTTTAGTATATGTGCTGCCAAAGCGGGCATGGCTGTGTGTTTTAAAGTCATTCAAATAATATGGTGCCACAGGTCTTATTAAATGCATATGCGTGGATTAAGGAATTACATTGTCTTTCATTTCTGTTAATTTTTTAAGATATGAAGTTATACCGTACTAATACTTTGCATGTGTTTTTCTACTGGTAGAATGTGAATCCAAAGTAGAGAAGCTGTGTCTATTATTAGTGCCTGGAATAGTTCCTAACCTGAGGAAGGCCCCAAAATAAATTGCTGAGTAGGTGTATGTGTTTATAATAATTTCTGAATAAATTCTAATTTTTATTCCATTTAAATTAAGGATTACAAGATTATGAGGTTTCTTATTCACGCTCTTCTGTATAAAAGTTTACCTCCTTTCACACTAAGAATCCTGATTCTCAAGGACATATTGGTTGAAAAAAATAGAATAATTCAAAATTACTGATTTACTTTATCCATTGCACACACAACATTCTCAGAATAATAATACCATCACTATCACTAGTATAATTATTGAAAACAATCGAAATTATTTTTGCATATGTGCTCTCCATTCTCCCCACCTTTTTAAAAAGTTGCACTATATATATGCTAAATATACAATCCTTACATATTATACTCTCTCTCTTTTAGCCTCATTTAATTTTATTTCTACAAGTAACTATAGGTTCAATGCGTACCACCTGTTCTTATGACAACATCTCTCTAGTTATTTTGGTTAACTGAGGCTCATTCTCTAGCAGATTCCCCAGTGAGTTTCTGAGGAAACAATACTCCTTGAGTTCTTGAATGTTGAGAACAGTTTGTATTCACCCTTTGCTCTTGCAAGTCAGCTTTGCTGACAATAAAATCCTTGGTTCACATTTTCTTATCTTGACTGTCTTAAATGTATCATTCCATTTTTTATGACACAAAGCATTGCTGTTAAAAAGTCTCATGATTATCCAATTTTCTTTCTTTTATGAATCATTTGCTGCTTTTGCCTAGAAGCCCAAGAGACTTTTTTCTTATCTATAAAGTCCAGTAATTTTATTAGACGATGTCTTGGTGTTGGTAATTTTGGGCCAATATTCTCGGGGACATGATATGCTCTTTAAATATAAGTTCTAAATCTTTTGTTGTTGTTGTTGTTTAGGGAAACTGCCTGGAGTTATGGGCTTGTTATTATGTGTTTGCTAGTATTTCTTCTGTCCCTGACTTTAGTTATCTTCTTCAGGACTCCTATTATCTGTAATTTGGATCTTCTTTGTCCAGCTTCAATATCTGTCACTTTCTCCCAAATATTTTTTCTCTCTTTCTTTGTTTCTTTTAAATTTAAAACATTTTCCTCTTCTTTGCCTTCTGTTTCTCTTAAGGAATTATCTGTTATAAATATTCCCTCTTGTGTTCCTTCAAGAAGAGTCTTCATTTCTAAATAATTTTTTCTTTTATTTCAAGTTTTTTCCTGATGTCTAATATTTTATTTCTGAGTTATTCTAATATTCCTCCTTATTATACCATTTTATTAATGCCTTTTTGCCATTTTTAAAATAAAAAATTATGGTTTTAATTTATTCTTAATTATGTCTTTTCAGCATGCTTTTATTGTCTATCAGGTTGTTATTCTGCTCCTATGGAATTTAACTTTCATTGTTTTTGGCTGTTTGTTTTACATAAAATTGGTTTCCCTGTACTTTTAAAAGGCAGAATGAAGACTCTTCTTGAAGGAACACAAGAGGGAATATTTATAACAGATAATTCCTTAAGAGAAACAGAAGGCAAAGAAGAGGAAAATGTTTTAAATTTAAAAGAAACAAAGAAAGAGAGAAAAAATATTTGGGAGAAAGTGACAGATATTGAAGCTGGACAAAGAAGATCCAAAGGCAGAATGGTTTAGGGGAGCTTTCTAACTTTACACAGCTCCCTCTTCTGTTGTTTTCATGTTGTGTTAAAAAATACAGCAGCTTCCTTTCTAAGATTTCCTGGATCCACTCCCCTCTCCCACATTTATCTGTACCTTGTCTACTGTCTATATCCTGTGCGAGTTTTTTCTTACTCCCAGAAGTTTCTCCTCTATCTGGGTCTGTCCTGGGGGCTGCTGTGGTGGCTCCATTTTGAGAATTTGTAGGGCTCGAGCACTCCAGATCCTTCAGATGTTGTTATGGGCCATTGGCGCCCACTGGCAATAATTATTGACTGTTTTGTAGTTCTCCTGTTCTCATGTCCATCCAATATCCTGTTGCTTTCTACTGACTCCTCCATAGACATTCTAGGTCTTGTGGCAGATGGTGGTTTGTCCTCAAACACACTGTTTGGAATTTGTGGGTATAACTCATCATTCAGTGTAGTAACTAATCTCCAAAAATTACCCCAACATTTCCTCTGCTATCTATACGTGCATTCTCATCTTCCCATCAAAGGTGGAGACTATTCCTCCTTCTGAATCTTGGATCGTCTAATGACTGATTTGACCAATAGAAAGTAAGAAAAGTGACATTCTGGGCAGCTCTTGGGCTCTAGCCACCATGTTGTGAGAAGACCAAGCCACAAGGAGAGGTCATGCAAAGAACTGAAGTGCTCAGAACAGCAGCTCCAGCTGAGCTCCCAGACAATAGTCACGTGAGAGGGACATCTTGAATGTTCTGCCCCAACTGAGTCCACAGATAACTATAGCTGTGAGAGAAACAAAATGGTAGCTGTTTTAAGACACAAAGTACTAGAGTGGTTTTTAATACAGCAATAGATAACAAAGCACCTAGTTTTGTTGTAAGTGTCCGTGGTTTCAAATTTTGTTATCTAATTGCTCCTCTGTTTGTATGAGGATTGGAAGAGAGTCTAAAACAATGTCCTGTAATGCTACACACCAAAATCTTCCCCAAATCCACTCTGACATAAGATTAGAAGGTTCTTCTAGGATAGACCTCAGTCAAAACCTATGAAACCACCAGGGAATGTAATTCAGAACAAGACAGAACACAGGGAATTTATAACTTACCCAAGTGGCCTTCCAATCAACCTAAATGAAAACAGGCTCCTCTCTCCTCATTTTCTACCCTCTACCCCATGTTGTAGTCCACAATGAACAATCCATATATTTGACATTAGTTTCCTGGATAAAGTTGGGCACCCCAATTCTCTACATCCAGGTTGTTAGGAGCATCAACTAAAATTAAAACACTTTCAAAAAAAAGTCAGAGTGAGTTATGTAGCCACTGCAATGAAGCTAATAATTTAGCTCGTTTCCAAACGAATCCGTTCAGTCATTCAAAAAGCATTGAGTGTTTATTATGATCCAAGAGCTATTCTAGGTATTAGGGCTCTGGTTATAGACCAATAAACAAAGCAAATACCCCTGCTACTAAGGAAATTGAGGTCCAGTAGCTTATATTCTTTAAATACCTGTCCAGTGCTTGTTCTATTGTTACTTGAGCAAGCTCCCTGGGAGGTTCCAAACCCACTTCCAGCTTCCTACAACAACTTTCCATGCATGCCCTGAAAAGAGTTTTGGCAAATATCATTTTATCCTTTTCATTACTTTGCAGTGATGGCATAGAGTCCCTTGAAGATCAGTTTCTCTGGATGCTACCCCACTAGTGTTCCCCTTAATCTAATTCTGATTTCAAAGAGTCATTAAAATGTGGCAGACAGTTAGGGGGAATAATGAAGTGTTAGATTTTAATTCTTTTTGGTTAAAAACGAAAGTTAATTAAGGGAGGTGCTTTGACATTTTCAATCACCAGAGAATTTTGTAAGTAGGTCCCTCATTAGATTAGTAGGAATTTGGGGACTTTGTGTGTTTATGGGGATAGGGAGAAGGGAGGAAAAAAAGATGAGTAGTAGAAGTTGTTAAAAGAGGAAAAAAAGAAAACCCACAATTTAAGAAAATCTAGTATTTTAGTAGCTTCCTTCAGGTACGACCTGGAAATGTACATTAACAGGAAACTTTCTCCCCACCCCTGACTCTCCCATCCCTTTCCCATCCTTGGGTCTGCTGGGATCTGTCAGTGGGTGGAAGACATTGTCATTGTTTATAATGCTCATAAGCCTGCATGGATGTGAATGACATATATTTAGAAACCAAAATAAAGCTTTAGGAAGATCTTCAATTTAATGGAAACTAGTCTAGTCATTTGGGAACCACAAGAGCTTTTTAGGGAAAATCTGCCTCTGCCAGCTGGAGGAAGTGTGGGTGTACCGGGGTCCCGGTGACACCTTGTGATGTCAGTCACCCCCCGCCTGAGGCTGATTGGCTCTGAAGAGCTGCAGCAGAGTTTAAATTCCTGTCCCACCGGAGAAGTGTTCAGATTATCAACACAAGGCTGGGTATAGAGTTTCTCTGACCGAACTTCAACCTGATTGTTGAGACTTTGGGGAAAAAGTCTTTGCGAACTAATGAGGGTAAGACATTTTCATCATTTAATTTTTTTAAATGACTTTTTTGTGTGTTGTTTGGAAAATATTAAATATGTATACATGTTGAGAGGCATTATGCCATGCAGAGAAAGATGGGGAGAGCTGAATTTTGGTAAAAAAAAAAATTCCTATTTTTGTGCCTGTCGTTTATGCTGCAGCAAATAATGATATTAAAATGACATGTTATGTCAATCGAGCCAGGTGTTTTTCTTGGTAGTGTTTTAATTAGATCTCTGCATGATACTGCTGAAAGGGAAAGTTTATGGAACAGGAGACAGATGGAAGGTCATTTTGAAGTTTAGCTTTAATTAGCAAAACAAATGAAACTTTTGCAATTAGGTTTCATGGATATGGGGATGTTCATAGCCTATAAGACATTGTGAAAGAATCTAAACTGGACTGACAGGACTTTCAAAATACGTTTTTTTAAAAGTTAAAAGCTGTTTAATGTCATTCATCTAGAGGGCATCTAGTAATATTCATTATGAACTGAATAAGTAGCTGAAAAATGCTAAGACCACTGAAATAAACCATGGGTATGATAATTATAATATTTTTTGTATCATTTAGCTGGGTATTCAGGTTAGCATGATGCCTTGCATACAGTCAGAATTCAATAAATGTTGAATATAATTGCTGGTTAAAACATTTCCTAGTATAGAAGACATATATATATATACACATACACATACACACTCCTGTCCACATGTAGTTTATTTGCCGCATTTATTCCACTTCTCCATCTGTATCAGAAGTGTCTGTGTTCCACAACAGAGTAGGGGTAAGAGCTGTGGTCAGGTAATGCATTCTATACGACATTTAGAAGATTCCAAGAGTAATAGGTGTATTTCAAGCAACCTGTCTTCCTCAGGAGCACTAACTTCTGGGTAATCAAACTTTCAGTTTAACTAAGACTCAACTATCCCACTTTAACCTTGTTGGTTAAAAACATGTGAACAAACAAACAATTTTCTGAAGGGCATTGGTCCACTTACCTACCCCAAAGCGGTGATGTGGAACAATGTCCTCAGATGCTTAGGGGTCTTCCAAATCTATATTTAATTTTGGGGCACCTTAGAGTTATTTTTACTGGGGTCAAAGGCATATATAATATTGGATTGATTGTAATTGACTTCAATACAATAACAATAGGAAGGACAGGAAATTTTTTCTCGTTTGTTTATTTCTCTGAATTCCTGATAGAGTCCTTATCCTGGCCAAGTTCCACTTTATTTTCAAAGAGTAATAATGAAATGAATTCTAACAAGTTTTGGTGAGTTGGATCCTGGGTAATTTTACTTTTATAAGACCAGCTTACTATATGCACATTGCATATTCTCAGTGACTATTTGTTGACTGTTGACATGTTCATTATGAATGAATATGTTGTTCATTAGTATTCTTGAGGATAATAATACTACGACAAAAAATAAGCAAATTAACATGAGGTATTGTTTCCTAAGGGTAAAAGAGAGCTTATGATTTTTCAAACCTTTATTTCCTTCTTTTGGCCTGTTGCCTTCATTTCAGTTTGCATAAAAGAAGATAGATACTTTGCAAGTGAATCTTAACTTAGAGGAAATTCCAGAACAAGTTTCCTCACTTGAGAATCCAAAGAAGTTTTGGTCACACTTGAATTCTGGACTGAAATTTCCTTCTCCAGATCCCAAACATTTGGATCTTTTCAACTCTGTGAAAATAATTCAGAAAGGTTGAAAGTGTCTAATACACTGCCTTCCAGACATGGGGTACCCAAGTCAAGGTTGCAGATTCCTTTTGTTATATGCCCTCATTGTAGAATGGCAGCATGTAGAAGTAGAAATGGCATTAATCAATCAATGAAGAACATGGAGTTCTGGACTCTTAATTTAGGGCTTTATTATTCAGAACAGGGCTACTACATATCTGCTCCTACGCTTTTGAGGATAGTAGCTAAAAAATAATTTATAAAATTTTAGAGCTCTTGTTGGGAAATGCTCTTCAAATATTATAATTATTCTTATCAAAAATACTAATCAAAAACTCAACGTAGGGTTTAAGATCTGACTTTCTTTAATGCTTAAGGTTGGACTGTATTCTTTGGAAGGAAACATCAGCTCTCTTAGAACTGTAGGGTGTCTTTTATTTTAGTTTACCAGACTTCCATTTGAGATATTATTGCTTTAGGTCAGGGTGATAAATTGTATTTCTAGAAGCCTGAGCAACTTAGTGCATCTTCTTTATGTTTTATAATAATTCATCCCTAAGAAACTTGAACACTGGAAGCATGCACTTCCTTGGCAAAATATACAATACTCATTGGTATAAAATAAATGCACGGTGGCATCCCCTCATTTTCTAATTATTTAGATAACAGACAAGCTAAAGAAAATACAGGAGAACTCAATAGTCATTGATCTTTTATTAAGGTTGCAATATTTGCTAGTTTTCAGAGAATCATGAGATTATCACCTTATTCAAATTTCACCTTAAAAATTGAAATGGCGAACTACCCAATTTTCATTTGACCTGTGAAACTGAAACTATTCAAGTGCAGTTATTTGGACAGTATCATATTTGAGGAAATTTTGCCTTCCTAAAGAAATGAACCTTAAAACTTAAAAAAAAAAGTTTTGATTGTGGGAACTAAAGGGAAGTAATAGTTGTTGAATTAGGTTCATTTTAGGTACAGTTGGCATTTTCATATATTTTTCTCTGTTGATATTAGGTGAAGGATTTAAAAAAGAAATTAAAATGGTATCAGAACGTAAGGACTGAAGATGCACTATGCTGAATTAGAATAAAGAAAATAATGCAAATTGAGAATAACTATACTGAGGAGGGATAATGCCCATAATATAAAATGAGAGGCTCTATTTGACCATTTGAGTCATAGAAAAGTAGAAACGAAGAACATTTTTTCTCTATTTTAGGATTTCTATTATTTTCTTGAATAAATTTGAAAAATAAGATTAGATGACTTCTTTAGCTCAATGCTTCAGACATTATTGAGCAACATATTCTTATTTCTTAGACTGGGCTGGTGACTCACGCCTACAATCCCAGCACTTTGGGAGGCCAAGATGGGAGGATCACTTGAGACCAAGAGTTCAAGACCAGCCTGGACAGCATAGTGAGACGCTATCTCTACAAAAGTAGAAAAATTAGCCAGTCATGGTGGCACATGCCTGTAGTCCCAGCTACTTGGGCAGCTGAGGCAGGAGGATCACTTGAGCCCAGGCGTTGGAGTTATAGTGAGCTATGATTGCACCAGGCACTATGTCTGCCTGGGTGACTGAGTGAGACCCTGTCTCTAAAAAAACAAAAAATGTTAGAAATCACTTGGGGCACCTTAAAAACAAACACATTCCTGTGCCCAACCCATGAACGGATTTATTACCCTGGACACGATTTTTGCATTGATGGTTCTAAAAATCTTTCCAGGTGATACTAGTACACAGCCAAGATTAAGAATCTTTGGTTTATATCTCTTACCACTAGTGTAAGGACCATGGGAAAAGTTCCTTTAACCCTCCCAAAGTTCACTGAAAATCAACTGACAAAGGCAAGTTCGCAGGAGAAAAGGCATATAAATTTATTTGACCGTAGTTTTACACGACACAGGAGCCTTCAGAATGAAGACCCAAAGAGACAGAAGAAACTGTCCATTTTTGTGCGTAGGTTCAACAAAGCGTGGACGGCAATGTAGAAATATGATTGGACAAAAAGGGTATGATCTATTGTTACTAGACTGAGTTGGGAAACCCAGCAAGGCCTGTCTGTCTAGATTCTTCTTGGCCTCTCTGAGACTCATTCCTTCCTTCTGGGTATAGATTAAGACCCTCTCTGGAACTGGGGTTATATGACCTACAATCAAACAAGGTAGATCAGATAATTTCTTTGTGGCTAGTTTTTACATAGGAGGCAGGGTGGGGGGAGGTAGAGTAGTATTTTTAGGTTTCATGGCTGGCTTTGAAGAAAAGGTGTTCTGCTTTTATGTCCCACCTTGGGGAGAAGGAATTCTAGTTTCTACAGGTAACGCTGGAGGAGAAAGAGGGCCTGTAGACAGGAAGGCAGGAGAAGGTCAGAGAGAAACGTTTCCTTCTGAAGCCTTCATTTTGGGGTATTGTTTTCTTAGCCTCTATGATAGTATAGCATATATTTAACATTTAAAGAAGCAAATCAACAAAAGTGAAGTCTTTAATAAACCTGCAGGATTTTTTGCAAAAGTCTGGAAGTCCATTGGACAAGTGTGTTAGGTCAATGACAAGGGTTTTACTAGCTCAGAGTAAATTGTTTTCCTTTAAATCATTTCAGTAACTTTTCACATTAGCATCTAGCATACCTATTTTTAGACGGAGAACAAATTGTTTTCCTCATCACCAGTTCTTGAAGTGTGAAATGAAGCTGGCCTCCAGAAAAGAAAAACAGTTTGGTTTGGCGTGTTTCTCTTAGCAGGATTCACAAGCGTATCCCAAACCTCTGATCTTCTCTAAATCCGCCAGCGCTGTGAATGACAGCTAAAAGAATTTAGCATAATCATGCATAATGTATGATTAAATGTGTCACAGTAGACATTAAGAGCTTTCTGGAGCTCTAATATGAAGCCTGCCATATTGCATCTCCTGCAGATAAAGAAAAACATGCAACAATATATTTTGTGTAGACATTATTATATAGTTATAAATGTGACTTAGAAGCCTGTGTGTGTGCGTGTGAAGACAAATGCCCACCATCTATCAATGGTGTCAATAAATGCAGCTTTTTAGGGGAATAAATTTGCTAGGTTGCTCTGACATACCCAGCCATATAATTATTATGAAAGCGAATGGCCAGAAATTGCTCTTTTCCCCTTTCTTTACTTTTTCCTCCATTTATCATATTTTATGTGTTGATAGAGCTCATTGTTGAAAGGTTTTCCATTTCTTTCTTAGGAGTAAGGTTTTTTTTTTTTTAACCGCTTTATTGAGTTATATAATTTACATACCACATACTTTACCCAATGGAAGTATATAGTCCAATGGCTTTTATATATCCACACGGTTGTGCAGCTGCCACCACCATCAATTTTAGAACATTTTTATCATCTCCAAAAGCAATCCTGTACCCCTTAGCTATGGCCCCTCAGCACCCCCATCTCCCCAAAGCCCTGGGCAACCACTAATCTACTTTCCGTCTGTATAGATTTGCCTATTCTGGGCATTTCGTATAAATGGAGTCATACAAATGTAGTCTTTTTTTCTGACTTCTTTAACTTAGCATAATGTTTTCAAGGTTTCTCTACTTTGTAGCATGGATTAGCACTTCGTTACTTTTTATGGCTGAATAAAATTCCATTTTATAGACATAGTAAATTTTAGTTATCCATTCATCAGTTGATGGATATTTGGGTGAGTTTTTTTTTTTAATAGGAAGAAACTGTTAAAAAGTTGAAGCTATTTTCCTTCTTTTCTTTTTTTTTTTTTTTTTTGAGACAGAATCTCGCTCTGTTGCCCAGGCTAGAGTGCCATGGCGTCAGCCTAGCTCACAGCAACCTCAAACTCCTGGGCTCAAGCGATCCTCCTGCCTCAGCCTCCCGAGTACCTGGGACTACAGGCATGCGCCACCATGCCTGGCTAATTTTTCTATATATATTTTTTTAGCTGTCCATATAATTTCTTTCCATTTTTAGTAAAGACGGGGTCTCGCTCTTGCTCAGGCTGGTCTCGAACTCCTGACCTCGAGCAATCCTCCCACCTTGGCCTCCCAGAGTGCTAGGATTACAGGTGTGAGCCACCGCGCCCGACCTACTTTATTTCTTTAACATGAGGGAAAACATCTATGTCCTTTATTACAGGTGGAGACATCACACCCAACTATGAAGACCAGCTTCCTGCTCACGCTCCTTTGGGGGTTGACCTGCTCTCTCCCTGTAAGTACCAGGGTAGGGATGTATGAACAGAAACCCTTTTATACATAAAACTCCACATTTTTTAACTGGCTATGAGCCAAAGTGTCTGTGTTTGTTCCAGCCAGATAAAAATAGTAGTTTCTTAGAAAGCTGTTTTCTTTAAAATACCATCCAAGTCATTTCTTATTCTACTCAGTTGCCGTTCATATAGCCATGATTCTCATTTTTCCGCCCCACATCAAATAGGACTTGGTTAGAAATGCGAATTCTTGGGTCCTACCCCAGACCTACTAAACCAGACTTTCTAGGGGTGGGGCCCAGCTAGAGGGTCTTTAACAAGCGCTCCGGGAGATTCTGAGGCAGGGTAAAGTTTGACTACCCCTGCTCCAGATTCTGTAAAGTGTTCATAACTGCTGCTTCGGCAATTTCTATTTGGGCTGACCATGTGTGCTCAATTTTCTAGGTAGCCAGGTACCAAAATGATGAATCTGAAAGTTCTAAAGAATGGAAGGTGAGTAGCTATATGACTGTTGGAAATATTTTAATTTTAATATATTATTAGTATGACCAAATTGACTCCATTGCAAATGCTCAAACTGCTAATGACTTAATGAGCATATTGATAAACTTAGCTATAGGTAGTAAAAGCTACACTTTCGGGTGCATATAAGAAAATCATGCTTAAATTCCAACAACGGTATAATGTGGAGAGGAAGCATTTTTCTTTTAGGTTTCTTCTCATAATGGATGTGTATAACATTACAAAGGGACAGAGGACAATGAACCAAGATTGTCCAGGAGAGATTAGGACCCCAAATCTGTTTTAACAGATGTCTGGGGGGGACAGGAGGTCAAGTCCTGGGAGGTGAGAAAAGAAAGAAGAATGAGGAGATACCAGGTAGAGTCTTTGGCATGAGAGCTAGTGTTTATTGAGTGTTGACTTCCAATAACCCAATCATTAACTCTCAATAACTCAGGAATCATTACCAGGCACAATTCTGAGTGCTTTACATGCATTAAATTTCTTCACAACTCAATAAATCAGGTGTTACATCTGATTCCCCATTTTACAGGTGACAAAACTGAGGCTCAGAGAGTAAGTTTGTCTAGGTTATATAGTTACTTGGTGTTAGAGTCAGACTTTGAATTTATACCACTCTGGCTCCAGAATCTACATTCTTAACCAGTGAGTTAGATCCCTCTTGGGAAGGGGCCGGGTCTAGGAGGTCAGTAAATTCTCAAGATTGGCACTAGAAGAAGTAAAGGTTAAAATCTTATGCTAAGTCAGTGCGTTTTGTTCGCTACCTTGTTGGCTGCTGGTTTGGGCATATGATAGGCTTGGACCCAATGCTTTTGGTGGTGGCCAGATAATGTCAGAGACCTGAGGTGGGGTCCTGTCCCTACCCAGGACTGGAATAGACATTGCAGGATTTATTATGAACTTTTATCAGAGATATCCATAAGCTGGTTAATTTAAAAGCAGCCACTATAGATCCTCTTTCTCTTATTTAACCAGAGACTCAAAAACATGCCTTGTTCTCAAGTCTAGCCTTGGCATGAGAAAAATAACAATGTCTTTCTCCCTCCACCCATTAATTCCAAATGATAAGAGTAGATGCAGGATGGGGGTGGGGGAGCCCCAGAAGTTGCTCAAGTATTCTTACCGTGCATCTGAGACGAAAGAAAGTGAAATCAATCACAAATAGGACGAGTCACATTGCAGATGTAACATTTGTTTTTAACACCAGGGCTCTTATGTGACTAAAGAAAGGTTCCAATGGCTTTCTCAATTCAGTTTTTTCACTTATTCCATTTTATAAGGTAGATATCTCAAAACGGACCATTTCTTTGGTTTATATCACATCGAATAGTTCTCAAGATGCTTCCCTAAGCATTAGCTGGTTTTATCCTCACAGTAATCTCGCCGGATAAGCAAGCACAGTGAGTGCTCATTTTCTTAATTTACGAATAACAAGCTGACCAATCAGACAGGTGAGGTGAATTGCCCACCTTCACATAGAGCAACCAACCATCCTAATTTACCTGGCACTTACGGGTTTCCTGGAACCTGTGACTTTTAGTGCCAACACCAGGATGGCTGGTTTTCAGGGCTAACGCCAAAACCAATGAGTTAATTAAAACTTAAATCTGGATCCTCGGTTTCCATGCTGTTTTCCCTATGTTACCTTTTCTCCAGGTGCTATGCACAGCCAGCTTCAAAGAAAGCATATTTTTTTCTGTAAGTGAAGTATCAGAAACAAAAATCTTTTAGATTTTTTTTCATATCCCAAGATCTTTTCAGGTCATTAGTTATTTTACCTTCATTTTTCTGCGATTTCACCATAAAATCTCATATTTACTTATGTAAATGTACCATATATACCAAGAGACCAAAAAAAAAAAACTCCTGAAGTTATTTTATATATTCGCAATGACATGATGCATCTCTGAAGGAGTAACTTGTTGTCCTTCCTTTTTTACAGGGTCATTTGGCTCAGGCGTCAACACCAGCCTTGGTAACTATCTCGTTTATTTTTGTCATACCCATCTGGTGAAGTAATGAACAATCTTTCCATCACCTCTTACCATTTTGAAAGCAGTAAATGCAAACCAGAAGCAGTTGATGGGTAGCACATTTTTTTTCTTTCCTGAGGAATTAGTAAAAGAAAAATAAACATTTTTTTTCCCCCTTTCAGGAGAGCAGTGAGTCATCAGAAGGAAGTCCAATTAGCTCAGAGGAACAGGTAACTAAACAGACCTTTCTTAACTTTTCAGGCTACTTAGGAATCAGAGGAAATGATGTTAGATTAAATTACCTGGCAACCGTGTTAAATATAATATTTTCTAACCACGGGTTATGCTAGCTAAATAGTCCCATAAAATGAGAAGGGAAAATGAGCGAGGAGAATTCAGTTGGGGATATGCTATTCGTGTTGTTTTTATCACTGAAGCCAGATTGTAGGCACTGTGGCCCTAAATGTCCTCCCTAGCTAAAGAAAAACACACACACACATACACACAAATGGTCATTGGCTATGGTAGGCAAGGCAGAGCTCACTCACCAACCTAAAGTGTTGCTTTTACAATTGGGCAGTTCAGACCAGGCAAAGAACTTCCTGGAAACCCTGTCCATGAAGAATCCTATCAGAGAGAGGATAGGAGAGCACTGAGGAAACTTTAGTAATGACTCTCTCTTGAAAACAGTCCCCTCTGCGACCCTGGGAGTGAGACAGGCATTCCCAGCTTATATTCCTTCACTGAAAAACTGGCTTTGTTTTTCCTTTTTCTAAGACTAAGTGTCAGTACTTTCTGAGCTATCCTATCATTTTGACAGAACTCAATCCTATGGGGCTCGGGAGAGTCTAGGAAACAACCAGGTTTCTCCCTGAAGCTTTGGCCCATGTTGTATTCTACACTCAGCCGGATTTGGAAGATGAGTTATTATTAGGCTGTTTATCTGTATTTACTAAAGGTTCATCGGAGGAAACTTCTAGAAATTTAAAAGCATAGAATTGGGGAAACGCTCTTTTCTGGGGACTTTGTGATCTATTATGCCTCAATGTTTTCTAAGCTCTCAGGTGAGGGTAACAATTCCTGCTTGAGAGAGGTGCAAAGTGTGCTTAATGAAGTGTGGTAGATTATACCACGTTCGGTTCCACCGTACCAGTATAAAACCCCAGTGCTAGGAAGAGTGATCAACATCGTGTGATCCCAGTGAGAAACTCAGACATTGATCAGTAGGGACATGGGGGAGAAAACATAATTTGTCAAGTATGCTCTGTTGTAGGGTATGGTAAAGAGAGCAGTTTCTGCCAGAGTGTAATGTAGGAAGACTCGCTGTCCTTCCTTCTCTGTGCAGAGTGTACACTTGTTCTACTTATAGGAATCGTCTCTGTGACGTCCCACTTAGCACCAAGCTGCCTTGATGGTCACGCTGGCTGCGGTTTTCCCACTGGGCCGTCTACATACAACTCTCCGCCATGTATAAACATGGTCACTGTGGGCCACACAAGGGCCATCTGGACAGTATCCAGCCATGTAACCGTTCTCGTCGTATTAACAATGGCTGGATACTTTTCGGACTGCCCTTGTATGCCTTACTGTAATATTTTATCTTCACTTTAGCTACAGGTTTCATCCTCCGTGCCCTAATCTATTTTCCACCACCCCCCCCCAGAGGAAAAAAATGTTTGGGTCATTTTAAGATGACTCGATATCTTTTTAAAAATTGTTTTAAACCAAACAACTTGATGAGTAAGCATTATAAACCAACTGTTTCATTCACACACAAAAAAAGTCTCTGAGAGTTTTATCAATGTGATTTCTAGGAAGCTTGTTAAGAAAATGTTTGCAGCATTGAGTGAAATGTGCCTATATAAAATGGAACGACTTGAGTTTCGACTCCTCTTCCTGGGTAAGCTGCGGTAGAGATGTCAGGGACAGTAAAATTCACCATGGGTTAGAGGAAGGGACTTAAGAAGGTGGCAGGAAACCTAGATGGGCACGGGATAACTCCCTCTCTGTGGGTTCCTGGAGCGCTGACCCTGTCTGTTCACCCCAAACTCCAGGCAAATGAAGACCCCAGTGACAGCGCTGAGTCCCAGGAGGGCCCGGGCTCTGATGATCGTCATGATGTCCACACACCAGCTGGTGGCCTCTCTAGGAGTGCAGGAAAAGAAGGAGATGAGAAAGATGATGATGAAGATGACAGTGGAGATGACACCTTTGGCGATGGCGACAATGGCCCCGGGCCGGAAGAGAGACAAGAAGGAGGAAACTCCAGACTGGAAAGGGATGAGGATTCTGCTGACACCACACGATCCAGCGAAGAGGGCACCCCACAAGGGGACGACAGTGCCCAGGATGCCACCAGTGAGAGCAGGGACCTTGACAATGAGGTGGACAGCAGGGACGAGGGAGGTGACTCCACTCACGACAGCGACAGTGAGGAGCAGCGCTGGGGGGGAGGCGGCAGTGACGGGGAGAGCAGCCACGGGGACGGCTCGGAGTTTGGTGACGAAGGCACGCAGAGCGATGACCCAGACAGCAGCAGGAGTGAGACAGCCAGCTCCAGGATGCACAGCGCTGAGGTCACTTCCAAAGAATCCAAAAGGAGCAGCGAGCAGACGGGCGCTCAGCATTGGGGCGTCAGCCCGTCGGCGGAGCGTCCCAGCAGGGCGACATTCAGAAAGTCCCGCCTTTCCGAGGAAGACGACAGGGGTGAGCTTGAGGGTGGCCACGCGATGGAGGAAGCCCAGAGTGACTCCACGGAGAACACGGGCTCCAAAGAATTGGCCCCCAGACATTCCGGGGAGGACGCCGAGCACGACTCCCAAGAAGACAGGGAGGACAGCCGGTCCCAGGAGGACAGTGACAAGGCCCCGGAGCCCAGCAGCAGCAGCAGCAGCGAGTCCAGCCCGGAGGGTGACCTGCCATCTGACGAGAACAGCAGTGAGTCCCAGGAAGAGGCAGCGACCGAGTCCAGGGGAGACAACCCAGAGGACGCCGTGAGTCGCGCAGAGGACCCGGGCGACAGTGACTCCAGCGACTCCAGCGAGGAGGGCGGCGCCACGACGCCCTCCAGCTCGGAAAGCGAGTCCGGAGAGGGGCGGCCGGACAGTGACTCCAGCGAGAGCCGGGCCTCCTCCGAGGAAAGCCCCGAGTCCACGGGGGACGACAACAGTTCCAGCCAGGGCGCGGACAGCGACTCTCGGGACAGCAGCAAATCCAGGGACGACAGCAACTCCACCGAGAGCAGGTCAAGCAGCGAGGAAGATGATGGCCAGCCGAAAACCCCTGACATGGAAAACAGAAAGTTAACAGTGGACGCTTATCACAACAAGCCCATTGGGGACCAAGATGACAACGACTGCCAGGACGGCTATTAGCATCAGCGCAGGGAGTCCCGGGGGCTTGAAAGTAGGGAGATCGTGATGCTTATAATTAATTTATTGATGTTTTGACCAGAAGGATGACCAGAGGCCATTTCTTTCTGAAAAGCATTGCTACACGATATTCTCGTTTCTGGGGTGTCATCATTTCCTAGAGGCTTAAATAATGCAGAATGACACCAGCACACACTCGCTGAGGCTGGAGGTGGGGGACCATGTGCGTTATAAGTTCGCAGCTGAAGTAGCTCCTAACTCATTAACCTGACACACAGCTCCTGAGGTTCTGTGATATGCCAGGCACGGGGCCAGGTGCTGGGGTGTAAAGACGCTTAAGATTTATTTCTTGCTCCTGAGGAGCTTATAGGGGGATAAAGCAAAAGAGTCCAGGAGGGATATATATAAGGAAAACCAGAATTGTTACAAACCAGTGTGGGAGATGCCAAATCGGAGGTATGGACAGCATTTTCTGGGAACACAGGGGAGGATGGCCAACTTTGCCTTGGAGAGCATAGGATTTCTCCATGGAAAACCAGAGAATTTAATAGCAAATACTATATGATTCAATATTTGGTTTGTGAAAGTACGTTCAGATTATGGCACGGTGAGGTGTTTTGGATAAACAAAACTTTTTTTTTTTTTCCCCAACCAATTTATCCTACTCATTGTTTTTTGTGGGACTCCCATGAAGATGGCCTCCCTGATCATGGGTGATGCCATGGAGGATTGGGGAGGAGAGAGTGAGAGACAGAAATCCCTCTTTCCATAGATAACTGTTAGCGTTATTTTTTCTAAAATCAGCTTATGTGCAATGCTAGAAAAACTCTTCTCTGAGTCCTTTACGTGTATGTTGCACATAGCAAAATTCTGTATATAGGATTCAATTGACTTTTGACAAATACCGTTTGAAATGTTACCTCAACATAAAATATTTGTTTTGTAATAAAGACAATAGTACCCAGAAGAAATGTGTGCTTATTTGTTATAGTGGGGTTGATTATTAGGATGTATTTATGTTAAGCAACTCTTTTTTAAAAACATTACCAAATAGTTTACTACCTTTCTCCCATTAAAATAAAAGAAATTCTTAAATGATCTCATGAAAATTTCATTCGTAAATTCATATGGCATTTTGATAAAATTTCTTTATGTGTTGTTTATGATATTTCACCCCATAGACCTGTATGTAATGAACGTGTAGTGTAGAGGAGGAATAAAAGAAGGGAAACTCTCAACTTTTGTTTGAGGCCACACCCAAAAGTTCATGATGTTTGGGTTTAACATGAGCTCTTGCTGGTCTCTGGGACTCATTTGTATTAACACAAACTTGAGAATCTACAGGGAAACATACTCCTTATATTTACATTTCTTTGAAGGCAACTACTCCATCTCAGCAGTTTTACTTTACAAATGTGTTTTGACCTACACTTTCATTACAGTACATCAGAATTCCTCTATACATTTATTAAGAGAATCAAGACTTCCTAGGCCAGGCACGGTGGCTCACGCCTGTAATCCTAGCACTCTGGGAGGCCGAGGTGGGAGGATCGCTCAAGGTCAGGAATTTGAGACCAGCCTGAGCAAGAGCGAGACCTCGTCTCTATTAAAAAATAGAAAGAAATGATCTGGACAGCTAAAAATATATAGAAATAACGAGCCAGGCATGGTGGCACATGCCTGTAGTCCCAGCTACTCGGGAGGCTGAGGCAGAAGGATGGCTTGAGCCCAGGAGTTTGAGGTTGCTGTGAGCTAGGCTGACGCCACGGCACTCACTCTATCCCGGGCAACAGAGTGAGACTCTGTCTCAAAAAAAAAAAAAAAAAAAAAGAAGAGTTCTTAACCCAATCGGACTCTTCTCATCCTTCACATGCCTCTGTTCCCTCAAGAGGTCAAAGCTGCGTTCACTTGGGGAGATTTAAAAATTATATGTATATATACTCTAATGTCCCCCCTTGAAATTTTAATCTAGTAGTCTGGAGTGAGACCAATGAGAAGAACCATGTTCGTGCCAAAAGGAGGAGCAGCATTAAAGCCATGGGAATGGCCAAGTCAACCTCCATGATTGGGGTGTGGTCCAATCAAAGGATGGTGGCAGGATGGTGGTTTATATTGAGGAAGATGGAAGGTGTAACGCTAACACCAAGAGGAGTGCATGGAACACCATGGAATCATTAGAGAGTAGAGAGGAGCATTGGAATACAAAGGAACTGACATTTATTGCACAGACACTGTGCTCCAGGTCCTGGGCTCGGCGTCTCACCTCGGGCCAGAGCTCCAGGCATTCCACTGATGGCTCCGAGAGATGAGAGATGAGTGCTTTTCTCCATACTTTGCCCGGCTGCTGTGCAAGATGGGAGGAATATCCTCCTACAGATAGGGCGCTCTAAAATTGAGCTCCACGGGGAGAAGTGTCTGGGATTGGGCTTCAGCACTGGTAGTTTTAAAAAGTCCCAGGTAATTCTAAAGCATGCAACCAGCATTGAGAACTCTTGCTATCGTAGTATAGTAATTCTGGCAAGTTTTGGCCATTCTTAGGTCCCAGGTGTGGGTCTAATTTTGGAGATAAAATGCCAAAAAACTCTGACACCACTTCATGAGATAGGTTGAGTTTTTACCATGTTACACAAGCTTGCCTGCTTCCTCTGCCCGACATTTCAGGGACTGGCACACATAACTCTCATCGGCTCCCAGGGGGTGAATAGTTAAGGCATAACCAGCCATTAGAAAAAAATGTAAGCAAAAAATTTTTTTGCTTTTTGATAAGCTGCCCATCCCAAGGTCAGTCCTAATGTCCCTGAGTTTTACTCTCACTGGCTTTCCATATTAGCATCTGTTTGGTCATAAAAATATATCTTCCTTAAGCTTGTGAATGGTTTCCTTCTGTCCTTGTACTGCAATACAACAGATGGAAGAAATTACAGTGGGAGAATTAGCTACAGACTGCAGGGCTCGTGGTCAGACATACAAAACAGAAAGCCTGGCTTTCCTTTTTTAGCACAGATCATAACTATTATTTTAAGCAACGGAATATAAATGTGGAGTTTGCTTAGAGGCCTTATTGTGTAACTGATAGGAAAGAGACTGCCACCATCCTTTGATGCAATACAAGCCATCCTTTATTAACTGTAGGTCTAGCAGCTTGGCTGGAAGTCCCCGCGGGAGGAGGAAGGGAGCCAGCTAGAAGCCAGCCTGAGTGGCAGAGAGGGGGTGAAGGAGCATGACTGGGACGTTGTCATTGGGCTCACATCCACCCCCACCCCAGATAGAACTTCAAACTCCCTCATCTCCTTCCTGGGATGGGTGTTTCCCCACCCACATCCTGCCCCCCACCCAAAGGCAATACCAACCTAGAGTAATAAATAGGGACCTCACACAGGTGGAGAAAGGACAAATTGTGCTACGCCTCAGAATAAGAGCAATATCAGTGAAGGAAAGTTTTGTTTGTCTTTTAGATGCTTCACTCGGAGGACAGACCTCAAAGGACCATTGTCCTTTGTCCTTCCCTATGCAGGGCTTGAGGGACGCGGACGACCCTCCCCACTTTGCTCCAGCTTCACCACGGGAAAATGTGATGGAACCAAATGACCCCCAGGGATGAGAAAGGAGTGAAATAATGGAGGAAAAGAGGAGACGAGAGGAAAAGAAGGGAGACCAGAGAGAAGAGAGAGTCCCTTAAGGCCATGGGAAACTGGATTCCATATGACTCAATAATTGTCTGGAGGGACGAAGTGAAGCACTGTTTTCACTGTGCCCTAGAAATTGTGTATGTGTTTGACACTGCAATGTTAAGATTTTCTTTCTCGGGGTGGATTATACCTTCCTGACTTTTCACAGCATTGAAGGAGAAGAGTGGGGTGGGGAGGGTGTCACAACAAGTCTGAGGGATTAAGGCAAATTGAAATCTGATCCACATAGGGTCAGTAGGCAAGGGAAGGGTCTGCAGAGGAGAATGGACAGGATGCTTTGGACCTCGGCCAAAACTGGATTCATGTGGTTAGGATTGTGACAAGTGCAAGGGAACCATAGAGAAAATGCAAATGCTCACCACACCCCAGTTTACTCTAACATGATTTACCATGAGTCCATGAGTAGATATGTAGCTTGACCTCCTGGCCCTGCTCCATAAGCATGCATATTTTTTCCTAGCTGCAAATACAGTGATTTTAATGTTCTCATTTAACTTACCCTTCTATTTTTAGTGTTTTACAACTTACAAGTTATCATAAATTACAACTACCTAAATCACTTGTACATCTTTCTTCTTATTATTAATCATGAAGCGATTAAAAACTTTATGCAAATATTTTACTACTTACAACCTTACACTGCCCATTATAAATTAAAGAAAAGAGCTTCCATTACCAAGAGTAACAGTGCAGGCTGGGCGAGGTGGCTCACGCCTGTAATCCCAGCACTCTGGGAGGCCAAGGCAGGAGGATCGTTTGAGCTCAGGAGTTCGAGACCAGCCTGGGCCAGAGCGAGACCCTGTCTCTACTAAAAATAGAAATAAATTAGCTGAACAACTAAAAATATATAGAAAAAATTAGCCGGGCATGGTGGCGCATGCCTGTAGTCCCAGCTACTCGGGAGGCTGAGGCAGGAGGATCGCTTAAGCCCAGGAGTTCGAGGTTGCTGTGAGCTAGGCTGATGCCACGGCACTGTAGCCAGAGTCACAGAGCGAGACTCTGTCTCAAAAAAAAAAAAAATAAAATAAAAGAGTAACAGTGCAAAATTTTTCCTTCTGGCAACAATCCTTTTAATTTAACTACATTTATTCCACCCAGTTTGAATGGAGAATCACAGAATCACATGTACCTTTTAACCAACTCCCCCCCCATTGCAAAACTTCCTTGATTTAATGCCTGTAATTTAATGGCCCCAACTGAGAGTAAAAATATAAATTATTCAAAGAGAACAGCAATTCCTAAATTGCAGCTTTTCCAGAGCTTAAGTCTAAGACTTATAATCTAACAATAGCACGATGACCTAAAAGATAAAAATCGTCATTAAGCACAACTGGAATTTGTTTACCTCTGTTTTGTCAAAATGGGATTCTTTAACGTAGCTTCAGATCCTGAAATTCAAGACTATTTGAATAAAGAGAATCCAATTCTGTAATTTCTCTAGTTCCCAGCAGGTGGCGATGTTGCCTGCTGTTGCGGTCCCTGGGCGGCGAGAGGGATGCGGGAGAGTGGGTCAACCTCTGACCAAAGGAAATGCGGGCAGTTCTTGCACTAGAGGGATGGCATCCTTTGTTCATCACTAATAACTTCTTAAACTATTTATTACACCATGTCATCTCCCATGTCACCTCTTCCCTATGACTGTACATTTGTTTTCTTTGACTATTGAAAAAATCTTCATTCCTTAAGCGGAAAATTAAGAGCTTTCATCTACTGATCCCAATTTACGTATCTGTTAGTGGTGACGAAGTTAAAGAATATGCCACCCCCAAATATGCTGCTCTGCCATATGGACTACTTGGGTTCAAAGGCATTTGAGAAACAGCAAGACAAGAAGGTCCCTCTCACCTTTGTTCTGTTTCTTAAAAGCAGGAGATGAAATTTCCATGTCAAAGATGCCCTTTCTATACTGGAAGGAAAGTATCATTCTTATCATCAAGGACAGGAAGTTGAGGCCAAGGGAAATCTGTACAAACAAACCTTATTAAACTGACCCCAAAAGGAAGAGCACCATCTTCAAAGAAAGGAGGAGCAAAGGAGGATGCACAGGTAGGAGCAGAGACAAAAGTTAGAGGCAGAGGTCTGATAGTGGTCACCTTCCTGGTTTATGTTGTTCCTTATGCCTGCTGCATTCCAATCCTTTGATTTCCTTATAATAAATTCCTTTTTTAAAATTTTTATTTAATTTCAATAGATTTAGGGGGGACACGTGAGGTTTTGTTATATGGATGTGTTGTATAGTTGTGAAGTTTGGACTTCAGGTGGACCCATCACCCAAACTGTGTACACCGCACCCAATAGGTAATTTTTTGTCCCTCACAACCTCCCCCTTTCTGAGTCTCCAAAGTCCCTTCTGTCACTCTGTGTGACCATGCAAACTCACAGCTTAGCTCCCACTTATAAGTGAGAACATGTGGTATTGGTTTTTTGTCCCTAAGTTATTTCACTTGGGATAACGGCCTCCAGTTCCATCCAAGTTTTTGTAAAAACATTATTTTATTCTTTTTATGGCTGAGTAGTATTCCATGGTGTGTGTGTGTATATTCCTTTGTTCATGGGCACTTATGTTGCTTCCATAGCATTGCAATTGTGAATTGTGGCGTGATAAATATGCGAGTGCAGGTGTCTTTTTGATATGACTTCTTTTCCTTTGGGTGGTTACACAGTAGTGGGATTGCTGGATCAAATGGTAGGTCTACTTTTAGTTCTTTGAGAAATCTCCATGCTGATCTCCACAGAGGTTGTACTAATTTACATTCCCACCAACAGCACATAAGTGTTTCCTTTTTACTGCATTCATGCCAACATCTATTATTTTTTGACTTTTTAGTAATGGCCATTCTGATTGGGTTAAAATGGTATCTCGTCGTGATTTTAATTTGCATTTCCCTGATGATTAGTGATGTGGATCCTGTCATTTGCCCACTTTTTAGTGGGATTATTTTTTTTCTTCTTGCTCAGTTGTTTAAGTTCCTTGCAGATTCTGGATATTAAGTCTTTTGTCAGATGCATAGTTTGCAAATATTTTCTCCCATTCAATAGGTTGTCTGTTTACTCTGTTGATTATTTCATTTGCTATGCAGAGACTTAGTTTACTTAAGTCTCATGTGTTTACTTTTGTTTTTGTTGAATTTGCTTTTGGGTCTAAGTCATAAATTCTTTGCCTAGGCTGATGTCCAAAAGAGTTTTTCCTAGGTTTTCTTCTAGAATTTTTATGGTTTCCAGCCTTACATTTAAGTCTTGAGTTAATTTTTGTATATGGTGAGAGATAGGAATCCAGGTTCATTCTTCATATGGCTATCCAATTTTCCCAGCATCCTTTTTAAATTTCAATTGTTTAATTAATCCTACCTAAAACACTGGGGGAATCTGTTGATTTTTCTACCTGCTTCCTGCGTTTCCATGTTCTTAGGCATCCTGCATGTTAAATAATCCTGCCGTGTAAAAATCAAAGTTGTGAAATCAAAAGACACAATTAGGAAATCTATAGAATCATTCTAACTAAATTGCTTTTTTTTCTGACACGACTATTATTTTTTTCAAAAAAGTATGTTTTAAAAATTTATTTTATATGTGGCCTCCTTTCTCTCTCCTAGAGTAAGACATAAATCGAGAGGTTACCTTAGGCACAGAACAAGGGTTTTCAAATTGGTGTTTCTAATTATGGCTGCCTCACTCTCAGTCTCTCAAAACAAAGTCCACTCTAAGACACAGAGCTGTTAAGACTGACCACCGTTTCTTCTTGTGTAGACTATATTTATATACTTTCACAAGCAGAACAGGTTGGGAAGTTACAGACATAGAAAAATATAATGACAAGATCCAGATTTATTTTCTCTTTGGTTTTAATATAGTCATTTTCTCTTTCCACTTTTAATATGACTGAAAGATTTAATTTGAGTAATGCCACAGGAGTGCAGTTTGAAGAAGGAAAAATGTTCAAATATCCACCTCCCTGTTCCTCACTTTAAAAAAAGAATAATTTGCTATAATATATATTGAAAGCTTTTTGAGATGTTTTCTTCTTTTTTTTCTGGCATTTGTGTTCTTTCTTATGGAAGCAAATAAATATCAAATACATCAAGATTTTTTTTTTTTTTTTTTTTTTTTGAGACAGAGTCTCGCTTTGTTGCCCAGGCTAGATGAGTGCCATGGCGTCAGCCTAGCTCACAGCAACCTCAAACTCCTGGGCTTAAGCGATCCTCCTGCCTCAGCCTCCCGGGTAGCTGGGACTACAGGCATACACCACCATGCCCAGCTAATTTTTTCTATATATACTTTAGTTGACCAGATAATTTCTTTCTATTTTTAGTAGAGACGGGGTCTCGCTCTTGCTCAGGCTGGTCTCGAACTCCTGACCTTGAGCGATCCACCCGCCTCGGCCTCCCAGAGTGCTAGGAATACAGGCGTGAGCCACCTCTCCCGGCCAAGATTTTAAATATAGTTCTCAAGAGGACTCCAAACAAAACACCATTGTTCTTTTGCTGTATTTCAAAACCGTAGCACCACTTAATTTTGTTATGAAAATAATCAATTTAATATGTGTATATCTTTTTTTTTTCCCAATCCAATATTTTGTTTTGCAATATGATTTCTCTGAGATGCAGACTCAATTTTTTTTACAAACTCATGGGTCTTTATGAAGAGCAGATTGGAAACATGGGGCACCTAGTTGCAAACCTTTACTTTGGGGAAACGTGGGCAGCTGGGGACAGGGGCTAGAGAATGGCCATAGACACACCCCTTTCATTCAGATCTCAGCAGGACTGACAGGCTCCAAGTTACCGTCTCTCCTTCCTGCATCCCTTAAAAGAGTCTCCGCCCCCCTTTTTTTTTTTAATTTTTCACTTTTAGAGATGGAGTCTTGCTTTGTTGCCCAGGCTACAGCGCAGTGGGGCTGTAACCTTGAACTCCTGGGCTCAAGGGATCCTCCTGCCTCAGCCTCCCAGGTAGATGGGGACGACAGGTGTGCACCAACACACCTGTCTAACGTCTTAAAAAATTTTGTAGAGGTGGAGTCTCACTATGTTGCTCAGGCTGGTCTCAAATTCCTGGCCTCAAGTGATTCTCCCACCTCGGCCTCCCAAAGTGCTAGTATTACAGGCATGAGCCACCGTGCCCGGCCAATAGTTCCTTTTTATAACAATCTCTCCTCCTTTTTTTTTTTTTTTTTTTTCAGGTCTACCAGGTTCTTCTAGTAAACCCAAGATTCACAACCAGTATGTTGCCTCTTCTTTCCCTAATGCCTTCACGCATGGATCCCAACATTCTTTATTGCTAAGCCTAGATTTGATCTCAAACACAAGGTTTCGGGTGACCACTTGCTTGCCCAGAAATTGGATAGGAGAAAAAAATTGGCATTCTTGCCCTAATTCATGAGATGGGGTCCCCATAGCCTGCCTCAGTCTTGCTAAACTCCTTCCCCAGGGAGGCTGTGTCTTGCTTCTTGTGTTGTCCTGCTCCTGATAGGGCTCCGCTGAGGATCACGGTGCCACCGCGTGCCTGGAGTGGTGGCCGCGCCTGGGTCAGAGTCACCATCATCGATCAGATGGAGACTGCCACTCCTTGTGACTAACATACCGTGGGTTCCACTGTGAGGTAAGCCCTGCACCTCGGTCTCAGTGCCTTTCACTGCCCCTGGCCTCCCGTCCTGGCTTCATCTGTATCCCTAGTGACTTGGATTCCTGAGATCCAGACACATGTTGTCCCAAGAGGATTCTTGCTGCAACACACAAGCATCAGTCCCACTTGTTTCCTTTACAACATACATTTGCGTCAGGATTAAATGCAGTAATTCGTACGAGGCACTTAGCGTGGTGCCTGTCACATCATAAGCACTCAACAAATATTAGCTGCTGTAAGTTCTGTTATGATTTTCGTCCTCACCACCATCATCATCACCACCGCCACTTCTATTAGGATCTCCGTAACCTGTGGCCTTCTGATTTCAAGACTGCTCTTTTTGAAGCACCAAAGGAGGCAAGAAAAGCTTCATCTTTCTCTGCTGCACTCCTTTCAATAAAAGGATTTGTTCTGTAAAATTTGGATTCGGTCAAAAGGCCGCACTTAAGGACATAGAAGGCCACATGTGGCCTTTGGGCTATGGGTTCCCCACTCCCATACCTGAAAAGTGTTCAAGGTGGGGCTCATAGTGAATAATAATGGTGGGTCACCATTTACAGAGCTATTTCTATGCAACTAGAAGTTTCCATATATTATCCTACTTAACCCCCGACAACAACTCAATAGGGTGGGAATTATAGCTCCCATTTTATGATGAGAAAATGGAAGATTAGAGAATCCCATGCCCAGCAAAAATAATAGTGAAATTGATTTCAAATCCAGTCCCTTTAAACTCAAAAGCTCCTTCTTTTGCCCTTGTATATCTTACTTCTCCACAAAGAGCCTGAATCCTGCGAACAGAGCTTACATTCTAGGATTCCAGCTAAGCAGGTCTTATCTTCTGGCCTATAGATTGCCTACTTAGCCATTCATTAGGTAATTCTGAAATTCATCAGATGAACCTCATTTTTTTCTAGTAGGGATTTTAAATTTGTTTGTGGAAAATTTTTTCTCCAATCTTACCGAGTACCTGGAAAAATCTTTTCTTAAAAAGCTTTCTTCTTTTCTTTTCGAAGTCTAATCCCATCATTTTACCTTCTTCTTACTTTTAATGTTCTAAAAAAGTTATCAGTGGCAGAGGATGTTTTCACAAAGCCAAATCAACAGAACTGGTGGTTTGGTCAGGGCCAGAAAGTCCAGGAAACGCCATGACTCCGGGCTCCTGGCACGGATGATGGGAGAAGCATCCAGGCAATTCAAAGGCCACGAAACCAAACAAGTAAAAAAAGGCTTCTGTTTCCTCTGAGGATTCCCTTATTGGAACTACATACATCTTTCCAAGGCCAAGAACGAAGAGCTGAAAGACAGAAAAGATTTGGTTATTAGTTCCCACAAACTAGTTTCTTTTTAGTAGGCACTTTTGTTTGAGTGGGAAAGAGCTTTCATTGCAGATTTTGTTGAGAAGTAAATGGATAGAGGTCATTTATCTGGTCAGGATCCTAGGTGTACCAGGTCCGGGGCTGAAGTCAGCAGAGAGTTCTCAGCCTCCCATCTCTCTGATGGGTAGGTGGAGTTGTGGGGAAACGCTCACCCCATTGCAGAAGGAGGTGGCGTGTTTATAGTTTATCCTGCCTAAAGGAAAAATGTACCTCCTTGGACTAAATTTCTTATTACTGGTCAGGTTGTAAAATAGGCCTTAAGTACGATGAATTTCTGCCCGGATAATACTTTAGGAGTCACAAGTAATTATAGAGATGTCGGGAACATTTATTTATAACTATGGAACTTTTCTTCATAAAAACTCAAGAGTTCTCCCGGGAGAGGTTGCTGGGGTGTTTGGCTCTATCTCATTTGCCAGAAGATTTAGCAGGTTGTGCCGTTTGTAAGTCTATTCTTTTTTTAGGGTGGAACTCTGAGTTTATTTTTCAAATTTCATCAATATTTCTGGCTTCTTTTCATTTGTCAAACCCTCCTTGTTGCTTGGACGGGAGAGTACTGTGTGTACAGAGAGTTTCCCATACTTGAGAGATTGTTTGGTCTGCTCTTTCGGAAAAAATAATTACACAGAGTGTCCAACACAGATATTAACATTGGCGACATCTAGTTGTGCAGCCGTGCAGGGTCGGGAGAGATTTGTCTGAGCTGTACTAATTGCATAAGGGACCATTTCGGTTCTTTCCTAAGCTCAGGAAGGACTATAGTTGCAAAGTGAGTCAACATCCTGCAGCATCCCACAATGTATCAGGCCTAGACATTATATTTTCTTTCTTGCATGTGGTACTGTCTATAGTGTCTCCCTTCTTTCTAAATCTGCTTTTCCCAGACGGAGTTGGTCTAGAAGTTGTTTGTACTGAGTGGTTTTGAGGAGGGGTGGTTAAGAATAGCAAGTGCAATTACATTATTATTATTTTCAGCCTTCTCTTAAAAAAAAAAAAAATGCCATGCACGGTATGCATTTACTTGTATGAAGCAAAAATGGTCATTCCCGGTAGGACCACACTGGGGAGGGTGGGAAAGAGATGCTTTGGTCAGACTCGGGAACTGACCAAAAGATACCATGGAAACACAGAAGAATAATAAACCAACTGCATACTGCAGACCTTAATGAGCTGATGGACCAAGAGGGTATGTGTGCGCCTGGTTGCAGCATTTTTTAGCATAGGTTTGACCTGAATTCCCACTGCCGTAAGGAGCATTAATTAATTAATACCAGTGATTTATCCTGTCCACCTGTTTTGACTCAACACTTTGGTGGGAGATTGATTGATATCAAGAAGCTTGTTACCTTTCATTTAGATAAAGAGAAGCAAAGACTTGATGCAGTGACTAGACAACATCTAAATTGTCATCAGTCTGTTGCAAACATAGAGAAATCTTTTTAAAGTTTTTGCAGTGTGGGCTGACATGTGTCTCAGGGTGAGCTCCCCAGAAACAGATCTTGAGAAAATGTTTTGCGTGTAAATAGCTTATGGAGAGGTGAGCCCAGGAAGCAGAGTAGGAGGGTGGGAGATTTAGTTGGGAAAGGAGGGAGCCAATAATAAAGATGGTTGTTGAGCAAGGTACAGATGGGGCTCAGTCCTGGGGAATTCTGGGAAGCAGGGTGGAACAGGCTCTGAGTGGTTCAACCCAAGGAGCGAGGAAGCTCAGGGGTTTGTCTATGAGCTCTCACGCTCGTTGGTTGGTAACTGCCCTTAGAAACATCAACTCCCCAGGACTTCCGGCTTCCCCTAAGCAAGGCAGGAACATGCTCCTGCAGCCCAAAAGAACGCCCAGGGAGAGAGTCGCTTTGCCTTTGGCGTGTACAGAAATCAGAGGGGTTATTGGTTAAGAGCAAACAAGATCTGCTGCAGAATTCTAACAACTGATTTATCCAAAAAAGATTGACAAGCAAATGGAGGTGCTGACATAAATGAATGAATGTGCAAATTGAAATTGTGTCGAGGGATGTTATATTTCCATGGTTTCAACTTACCTTCTTAGAAAATACTTATTAGATACGAAAGGAAAAAGAGTAACGTTCCAGTGTAGGAGACTTGCAAACCACCTTAATCAAGTGACCAAATTAACATAACCAATCATGAAACAAATCCAAACCATATGCCACCTGCCAGACACAATAAGAACACAGAATCACTGCTATGATACTGCTGCCAAGGAACTGTGATCTGACTATCATCCTGAACATCAGATGACCTAAATTTGAGGAACATTTTATAATATGATCCATAACCTTTAAAAGAGCCAAGGCCATTAAAAGAGAAAACTTCTTTTTCTTGTCCTCACAACACTTACATACCAAATGAATGGGGAGTTTTCTCGTACCATCCATCCTCCAATTCTTGGCAGACACCAATGGGGTGTCCTACAATTTAACTCACGTTAGAATAGACCCCACAGAGGAAACGCTCAGTTCCACAAGACTGAAGCCCACCTCAGGTGCCACTAGCAAGTGATGGCTTCCCAGCTCACCCACAGCAATCATGTCTGACTTGACTACAAACTGGAGGTTCCCACAACCCCCTCCACAGGTTCGATAATTTGCTAGAACATCTCACAGAACCCAGCAAACAGTTTACCTGTGATGACCGATTTATTACAAAGGATGTTTTAAAGGTATACAAAGGAGTGGCCAGATGAAGAGGTACCCAGGGTGAGGTCTAGAAGGGTCCCCAGCACAGGAGCTTCTGTCCCCACGGAGTTTGGGGTCTTGTTCACTAACCTGGAAACTCTCTGAACCCTATTGTTTAGGGTTCTTATGGGGGGCCCATTAGGTAGGCATGACTGATTAAAGCATTGGCTATTGGTCATTGAACTCAATCTCCTCGAGGTAGAGTAATTAGCAGTTTTAAAGATTATGTGACAAATATTTACTCAGTGGACCCCCTAGTAACATCTTGAAGAAAATGGAATATTCGGTGGAATACTAAATGGGCAAAACTATTGGGACCCTCAGGTATCACATGCTGCAGGTCAGAGAGCCCCGGAAGTTGGCATGCTGGCAGCCATGTGCATAGCTGAATGGTGACAACGAATTTTTTTCATTGGAAACCCTCTTTAGCATGGCTTGCAGAACAGTAATTAATTTTATTGTAGCTCGGATTCTTCCTCTAAACCGTTGTTTTTTTTTTTCCCAATAAAATAAATGCTGTCTACAGGTGCTTATTTTTAGAATAACCATCTCTTTTATTTACAGGTGTTTCTTAGCTTGGCAATTATAGGTTTCTCTTAGTCACAAAGGTGCATGACTATTAGGAAAATGGAAGGTACTTTGTGTCTTCAACCATGCATCTCCAAGTTCAATAAGTACACGGAACCTGTTTTCCTCTACGGGGGGGGGTGGGGGGTGGGGGGAAATGTCATGAGCAGCTCGGATTAGTGACGAGAGAAAGTGCTATGAAGAAGTCGTTTCCAAAGCTGGTGGAATGTCAGGTTTGGAAGCTTTTGAAAATACTGAGTCGGGAGCCAGGGAAGGCTGACTGCGGTTGGCCTTGGACCTGAGACCCAGCGCAGGGGGACCTTGGCAACGCAGGGTAGCCTCCCTCTCACCTTTACAGATACTTTAATGCAAGTATGCGAAGCATTTGCAGCCAGATTTGGGGTTATGAATGCACTGAAAAGAGGAAGAGAGGGGAGATAGAGCGGGCAAGAGAGACAGAAGTAAGAAAGAGATTCTTTGAGGAGACTCTGTTTACCTCTGAAAAATGCAAGCGAGTAAATATGGGCATCAGGGCTGCAGCGACTAAAGCAGCACCTAGGCGGCAGGAGAGGACCTAGGCGGGGACAGATCGATCCCAGCGCTGCCTCCCGGAGAACAGTACCGTGTGGCCACTTCCCAGCACAAGGGGAGAAGTGCATGCGTTACGGAGCACAGCAGATTTCGCCCATTTTAAAATTGTTTTTTCATGCACACAAACCAGCCCCCCAAACCCACAACTAGGATTCTGTATGCAAACAT